>VXBZ01008808.1:1405-28159 GCA_013399135.1 Heliornis fulica | reverse complement strand
GGCGGGCAGAGTGGCCAATCAGAGGCTTCAGGAGGCGGCTCTCGGAGGGAACGCTCGGGCGCGTCGGAGGATCCAGCCGAGCCGAGCCACTGAAACGTCGCCAGGGAGGTTTGGGCTGCTGGGCACTCAAAGAGCGGTGTCGGAGAACGACCCGGCCCGCTGCCCACCCCCCACGGCAGCCCGCCCTCATCGCCCTTCCCACCGCCCCGGCAGCGGCTCCGGGGGCGGCCGCGCATGGGGCTTGCGAGGACCTCGTGTGGTGGGTTTTAAGGAAACAGGAGCGCGCAGCGCGCACCCGCCGACCCCGGGGGAAACACGTTGTTCCAGACCGCCGGGAACGGGAGGGCGTGAGGCGGGGAGCGGGCACGGAGAACGGTGAGAACGTCTGACCGGGGTCCCGCGTTACACCATCCCCACTTTCGTCCTTGCCAGGGCTTCTGGAGGCCTTGAGGTCATCCGCCACGGCTCAGAGCTTGTTTCCAGGTGTTTTCGGTCGGTCGGGATAAGACCTCGAGTGGCACCTTCTGTCCAAGGGCTGAATTCTGCTTAGGAGGGATCGCTGCGCTCTCCCACCCCGCCGCTGCCTCTTGTGCTTGTCGGGCCTGTGACCAAACCCCTCCCCGTGACCTCTTGCAGTTTGCTTTCAGCACCGAGAGCAAGGCCGCTGGCTGCGGAGCTGCGTTCCGCGTGTGTTCTCCAGCCAAAGAGTTGTGCTTTCGCAAACTTTTAAATCTCCCATCATTTCCAGGTTGGGATTCACAGAACCACAGAACGTCAGGAGTTGGAAGTGACCTCGAAAGACCATCTAGTCCAAATCCCCCTGCCCGAGTAGGATCACCTAGATTAAACCACACAGGAATGTGTCCAGATTGGTCTTGAATGTCTCCAGAGAAGGAGACTCCATAACCTCTCTAGGCAGCCTGTTCCAGTGCTCTGTCACCCTCACAGTGAAAAAGTTTTTCTTACATTCACAAGGAACTTCCTATGCTCCAGCTTGGATCCATTTCCCCATGTCTTATCATTGGCCATCACTGATAAGTGCCTGGATCTGTCCTCCTGACACTCTCCCTTAACATATTTATAGACATTAATGAGGTCACCCCTTATTCTCCTCCAAGCTAAAGAGACCCAGCTCCCTCAGGTTTTCTTCATTAAGAAGATGTTCCACTCCCTTAATCATCTTGGTGGCCCTGGTGGTTCTGGACTCTTTCAAGGAGTCCTATGCCCTTCTTGGACATAGAACTGAGGGGCCCAGAACTGAACACAGGTACGGTGTGTCTAGGTATGGTCTCACCAGGGCGGAGTAGAGGGGAAGAAGGACCTCTCTTGACCTACTTCCAATATGTGTGAGCTGTGGGCAGGCATGGGGGGTGGTGTTTGTGGAGCACTTGCATATAACATTCTAATTTTCCAAGTGTTTGGAGGTCACTGGTTATCAAAGATGCCCCTACTTTCAATGTCCAGAGAATACAGGCACTGCAGGTACTTAGCCTGCCTTTTAAGTTGTACTTTATAGTCACCTGGAGTCCTTACAGGGTATCAAAATACAGTACCCTTGCACTTTGGTCTTGCAGTGTCATTTATTAGCTTCTCCAGCATCTATTTACCTGAATATGCTTCAATACAGCAACATTTCAACTGACTTAACTCCCTTATTAAAACCTCTGGCTGGAAAAGCACCTTGGTATGCCACAAATGTTGTTGAGTGTTAGTGGTGAACAGGACAAGTGATTAACCACCAAAGCACTTTAGGATGTTTGAAAGTTTATTCATAGTAGAAATTTCATTTTCTTTTGAAGACTACAAAACCTGCCCTTAGACAGGAATACAAGCAATGATATCTTTCCAGAACTGTTCATAGTTACATCTGGAACAGTTCTAAGTACACATTAATAGCATGATTGGAACACTTCCTAGATCAGACTCTGAATAAAACAATCATTTAAAGTATTCAGTACAATTTTTATTTTATTTTTACTAGCATTTCAGTTCTATGACAGCAGTGCCAAGCATCTAACAGATGCTATTGCAATGGTCTAGAATAAGGTACAATACCACTGATTTCCTGGAACAGTACCTTAAGAGTCACTTACATGCCATGCTGAGAAAACTAGTATAAAGTATGATTGTATAGAATTGTAGAAAAATATTTTATCTGTGATTTTTTGTCCATTTTTTAAAAACATTTTAAGTAGACCCCCCTCCCCAACTAGGTTGCAAAATAATTACATCCCTCATAAGTACACCTTCCCTTTGATTAGGTCAAGAGTATCAAGATAAAGCTAATCATTTACATCATTTTCATCAGTGAAAATTCATCTATTAACCATTGCTGCTTACTAAAGACCAGCATACTCTGAATCTTTCCTTCCAACAATAGAAAAGCACAGCTTTAGTTGGTACACCACATTTACAAAAGCAAAACACACACGAAAAATCCCAATGTGTAAATCTATGTACTTATGCCCTTGTCTCTTTAGAAAAAAATGTCTTTGAGTATTCTCTTGAAAAACCCCTTACAAGTTTCAATATCATAGTGATTATGAATAAAGAACTTTGCCCTTACTGGATACAGATGGCATTTAATAAGTATTGCAACTACACTCTTCCCTCTGTTCTCTCACGTTCTGAAGCATGGTACGTGGGAATTTCACATTAAAAACTAAACCACAGCCTCCAGAGAATTCACCTGTATTTGCAGTTCTCCTTTCTTATCCTCCAGGACTCTATCCTCAGTCGCTTGCTGTGCTTTGCGGCCCAAAAGGCAGTCCAGCAAGGAATTGACAGCGTGTCATATATACTCACATCCTACTAGAAAGGATCAGTGATTAAAAAAACCCACACACCATTATGTGGTTTTCTTTGTAACTTCTAATAACTGAATCTACAAAAACATAAAAATAGATGTGAAAGTTGTGAATGTGGTTCCAAAACAGGAGGTAAGGTACCAAAAAAGCATACAGTGTGCCCTCTTTATACCTGGGTATAAAGTAACTTGAAAACATAGTGGATCTAGACTTCAACACATGTGAGTTGGCATGAGCTAACTGGCAGCATTCAAAATGTTCATCCTAAGCTGAACATCACACGGCACAGTAGCAACACCTGTGAAGTCCAGACGAAATTAACGGCTTACCAGATAATGCAGAAGTGTACATGAAGTGTAGGAGTTCATTTTGCTTTGCTGTTTGGCTATTTACCAGAAAACTTAAAGGCTCAAATAAAATTTCATTTGGCTAAAATAAAGTTACTGAAAGCACTTTTCTATTATTTTAACATAGGTGTCACCAATAGTGAAGCAGTTTAACAGCCTTCGTCTCGGTCTGTTCTTTGCCAGGTACCATTAGGAACACACTGAGAACACACGAGGAATTCCTTCCTGAAGCAAAGGAAATGCTATGATTGACACACTAGCAAGTATACTGCCATCCCTTTATTTCAACAACATCACTTTTGAATTGTGTTTGTTAACTAGATATGACAATCTTCAGATTAACAGGTTTAAAAGCCACTCCAGAAGGTTGTGAGATTTTTGATAAGCCTGACTTAAAATCGCTCACAGAGCTGAAAATACATTTTCTGAAAGGTTTTATTAAGTTCCTCTGGAACTGCAGGTGCTGTCAAAGAAGAATTTTGTGCCTCTAGTTAAAGATGTTTCTTGAAGGAAGGGTAGCTGCATCTGTATGGCTAAAGGGAACTTCAAGCACCAAGCAAGGGAAAAATGCTAATTCCTTAAAAGAACTGCATGTCCAAATTTCTGAGGTCTTTGGTAATTTAAGAATCCTTGACCGTAAAACCAATTCCCTAACAATTATGTGATGGATTAAATACATAACATATTTTTAAGGGTAATAAAAGTGGGACCCTTTGCAAGTCTAACAAAAAAGGCTTCCCCCAGGACCCAGGAAAAAATTGTGGCAGAAGAAACACGCATATTCATTTAGAGTGAATCTGTGGTGTCATAAGGGATGATTTTCCCTTGCAACAAACCTCTGACGATTTCAGGGCAAAGAGCAAATTAATGACCATAAGAGACATTTTATACCACTAAATCAAGGAAATGCCTTCTTATGCAAAACACGAAATTGTACATTTTAGTTTGTAAGTGGTGTTCCCCAGGGCTCGGTGTTGGGATCAGTTCTGTTCAACATCTTCATAGATGATCTGGACGAGGGGATTGAATGCACCCTCAGTAAGTTTGCAGATGACACCAAATTGGGTGGGAGTGTCGATCTGCTGGAGGGTAGGAAGGCCCTGCAGAGGCCTCCCTGCTGGAGCATGTCCAGAGAAGGGCAACGAGGATGGTGAAGGGTCTGGAGAACAGGCCCTACGAGGAGCGGCTGAGGGAGCTGGGGTTGTTTAGTTTGGAAAAGAGGAGACTGAGGGGAGACCTTATTGCTCTCTACAACTACCTGAAAGGAGGTTGCAGTGAGGTGGGGGTTGGTCTCTTCTCCCCAGTAACAGGTGACAGAACTCGAGGTAATGGCCTCAAGTTGCACCAGGGAAAATTTAGGTTAGGTATTAGGAAGAACTTCTTTACTGAGTCATCAAGCATTGGAACAGTCTACCCAGGGTGGTGGTTGAGTCCCCATCTCTTGAGGTGTTTAAAAGACGGGTAGATGCAGTGCTTGAGGACATGGTCTAAGGGTAGACTTGGTGGTGGTAGGTTAATGGTTGGACCGGATGATCTTAGGGTTCATTTCCAGCCTTAAAAATTCTATGATTCTATGATTGTTCACCTAGAGCTCTTCATCCAGATCATATTTATTAAATCTGGAATTCCCAAAACCCTTTTCCTTATCTGGAGTGAGTTGATGGAGCCTATCAGTTGGTGGAGTGGGATATTTATGGATTTAAACACATTCCAGGACACCTTCCCATGTGGGTGATTTGATCTTTCAAGACTAGCCACCAAGATGTGTCATCAAGATTACTTGTAAGACACTGAGAGGTGAAGAGTATGAAAACTTTAGGTTAGGGTTTAAAATGAGTTTTTCATTCTCATTACAAACCTGATTCCATCTGGAGAAAAGAGTGAGACCACTCACTGAACAGGGACAACCTTGTTTTCATGGCAAAGGTAATTACAGGGATGCTTTTCTAAGCCCTGAAAGATTGGGATGATTCTGGTTTTGCTTTAGATGTAAATCAAAATTACCAGGAATTAACTGACAGAAAATCACATCCATCAGTTTTGCAACCACAATAAATGCGGTTTAAACCTACTTTTGGCAGGCTTCTGTTTAGCAAACAATATATTTTGCTTTACCTTCAATGTTGCTTTTCTTCTATAATGCCAACATTCACCGAACAAATCCTTTGCAGCTTAAAACAAAAAGTCACAGAACTGAGATAAAATATTAACAATGGATTATAAGAATAAACAATATAGAAATGTCCTCTATCAGAAAGTATTTAGCAATGATTCCTGAGTCCAGAGATTAGACGGGGGATAATAAAAGGGAGGGGGGAGCAAAAGACAAGAGTGAATAAGGAACAAGTTATGTTTTCTCTGGGTTATGTTACCTATTGTATACATAGTAAGGTGAGAGATCCACTGTTTACATTTTGAATGCTATAAACGGTATCCTGATTTTCATAACATGACATGCAGTGTCAAAAACATGGAAATGTAGAAAAGACACAGGCAAGGAGAAATACATATTCATAGTATTACATTCAATAGCTGTTTAACAGTCAGGCTTCTTTTAGAGCTGTCCAACAATACTGATTAATCCAGGTGAACTGTTTAATCAGCCTTAATTGTCAAAATGATTAATAATATCTAAGTAAAACAAGGCATGTATACAATTAAAGAAAACAGCACGGAAACGTACTGCTTGTGAACTGTTTACAAAAACATACAAAATGTTGGATGGCACAAAGTATATAGTGCTAATATAAACAGATTGTTTAAGCTAAGTGCTTAACATAAACTGTCCGTCTCTACCTGTAACAAAGAATATTTTAGGGGACAAAAAAATATTCCTTATAAAAATAATGCTATGTGGTGCAGAGTGCTTTATTCAGTGTACTTTTGACAGAGGCGGCATTCGTAATTCTTCTGGTTTAGTCAATCGTGAACATGATCGTTTGCATTGTGTTTCCACTTGTCACTCCGTTTGAAACTCCAGTAAGATCAGTAACTTGCCATCAACAGTTTAAAGCGAGGATAGATGAAAGCGGTAGCAGCAGCAGGAGCAGCAGCATTATAGGTACCAGCTGGGACAGAGTGTGCTTGCAGGTATCTGTCAGATATGTGCTACCTGTCGCCATGATTTGTGCTATCATCTTATGCCATGGTACCAAATATCTGGCTGAGGTCACTTCACAGGGCTGTCGAGGTAATTTTTTTTATACCTCTCCTCTGAGCAAGAGTAGAACGGCCGACGGGCTCCAGAACAGGTGACTGATTACGATTCAAAGCCGAGTACGTCGCTGCCATTGCACCCTGTGAGACAGAGGGAGGGGGGGACACCCGAGAACAGTGTGTTGTGACTGACGCGCACACTGGAGACAGCACAGTGCTAAGCGCCCCAGATTCTGAACGGGCTTTAACTTCCAGTCTACTTTGCCTACAAAATGGAAATGTACCACTGCAACACTCAACCACCGGCAGCGTCAGGAGTGAGTGCTTGCCAGGGTAATAAACGCTTTTCAGACTAACCTAAAGCAACTTCACTTTGCTTAAAAGGCCAAACTCAAAAGGTGTAAGCTAAGATTGCAGAATTAAGCTCGCTCTCTGTGCTCTGTGAATTGAGGAATGAAATCCCCCTGGTATGCCATGTCTGCTTATCACTTACATGACCATTTCAGTTTCCAACAAAATATTTAAAAGTCACCCACATTATTCAGCACGTGAAGATTCATTTGATCAAAAAAAAAAGTTAGGAAGTTGTGAGCTGTGGGATCAGAACTTTCCCCTCTTTCCACTTGTGGTTTTTGGATGCTAGAAATTTCTAATAGCTGACTCAGAGAGTATGTTAATTATATTCTTCAGATCCCTTTTATGTTTCATGGCAGAGATCCTTGGGTGTAGGACTGACGGCAGGGTGAAATACAGAGAAGCAGAATTCAATTATTTTTGATTTCTCTCTGCTTGTTCAAAGCAAAAAAAGTTTAGTAGGGTCAAAACCAGACTGTTTCAGACAGAGTGGAGAACAGTAAAGTACCATATTAATTAACATTGCCTTTTGGACTTCTTTTTAGCTTATGCTGTGACCACAAAGTACACTAATTTCTTCTAGTCACTGACAATCTCCTCTGAAACTGTAAAAATAGCCAAACTATCTTCCAACTTCCCCATAGTCACTGGAAAACATTTTTCAATATCAAAAGAATGATTTCTTCTATGCTGGTTTCTTAAGGCAGTTACACCTCACAGTGTATGTATGTCCAATAAACTTGAAACCTAAAAATATTAAGAGTATTTTTCAAACGTCTTAAGATTTATTTTTCGTGAGTTCTTATAAAATCCTGTTATATATTACAAATTCATTTCATGGCTTAGTACAACTCCCAGTCTTAACAATTTTTAAATAGTATTTAGAGGAAACACATGCTGCTGTAATTTTTTTTTTGTTTAAATCGTTTTGTTTACATTATTTTTGGCTAAACAGCAAGCCAAACAAATTATCTACTTACCTTCACTAAATGGGGAGCATCCTGCCTGTTCAGCTGGTATTGAGGCAACTGGTCGCAGTGAACTATCCAGGGGTGACTAAGAACTTGGGCTGCAGTCAATCTTTGATGTGGGTCCACGTGAAGCATTTTTGAAACAAGGTCCTGTCAAGAACACACAGAGAATCAAGGAAAGTAACAGTAAAGCTTCAGTTTAAAACAATTACAATTCAAAAGGGAACACTTCAGCGGTACTAAAGTATGTTTGTAATGTCAGTTTGAAACAGCCAAAAAAATGTCCATCAGTGCTAAAATTCTATCTTTTAATTATGTTACTTAATAGGTGTTTGGTAAGGCAACTGGATAGTATCCAGTTAAGTGAGGCAAAAGTTAAACATAACACGCACACTGGGCTGGAGGCCCCACTATACTAGTTCTTTGGTTTGTTTGGTTGTTTTTGTTAACAATGACAGATAGCAGTTATGTAGGAAGTGAGTATTGAAAAGGGAACAACTGGGAAAATAAAGGTCACACTTCCCTTTGTGTAACTCCCCAGTGTCCCACAATCCTTCAACAACTGTGCAAGCTGAAGATTGAATTTCAGTACTCCCGCTGGCGATAAGCACACCTGTAATGATTTCTACCCCATCACCTCCGAGTCTGCTTATACTTCTATTATAATTTGTAAGTATAAGCAGCAAAAGCACAAGTCCCTTCCTCCAAACATCCCTTAGCTGTTTCACACTGAAGTTTTGAACTGTATTATCAGATACTTAATTTCGGGTTTTTTTTCAACTTCTGCAGAATGTATTACTGGAATGATTCCTGATTTCCCTAATGAAACCATCATATGAGAAAAAAGGAATTAGTCTTTCCTTCTTTGTAGCAAGAGTGAAACAATCTCTTCTTTCGTCTGTCATGTCAGTCAACTGTGCTGAGAGTATTCTATTTACTCTCTTTACAGGGAAGTGGCTTTCGACATCTGGTAAGATTTTACCTTTGTTTTGGTACATCCATTTCAACCCTCTTTCCAACTTCTATTTTAATCTTTTTCAAACTGTGGTAATGAGAATTGCATGCAATACTCAAGATGTTGAGAACAAATTTACACCGCAGCACAGTACTTTATAGTGACTATACAGATGTCAGTCATAGAATCATAGAATGATTAGGGTTAGAAGCAACTCCCAGAGGTCATCTAGTCCACCCCCCCTGCAAGAAGCAGGGACACCCCCAACTAGATCAGGTTGCTCAGGGCCTCATCCAACTTGGCCTCGAACTTCTCCAGGGATGGGGCATCCACCACCTCCCTGGGCAACCTGTTCCAGTGCTCCACCACTCTTACAGTAAAGAACTTTTTTCTAATATCCAATCGAAATCTCCCTCCCTCTATTTTAAAACCATTACCCCTTGTCCTGTCACAACAGGCCCTACTGAACAGCCTCTCCCCATCTTTCTTGTATGTATCAGTCAGTATGGGTAAAGCTTAAATAATGATTTTATATTAAACGGTGACCTGTGGAAAAATAGTTTTAGTTGACTACAACTGGATTTAAGATAATTTTAAGTTACATCAGGAAAAAACATTTCCATTTGTTTTGTAATTCAAATTAAGAATTTGAACCTAAAGATATTAAAAAGGAATCAAAGACTTTTTCATAGCTGAGAGGTTTTGGTTCATTCCAGACTCCCAAGTACAGCTGAACAGAACGTCTCTGAAGGAAGAAAGAGCTGATCCTACCGCATTAGCGTAAACATGTTATTTTAAGAGGTTGATTTGTTAATCAACTGAATGACATGGTTTGTGGGAAAACAGTTAAGAGAATAGTACATTAGAAAGCACATCACATATCATCAATTAGCAAGAAAGAGCATAACATATGTAAACAATCTTTTATTGGGGGAGACTGCAGCACTTCACTGTAGCTGCACAGAAGGGGCAAAAAGGATATTGCAACACTTAAGTTTTTAAGTATATTTTCTATAAAAATGTACTTCTAAAAATAATTAAGTTGCCTACAATTTCTATTTTGTACAAATGCAACAGAAAAAGTATAACACTTAATGTTGGTGGGGTTAATTTTGTTAAGTAGATATGCATCATTAAGGACAGAAGTACTTTAAGTACTTAAAAGAATAAACTGCTCAAATTCTAATCTAAGAGTAGGAGATAAACTGTCTTTGGCAACTCTGAAGAAGGGATCCAAATAGAAAAATACGAAAAACTATTTTTCTAGATCAGTGAAGCAGATGGTAATTATTGTAATATTTTCATTATCCTGATTTAGACTATCTGTAGGGCTAGGTTAGCGTGAATGTCATGCCTCCCCATGAAGTTTTTTTACAGCATTCCTCATCATGGATGACTGTGCATGTGTACAGATACTAGTAATACACACTATATCTCTAAGGACACTATTTAACAGCCATAGTATAAGAGACACCTATTTTTCTTCCTACATGCAGGTGACATGAAAGGATCATAAACAGGAAACACATTTCTAGGCACAGAAAGGATCAGATCAGTGTTTTAAAATAACAATGATGATGAGTGGAACTTATTCGATCATATATGACGTAACATATACATTATAAGCAACATGCTGCAGTGCAACCTGTGTCTCACCCCTATGAAACAAAGCAAATATACTTGCCTTAGCTGTATCTGAGACTGTATTCCAATAACCACCGCTGAGAGAGAACTTTCCACTCCCTATTCGTGCCAAAATCTCCTCTGGGGTATCATCAGGACCATTTGCGAAAGGAGTGTAGCTATTCAACCAAATAATTTCAATGTTAATGGCTTCCACAACCTGGACCTCAATAGTTACTATAAACCTGACCATAGTTTTCAGCGAGTTAAACAGAGTAATAGGCAACAGATAGTCAAATGGGTGTAAAAAGAAATTACTCTTAACAATAGTAAATGCACAGAACTGACTACAGATCTGTTTTATTGGTGTATTCTCCCTATATTGCATCTGAAAACCAGATTTTTCCTATACCAGTTAAAGTACTGGAGGTTCTTGAGCTACAGAATGTATTTTTAAAGCCTTCATATTTTAGTGAACTACAAAACAAGCTCTTACAAAAAATTAGATCTGAAGACTTTATGATGTATCAAAAAAGAATAAATGCTGTTTCATCCTGAAGGAAGGAAGGTACGGCAATTTTCCTTGCTTCACTTTAAGCCCCCCTGCTGCTATCAGAATATCCCCATTCAAGAGAGATATGTTTAAACACAAATATATTTCCCCCTTATTTTAAAATGCCAAAAATGTCTCTGATTATGTTAACTCTTAACCAAAGTGGCAATCTGAATAGTCCATCATAAAAAGATAATCTTTTTGGCAGGCGCAACAGCAGCTGTCTTTTGAACTCGTGGAGCTTCAGTTGAATTTATTATTCATCATCTTTTATTTAAGTAATTTCTGTTGCATACATAAATGCATTTCTATTGTATTTATTATAACCTAACCGCATCACTACCCAGTGGCTGAGTTTTGCACATAAGCATGCTTCAATGCATTGCAATTATACTGGCAATGTGTATTTCCTTTAACATATATATGTTGCTTAGTCAGTTAATTTTCACATGAAACAATGAATTCTCACTCCTAAATCACCATGAAGCAGAAATTAAACACCTAAAATAGATGAGACCTGAAAAACTAAGAACATTTCCCATCCATCCCTGTACTGTATTTTAAGTGCCTTGATAAAACCATCTTCAACAGCTACTTCTATTATTCTTTTTGTTTATATAGGTTCGATATCCCACAGCAAAGCAAAGTTACCCTTACCCAGTAAGCATGGTATAGAGTAGAACACCAAGGCTCCATATGTCACATGCAGCATCATAACCTTGCCTCTTTAAAACCTGAGAGAGACAAGTATATATTTTTCTGATTAAAATGCTTTGATTGTGCCATAGAAATGGTGAAATGTCATGTTTTTAGTGTTAAAAAAGTTATTTCACGTTACACAAGCATGAAACAACTATCGGAGTAGAAAAACAATCCTATGAGAATACATCAAGGCATATAAGCTATCCGGCATTTACCTCTGGTGCAACAAAATTTGCTGTGTAGCATGGAGTCATCAGAAGTCCATTTTCTGCTCGTAGTTGTTTTGCAAAGCCAAAATCACAAATGCGAATTGATTCTGGATTACCAGATTCATCAACATAAAGAATATTGCTAGGCTTCAGGTCTCTATGAACAACCTAAAAAAAACCCCAAAACAACAGACCACTAAATACAATAAAGTAAACAAAGGAAAGGCTTTATATTGTATTTGTCAATTGTGCTCTCCTTAATTTCAAATCGCCCATCAGCAATCAGTTTCCCAGTTGCCACCTTCTAACATCAGCTTCAGTATTCTGATGCTCTCTGGTGTCTAGAGTACTACAGTTTTGACTGAGAAACCCTCTAAAACTCCCTCCAGATATCCCACTTCACCCAGACTGATTTGTACAAGCAAATCAGTCTGGGGGAAGTGGGTGCCATGTTTCAGTGGATAAACATGCATTTTCTATTTTAACATCCATACTTACAAGGCTCTTAATTGGAGCCTTTTTCTAGTAATATCTTAGGGAGTCATGGATGTCCTACCGTGCTACATAACCACACGCTAGTTACTCTTGGAGTTACTTCTATGTTCTGTTATCTTCATTTATATAGTCTGAATTAATCTCAGTGAAAACATCTATGGCCTGATTAAGGGGGTATTTGAATACAAACCCCCAAAATATCAAAGAAGTATTCTCCCAATGAACTGGAATATCTTTCTGACACACACGTGAAAGAGACATTCTTCCCCCTCTCCCTCCCCAGTACTGGTTCTAAGTGGTTTTTCTGTAGGGGCCCAGGATGTAAAATGCTTGACAAAAAAAAAACAACCTCTAGAAGCTGCCAAAATTCTGGCAGAATGAATATGATCTTATTTGAAGCTAAGTTATAACAAGCCTTAATAAAACCTGGAATGTGCAGGGACAGTATCTGAAATCAGATGACTTGCTATATTTTCTTCACGAGACAAATTATCCTAGTCACTAGTGACTTTGCTCTCTTCTCAAGAAGAGGGTATATACTGCTGTAAGACAGTAAAGCGGATCTAAATGTCCTCTTTTAAATATTTAAATAGAGCTGCTATGAAGGCTTTTATATTCCTGATTGTCCTCTCCTATGCATTTGATTAACATTAAACACAGCTTTTCATGGATAAACTTGAGTGGAAAACTTTCCTCTTGGAAAGAGGTAGAAGGCGGCAATCTCCTTAGAACAAGAGGATACCCCAAAGTCTGCAAGTGAGAGATGCACAGAATCAGAAGCTCTCTGCACTCTTTCAGAAAGCTAGCAGTACTTCAGGAAAGCAGTGTAAGAAAAAGAAGTAAGAGACTGCAGAGAGCCTACAGACTGTAAGGCCATTTAACACAGTATGACTATTTAGTAGAGGGTTTTCCAGCATGCAAATGCTAGAAAATAATCACTTGAAATTACAGAAAAGGGCACCTTGTAAGCTAAAATATCTAAAATGATGTTAAAGAATCTGAGTTGGAAGAGTAGATGTTAACAAGAATGTTCTGGCTTGAAATGTCAGCGTACGAGAGCACTGGCTCCTGACAGCCTGCCTTTTTTGGTGTTCAGATAGACCAGAATCCTTCCTCTCTAATGAACGGAACATCCTTTGCTGCTCAAAGAGACAGATGAAAAAAGCCCACAGTTTTGTGCTAACTGGCTGGGGTTTTTTAAATAGATCCTAAAAGGGGTAGAGAGGAAGAGGTGGGCAACGGAAGCATCACAGAGCTGGGGACTTGGCAGACTGTTTCTAGAACCAGTCTGAGTTATATTTTTTGGGTGTGGGTTTTGTGGGTTTGGGCGGTTTTTTTGTTGTTTTTTTTTTTTTTTGGTTTCTTTTTTTTTTGAAGGGGAAGCAATTCTCAAGTGGTAGGAAGAATAAGTATAACAGTCTAGTTCAAAACCAAAGGCCAGGGCAGTTAATGCCAGGGCAATCAAATGTTTATGTCAAAGAATAAATAATTCCTGTATTAAACTGTTTTCCACAAGGTGAATTTAAAAATGTTTCAGATTCTTTTGAATATATTGATATTTTCAACAGAAAAAAATATTTTAGAGCAACAGAAGAGAGCAAAACAATATGCAAGACATTGCATTTATTAAAATCATGGTTTTGGTTAACACTATCATCTAGCAGCATGCAGAAGTATCCTGCTCCAACACGACACTATACTTCTTGTTTACCCTTTTTATGATGTCCCTTATTTGACAGAAGTCTTACTTTGATTTGACATTAGGTCTTTTTTGGGCACGTGTGGTAAGAAGGAACCAGGTTACAATTTATGTTATTATTTGTATTTCCACACATAAGGTTTATCGAGGTTTATCGAGCACTGGTCTTAGCACTTCTTCCTGGCTTACTTTGTTTCATATTTTATCTATCAGTCATCTGTGTGTTCCATGGAACTGCTGACAGCATAGGCAGGACAACAGAAACGCATCACAACCTTTGTCTGGACACCTACACAGCTGATAAGGAACATTTTGATTTCAACATGAATTCCTGCTGCAGTGTAATTATTTAGCAAAATGTACTTAATTACCACAAAGAGTAACGTATTGAGATGTGTTTTTTAACTTCTGAAAGAAAATGCAAGCATCTGTAAGCACTGAGATGAAAACTTACCCCTTGTGCATGGAGATATTCAACTGTTTTTGTTATTGTGAACAGAACAGCACTAGCTTCTCGTTCCGAGAAAAATTTTTGCCTAAGAATTTTATCCAGCAGCTCTCCTCCTTTCATAAGTTCTGTTACTACATATACATACTTTCCATCATCGTACACCTGAAAAAAGCACACAGAGATGTAAGCTTCAAAATATTTACTCTGTGCTATCCTCCTGTGAAATGTACAGATATAGTGCAGGTGCATCCACAAGCTGTTTTCTTCAATTACTTTTCCCATACTTTTCACCCCACACATTAACAAAACTTTTTTTTTTTTTGAAGATGAACAAAGAGAGAACACAAAAAGTCTATGAAAAGGTAGTACCGTAACAAAGTGACATAAAAATGTAAATCTTTAGACAGGAAAGGATAAACACCATGTAGTTTTCTCCACATGGTTTTACTGAAACAAACTAAACACGTGAGAAACAATAGAGTAGTCATAACTGGAAATTAAATCTAATTAAAGCAAAGCCAGAGCTTATTCTTGACACAATTGCAGCAATTTACAAATATGAACAGAGATTGCTCCAACTGAACACTCAGAAAAAATAAAAGCAATCTAAATTCTCCTCGAATAGGCTCTATGAACACTGACTTCAATGCATACAAAGCTGCTGTGATAAAAGCCTCAACTTACACATTCCTCCTCACATAAACGCTAGTATAAAAGTAATAAAATACACATTTTAGCCTTGAGTTCTAGTTATGGAAGATGGCTTAAGTTTTGCATTGCTTTTACCATCTAGTGAAACAATAGTTAAGAATTATTTATAGTCTCACCAGGGGGCACTACAGACTGGACTATAACAAAACACATTTTAAGGTATTTTAAGCATTTAATTTCAGTTCCACTTTCTTAGGGTTTTAACTTAATCCAGAAAGTGGGTTCTGCTTTAGTGAAAGCTTTTACAGACTCTGTTCCCCATTATTATTTGAACCTACTTTTTACGGTGATGTTGGACTTGTCTTCAGTAATACATGTGGTTAAGTAGAAAAAAAATCCATTCCTAAATTTCTTTTACTACATCTTGGATATCAACTAAGTTAAAAAAAAAAAAAAAATCCCAATTCTTTTGTCTTAAGCTACATCAGAAACTGAATACTAAATTCTACATAAAATTTTTCATGCTTTTAATGACACTAAAGAATTAAAAAAAAAACCCAAAACATCAAACCCCAAACAAAACATAGAACAGTGTTTAAGGAATAATTCTGCAGACTTTATAAGCTTATGATCTTAAGGAGAGGAAGACATGATTGGCTTCTATGTTCTCATTTAACAGCAATTTTCCTCTCATGAAATATAAATGAGTCATAATTAAGGCATTAAACATTACAGAGTATTAAAAACCTCAGAATTATATAATTCTAGATACAAACCTGACATTTTAGATCTTTTTTAATAGGCACGCTCCCTCTAATCCTGGTATAACGTGAGGGAACAAGCTTACTGCATTTGACATGAAGAAGCACATACATCTCCACACCGCTGGGGGCATTGCATTTGGTTACTATTTTATCTGCTACTCCTTGCTAGTCCTGTCTACCTGCCAAAAAACCCAACCGAACAACCCAACCAAATCCTCCACCCCAAACCAACCATTCCTTCAGCCCAATTTCCTCTTACTGTCTTCATCAATTTAGCTGGTTTCACTGAATAAATACTGTTGAAGTTTCCTCCACAGATAGGTGAACAGTATTATGTTGAGATCATAAATGCAACACTCATACTTAAAATGAGCTCCTGGCACATTCCAGAGACCAGTCAGTGGGTCTTCTCTACCAGGTGAATTGGAAGAAACTACAGTGAGAAACAGATGTAGGCGCATGAACAAAATATAATGTCATGGAGAAAGAGGGAGGGGTTTTTTGAAACAAGATCTCACATATATTAGGAGTCTCTTTTGAAGCATAAGTAAGCACTTGGACAGGGAGACTGGATATACAGTATTCAGGTCTCTAAAATACTTCTGAAAACATTCTTCAGCCAAGGCTTTTAAGTAACTCAAGAGGTCAAAAGTTCTGATACAGAACAATAACTAATAGGATAGTAATAGGTAAAATATATATATATATATATATATATATATATAAACATAATGTTCTGGTACATGAAGTTACTATGTAATGGTTTGTTGGAAGCTATGTGCTTCCTCTGTTCTTACACTATTTCCTACACATCCAGAAATGGCCACTGTCAGAGGCAGGATATTGGATAAGAAGGACATTTGATTTTGCACAATATAGCTCCTTTGTTTATATACTCTATTACTGAAAAAGACCAGTGATAACAATCAGAAGGAAAAAACCCCAGAGGGCTGTGCGTTGCAGGAAGAATTAAATTACATAAAAAGGCTGAGCAAAAAAGAAAATTTCCATCCTAAGCTAAATTCAAATATGGCTGCATTTGTTCTTGAAATACATTAAAAGAAAGAATTTATTTCTTGTAGAATAGTAATTTTCAAAGACATACTTAAGTGTGGAAACATTTTAGAATTTAATTTTTAGCATAAAACTGAATAAAGGATTGAATCAAATCAGCGCTGAGTTATATTTGTATATGTGGTGCTCTTGAGGTCAAAAGGCCAAGCACTCCTCCTCTCCCTAGAAAGATGTAATAGCACACCAGTATACTGTGGGATATGCAAGCCACAAGCCTCACACATCTACGTTAAGAGTAATGGATATTATACAAGTTGCCAATACATACATACTTTCTTTACACTGGATATACTTCCACAAACTGGGCTTGAGGAACTGATCTGAAGTAGAAATAATCAAGAATTACAGTCTCCTGTCTTCTCCTCCTCTGTGGACTTAAGATTTGGGGCTTTTTTTGCTTTTCTTTTTCTTTTTTTTTTTGAGTAGTCTCCTTTTGCTATTTGTGTATTACTATGTGAATGAAAGATGGCTCCTACTGGAAGATGACGATGATTAAGGATTAATGACAAGGCAGAATGACTCAGCATATGTGGCAACTTCTCTATGCTGCCTGGGTTTCTCTGCTCTCAGTGACAAAAATTCATAATGTTTAAGTTCAGGTATGTGCTCACTTTCCTTATGTTTCCCCTCCTGCTTCAAGAACATAACCTCTAGCATGAAGTAACGCATAAGGCTAGCACGCAGCACTAAAAGCAACCTGAATGCTGATGCAAGCTCCATGTTACCACACTCGCTTTTAGGTAGCTTTACTGTTTGGCCATAGGAAGCAGAAGAAACAGAAATTTGGACTCTAATGTGGTATCTAGCTTCCAAGAATGTAAGGTCCATGGCAGTATCTCCCTTGTATATCTGACTTCCTTTGCTCTCCCAAGAAAAGGCCAAATTACATGATATCAATAATATGAAGACAGATTATAGTAAGAGTTCTCTAGTACTCAGCTCCACAGTATTTACGAACTACTGTTTTAATAACTTCAAAATGTCTGAGAGTGTCCCTTCAGCTGAGCTCAGCTTCCTGGAAATGGTTAGCTGTTTTGCTTGAGGTTTGGTTTTAGGGACCAGAATACTTTCTTGCAGACTAAATCATTAAGCATATGCCTTTTTAATTTTTAATCTTCTTTAATACATAATCAAGGAGAGCAAGCCATTTTTTTTCTGTTAGGTCATCAGAATCTACTACTGTTCACTATGAAAAATCTCCACCTCCCAATTTAGGTTTTTCTTTGCTTTTAATGGTCAGAGCAAATAATACAAGGAAAAAAAGTAGCTAGACAATCTTCTACAAAGACATTAAGGAAATAAAAGTGATGGCTGTGGAGATGAAAAGATTTTGTCTACTATTAGAGTTGCACTCACTACTGTCCACACAGATTACTTTGGGTGTTATGCTGTATCAGTAGGTCCTCTGCAATTATGTAATAATGACCTTTAAAATTGATTTTGACTAATGTAAACAAAAGGAGATTCAAAGTTTAGCAAGCAATGAAAACACTTGCTTGTTCCTTTAAAAATATAGCCAACGTTAAATGAATTATTCCGGTGCTAGGATTTATGAAAGATTAATTATTTGACTGCTTAGGATTACACTGTATTAAAGTATGAGCATCTTTAAAAGATGACAATGAGAAACCTCAGTAAAAAAAAAGAGATACTATTGAATAAATGGCATTAGGGCATTGCTTTATCTTCAAATTAGAACAGTAACATAACTTAAGCATGTAGTTTGTCATCTCTCAAATTAGAAATTGACATGCAATTATAATACACTGAAGTATGGCTTTAACATGCTACTTACATCTTTTAGGGTGATAATATTTGGATGCTGCCCATAGCGCAGTAGGATTTCGATTTCCTCTGTTGGATCTCTTTTACTCTTGTCAATGATCTATAAAAGCAAATAGATACATAGGTATAATTCTTTTTGTGAAAATTATATGATGTAACACTGTGGAGTGCTTACTAACATAAGAGATATGCACTATTTATTGTTGTTCAGTAAAGGCCATGGATTATAACCAAAACAAACTTTGTTAAATTGGAACAGAAAGGCAAAGCAAGAAATATTGGAAAAACATGGAAAGAAACACTCGGTTGAAAACAGTTTTGGAGGATAAGTGATCTGATCCCTCAGGCTGTGATAAATAATGCAAGGCTGTTTAGTGGATAAGACTTCTGTCACTCACCATTTAATATAATAGGAAGTTCCTAATTCAACACGATATATTGGTTTGATGACACTAATGAACTGATTTTCACAAAGCTAATCTCAAACAAATATTTAGCACAGTAAAAGGCAAAACAGGAGAGTAAGGGAATAAAAACTGAGAAAAAGGAAATATTCCTCAGAGTTAATTCAAACATTCCATTACAAGAGTTCATTTGAATCTCTGCAAGCTTACTGTCAGACTGAAGTTCTCACTGTGAAAACAAGAAAAACGTTATTTTGCCCTACTCAAAACATATTCTTTCCTTTTTTTTTCTCTCCTGCTGAACTATGGAATTCTCTCTAATATTTTCTCCATTTCCGTCTTGTCCCTTCTTCCTCTTGACAGCCTAAAGCCCTTACCATTACCCACACCATCCTACCACACTGGATGTCATTCATATCCTTTTTCCATAACTCCTTGAGGGAGAAAAAAAGCCACAACAGAGGCAGCAGAAAAATGAGGTAACCCTCACATTAAATGTTACAGCTTAGACACCTAACAGCTATGCCAGTCCTTTCTTCCAGTCTGACCAAGTTAATTCAAACTGCAAGCACCAAAGTCAAATCTGTTCCAGAATAATCACAAGAACCAGAATAATGACAAGTATGTAACTACCAAGCTGAAATTGGAGGGTTTGCGGTAGATAACCCGTGTGCAAGAATAGAGCAAAACATAATGTGTTTTGCATATTTCATATTCAAGTAGTAAACTGGTTAACAATTCAAACAGAATTGCCTCACAGTACAGGATCTAATTTTTTTTTTTTTTTTTTTAATGTCTGTTAATCTATAGTCCTCTTTTCATAGTAACCATCCAGCTCAGTGTTACACAGAAAGATAAAATGATAAACTTATCATTCCACTCCTGGGAATTCTGCTGATTTCAACTAAGAATGTAATGCCTTCAAAGAAGTGTTAGAAATCCCAACAGACAACATAAACACATCAGAAAGCTTATTAAAAGCTAGCAAGCAAAGACAAAAACCTGAAGTTTATTCTGGAAGGTATACTGGACTAAAACACTGCTATAAACTTCTAGAGAGTGAATAATTTATTAATCTACTTTGGAAACAATCCACCCCCATATATAACTATATGTAAATAAAAGTAATCAATCTTATTTTTTAAAGAGTGACGGAAGGTCAGGTAAGCTTTTCGTAGTACATTCCCTTCTAGAAGCAGTCATTTAATTTCCATCAGTTATTCAGTTATATTGTAGTTACATCGGTGTTTCAAAGGCTGCAGATTGCTTTTCACCACCCAAACCAGCATATAGATAACAAACCCCATAGCAATTCTATACAAATATCTGCCAATAAATATTCTATTTGGTTGATTAGTATAGTTCACATTTGGTTCTAAAATGTGTACTACAAAAATTATCTTAATTTGCTGTGCTTCCTATGGCAATTAAATTAATGATACCCAATGTCTATGATGCTAAACCATGGAAAGAGTTGGTGTGTTTTATATCAAAGTAATTACCTTTACAGCGTATTCCATGTTCGAAACTTTATGAATACATCTCTTGCAGATAGAGTAAGATCCAACTCCTATATCTTCCTTTACTTCATATCCATCAGTAAACTGAATGCTGTTCCTGTGCAACTGCTACCAAAATAACATTATCAATTAATGAACATTTCAAACATAACTGAACTTTATATTCTGAATAAGTTTTCTAATTCCTATTGATTTGCTTCAAATTTTAAAATGATGGCTGTACTTGGTCAAAGTGGCCTAAAAATCTCTATCTTCTGTTTGATATTAGCATGAAGTAAATTATATGTTAGGCACATTGTAATGATTGCACATTGTATTTTAGAAACTGACTACATGGTGTTTCTGGTTACTGATTTATTAATTTGAAGACAGAATCTCCAAACCAAAGATGAACAGAAGACTACATGATAAAAGAATGGCAGCAAAGCTTCACTGTATCTATTCTCTGAATAGATGAATGCCAGCTGGAAAATTCAGACACACTGAAAAGAATCAGATTAACTGGAAATTGCACGGAACGGCAGGCAGAAATCCTTTCACAGAAATAAAAGGCTGAAAGAAGGACAAGTGTTCACTTTTGCAAGGGAAGGAAATGCTGTTCTACTATAAGGAGGTTGTGAAAAGGATGCAAAGAGTTTGCAGGAAACCATCTGGGTATGCTGCAGTACAGAAAGAGGAAATAGGAGTGAGGAAGTGGTTGAGGGACACAGATGAAAGGTGGCCGAGAAACAGACTTTTACAAGAGAAGGAAACCATATATAAAGAGAAAGAATTTCATCCACAAGATTATGTGGGAAAAGAAGGAGCACAGCAAAGCCTGAAGAACTTTTACCAAGATTTCAGGAACAGAAGTCACTCTGACCTATACACCAAATCAATTTCTTTAGGATAAATCAGACTGTTTCTTTAGGATAAAAAGTGATCTAAATAAAACACCTTGACATCTAATGGTCTATTACGCAAAACAGGTAATTCATACAAACAAGCATGCTATGACTATTCTAGACATAAGACAATTAAAGAAATACAAGAACTATTCAGCTCTGATTAACTGCATTCTAGAAATTATCATGCATTTGCAAAATATCCTTGCAGTGAAGATACAAATAAACCAAATCATACAGCACACCTTCTCAATGCCACCTATACACCAATAGGCAGTTTTCAACACTATTTAGGTCACCAGTTGGTTTTCCACGACTCAGTCTTCCTCAGTAATTAGAATTATTAAAAGCAGAAAGAGGAGGTAGAAATACAATTTTTGCCGAGGTTTTACAGTTTCCTTTCCCGGACATGCATCAGCTTTTTTTCCCCTCCTGGTTGCAAACTCTCTGGTGCTGAAGCACGCTTTTAAGAACAACTTCACAAAGATCCCCCTCCTCCATTTAACATGAGCTTCACTTTTCTTGTCTCGCACAAAACATGCACCTAATCAATGCTCTGTTGTCCAAAACTAAGCAGTACTGGCAGTAGTAAGATTATATATGTATAGTGACTGCACAAGGCTATTTAAAGTGACAACCTCAGGATCATTAATATGGGAGACTGTATCAGAGTCACTGTAATGCTGCCAGGAAGCCAAAGCTCGTAAGCATACTGTAACTCTGACTTGTATGACATGCTGCAAGTGGTCAACAAATACCACATCAACCCAAAGTGGCTCAGAAGGGATGGGACACATCCTGGGTCATGGATTCCAAAACACATGGCAGTCCACAATATCCAGACAGAATTCAAATTTGTACTCCAGTGCGTCCTACTGCACTGTTGGGATCAACTCACATTTTCATACTAGGAGAAAAAAAAAACCAAACCAAGCTATCAACATGTCTGTTGTTCCACTCTACCTTATAATTATGGCTTGATAAACAGGAATAACTAGAGATCTGAGTGCAGTCATAAAGCCATGATCTCATCACAGTTACAGAGACGTGGTGGGACAGGTCAGATGACTGGAATGCTATCATGGATGGCTACGTACATTTTTATGCAAGGTGGTGGAGTAGCTCTATATGTGAGATAGCAACTGGAATGTATTGAGCTCTGCCCAGGCATGGATGAAGAATGAGATGAGAGCTTATGGGCAAGAAGTTGGGAGTCAGGCTAATATGTGTGACACTGTTGTGGGTGTTTACTACGGCCCAACTGATCAGGAAGTTGGTGAGGCCTTCTGCAGACAGCTGGAAGTAACCTTACAATTACAGGTCCCGGTTCTCATACAGGACTTCAATCACTTCATTTGCTGGAAAGGCAACACAGCCAAGCAGGCACACTCGTGGAGGTTCCTGCACAGGACTGATGATAGCTCTTTTACATGGGTGGTGGAGGAGACCACAAGGAGAGGGATACTGCTGGACTAAAAAAGAAGTACTGGTTATGGACGGCCTGGGCTTCCTGGGCGTTAGGATGAGGACAGTAAGTAGAGTTACAGCCCTGAATTTTGAGAAAGCTGAATTTGGCCTCTTCAAAGACACACTTGGAAGAATTCCATGGGTTAGGGCTCAAGCAGGTAGAAGGGTCCGGGAGAGCTGGTTAATATTCACACAGAATCACAGAAAGTCGGGAGTTAGAAGAGACCTCAAAACATCATCTAGTCTAACCCCTTGCCTGAGCAGGATCATCTAGACTAGATCACAGAGGAATGTGTCCAGATTGGTCTTGAATATCTCCAGAGAAAGAGACTCCACAACCTCTCTGGGCAGCCTGTTCCAGTGCTCTGTCACCCTCACAGTGAAAAAGTTCCTCCTTATATTAAGATGGAACTTTCTGCGTTGCAGCTTGGACTCATTGCCCCTTGTTCTATCACTGACAAGTACATTCAAGCACAACTTCCTAGCTCAAGACTAGTGAGTATTCTGAAGAGTAGGAAATCAAAAGAGGAAGGAGACCAGCATGGATGAGCAAGGAGCTTCTGGAAAAACTCAAGGGGAAGAAGGAAATTTCCAGAATGTAGAAAAAACCAACTGGTCACTTGGAAAAAACACAGAAACATGGTCAACCTATAGAATTATAGACTGGCTTGGGCTGGAAGGGACCTCAAAGCCCATCTAGTTCCAACCCCCTGCCATGGGCAGGGGCACCCTCCACCAGACCAGGTTGCCTAAAGCCCCATCCAGCCTGGCCTTGGACACTGCCAGGGAGGGGGCAGCCACAGCTTCTCTGGGCAGCCTGTGCCAGGGCCTCACCACCCTCACAGGGAAGAAATCCCGTACCCTGGAGGTAAGAAAGTCTGAAGAAAGGAAGACTTTCCATTATTTGAGGATTGGGTTAGAGATCATTTAGGCAAACTGAACACCCGCAAAACCATGGGCCCCAATGGACTGCACCTGTAAGTGTTGAGGGAGCTGGCAGATGTTACTGCTAAGCCACTCATCATCACCTTTGAAAGGTCATGGAGAAGAGGAGGTGCCAGAGGGCTGGAGTAAATCGAGTGTCACAATGACCACAGGCCAGTCAGCCTCACACCCATCCCTGGATAGGTGACTGAACAGCTTATTCTGTATGTCATCTCTAAGCATGTGGAGGTAAAGAAGGTTATCTGGAATGTTCAATTCATGTAGACTCATTCAGCAAGCAGTGTGCCCCAAGCGCTGGTACTTGGTCTGGTCATATTCAATATATTCATCGAGACAAGGGAACAGAGTGTACCCTCAGCAAGTTTGCTGATGATACAAAACTGGGAGGAGTGGCTGATACACCAGAAGGCTGTTCAGTGAGGCCAGGACAGGCTAGAGAATCGGGCAGAGTAATCAAATGGAAGTTCAGCAAAGGCAAGTGGAAGGTCCTTCACCTAGGGAAGAATAACCCTATGCACTAATACAGGTTAAGTGCTGACACCTGCTCAGAAGCAGCGCTGCATAGAGGGACCCAAGAGTCCTGGTGGACAACAAGTTATCCAGGAGCCAGCAGTGGCTCACAGCCAAGAAGGCCAGTGATATCCTGGGGTGCATGAAGAAAAGTGTAGCCAGCAGGTTGAGGGAGGTTCTCCTTCCACTCTACTCTGCCCTGGTGAGGCCACATCTGGAGGACTCAAGTCCAATACTGGGCTCCCCAGCTCAAGAAAGACAGGGAACTACTGGAGAGAGTCCAGCAAAGGGCTACAAAGATGATTAGGGGAAGCATCTCTCTTCTGAGGGAAGTCTGAGGGAGCTGGAGCAGAGAAGACTGAGAGGGGATCTTATCAATACTTATAAATATCTAAAAGGCAGATGTCAAAAAGATGGGGCAAGACTCTTTTCAGTGGTGCCCAGTGACTGAACAAGGGACAATAGACACAACAAGGGACTATAGACACAAACTGAAACACAGGATGTACTTTCTGAACATAAGGAAAGAATTCTTCACTGTGAGGGTGACAGAGCACTGGAACAGGCTGCTCAGAGAGGTTATGGAATCTCCTTCTCTGGAGACATTTAAAACCCACCTGGATGCAGTTCTGTGAAAGCTGCTCTAAGTGAACCTGCTTTAGCAGGGGGGTTTGACCAGATCTGCAGGGGTCCTTTCATTCCTTACCATTCTGCAATATTAACTAGTACAGATCATAGAAGGGTTGAAGCCTACTCGCACCTGTGGCTGCTCAGTAATTACAGAATCACAGAACTGTAGGTGTTGGAAGGGACCTCCAGAGAATTAAACAGGTCTTGCACCTTCAGAGGTTTTATTTGGATAAAATAATCTGGATCTTACTTTTCTTCTATAAAGCTGATGACTACTTTATCACGGTACTTTATTCTGTAATGAAGGAAACAATCCATCCACCTAGAAACAGCAATACTGTTTTATTGACTTTATTTTTTAAGCAGATGTACTCACCTGGACAATTGAATGCACTCCAACTGTCTGCACTGCTTGGCTTTCATCATCTGATGCAATAGCTACAAAACTAAATCCCCGAAAAAGTTGATGTGCATTAGCACTAGGTGGGATACCAGGCGAATCTGAAAAACACGTTGTCTACTTACAAGCAGTTTTAAAATGTGGAGATGGGATTAAGTCTACTCGTAAGGGTAAGCTACAGGGTTTTTTTTCTATAAAGTACACAGATACTGGAATTTGCAGGAAGTGTTTTGAGAACAAAAATACAAACAATCACTGAATCATCACCATCCTGAATTAAATGAAGCCATAGTACATAGCCTTTAAAGGCACACAGACATGGATAATCTTTTTCAATTAAAAGAAAAAAAGATTACTTAAATAAGTAAATTTGAAGTTACGTAAGTGTTTTGTTGGTGAGGATTACTTTATTTTTAACATGGGACAACTCAGCTGTCTCTTATATTATATTTACAACAAAGACCAAAAAATATTTTATGAACTATGGAATACTTGTTTGTGAGCATTCATTTAGCACAATAACACCTGGAAGAACAGGACACTTTGCATAAGGTGAATAGCAACAATGTTTCTGATTTTTTAAAATATAAACTGTTTATTTCTTTTCTTTTTACCTTTTGGAGTTTTTGCTGTAAATTCAGGGTCAAAATAAAACGTATCTTCAGGTCTCCCGGTTGCAGGTTTAAAAGGGGGATGAATTTCTCTCCTGTACAATTTCTGAAGAGAAAGCATAGGCCAGAGTGAATTAAAGTTACATGACACCACTAAACATTTAACTAACAGATTTACTGAATTAGCTGTGAATAAATACTCACATTCCAATCTATTTTGG
This sequence comes from Heliornis fulica, assembly GCA_013399135.1. Taxonomy (NCBI): domain Eukaryota; kingdom Metazoa; phylum Chordata; class Aves; order Gruiformes; family Heliornithidae; genus Heliornis; species Heliornis fulica. The sequence continues at coordinate 1,971 of VXBZ01008808.1, read as the reverse complement.
AAAAGAATGCATGCCTCTTAATTTCTTCAACTCCATCTGGACCTGCTCCTTTTATAAGGAAGATGAATGTCTGTGAATTATTTTCTTTTTGGTCAAAAGAATGACTAATAAAGTTATATTTCTTACTTCTACAATAATTTTGAATTAGGAATAGCAGAAATGATACTCTGATGGTCATTAAAAACATAAAACTTGTTCTTATTTCAAAGCCTGTTTTATATAAGAAGCTTTAAATTAAGTAATTTTAGTGATCATTGATGTTAACAATATTATGATAAAATTTTAGTTTTTCTCCAAAGCACTTTACCTAATCTGTTTGCTGGGTTTCTTTTGAAGAGCATTCGCAGAAGACTCTGTGCTTCAGGACTCAAGAACTGGGGCATTCCAAGTTTGGCCCTATAGAACAAAAATAATTAATAGCATACAGACGTATTCAAGTAAGCATTAACTCTGTATTCTCCCTGTCCTTTGTCATTCATCAAATCCATATTAAACAAAATAGCATCACTGAGAAATTGCCTTCAGATATCAGAGAAAAAGTGCTGTCAGTCATGTAAAACTAATTT
>VXBZ01008807.1:153791-163831 GCA_013399135.1 Heliornis fulica | reverse complement strand
CAGGATGCAGGGGAGGCTGGAGGCGGGGTGCGGTGCGTGATGCAGGGGTGGCTGGGTGCAGGATGCAGCGCAGGACGCGGGGGTGGCTGGGTGCGTGATGCATCACCGGCTGTGTGCTGCGCCGCGCTGTCTGCGGGGGCCATCTGCTGGCACCTTCCACCCAGGCGCTGCCTTCGCTCCTGCTCGGAAGGCAGGAGGGGGCTGGAGCCGGCTCGGGAGCTGGGGCCGTGTGCCCTGGGGCACAGGGAGCCGCCTGTCTGGGGGTGCTCAGCACCCCGTGTGTAGGCTCTGCACTGGGGACGTGGCATCCGCGGTGCTTGGGAGCAATGGCCTCACCCAGCGCCTCCCCGGGGGCTGCTCACCACGGTCCCTGCCCGTCGGTGGCACTCGGAGCACGGGCTGCAGGTGGCAGAAGCGCTGCCGGGTGGGGTGTTTCAAAGGCCACACCGCGGTGTCCGGGAGAGCCGTCGGGCTGCGCTTCCGAACATCTGGATGCTGCTCGCGGCCACGTGTTGACGGCTGCGGGGAGGCGACCGTGGGAATTCTGGTGCTGTGGCTCTTGACCGATTAAACACCACACAGAGTCTAATCTGCTGTTTAACCCCTGGCAGAGGCATTTGAGTGCCTCTCATTTTCTGCTGTTCAGAACTCTGTCACTGAATACCTCGTGGAGAGCCCACGGGCGATCAGCTCTAACGCTGGGGACACGTCACAGGGCGCAGGGGCTGTTCCACGCGGTGTCACGGCAAGCAGCTGCGAAGCGTGGGAGCGGTGTTCTGTCCAGCCCTGCCAGGACCCATGGTCTGTCCTGCCTGGGGTCTGGTTCATCCCTGGGCACAGCGAGGGTCGGGCTGGTGTGGTCTGTCCTGCCTGGGGTCGGGTTCATCCCTGGGCACAGCGAGGGTCACGCTGGTGTGGGCACCTCACCAACCACAGCTGGGACAGAGGAACTTGCCCCCTGTTGAGCACTCAACGAGGTTTGTGCTGGGGGTGAGGCTCTTCAACCAGCTGAGCTTACTGGTGCTGAGGTCAGAGGGACCCCAGAGTCACCCCAACCTCCCTTGCCATGGGCACCACTGGTGTCTATGATGCCCTGGGCTGTTCTCTGCCAAGGGTTGAGCACAGTGGCAGTGTGTGCTGGGGACGGCAGCCTGGGGACAGCCAGGTCCCTCACCCAGCTTTGGGCGCAGCCACTCTGCCCCGCCAGCCTGACACAGCTCCTGTGTACGCTGGGGTTGGGACACGTCCCTGCTTGTGCTCGCTTGGGCTTTGCCTTCAAAGCAGAGGGCATTAGAATCATAGAATCATAGAATTTTTTTAAGGCTGGAAATGATCATCCAGTCCAACCATTAACCTACCGCCNCACGTCCCTGCTTGTGCTCGCTTGGGCTTTGCCTTCAAAGCAGAGGGCATTAGCTGTCTGCTGATCTGCTGAAGTGACACCCTCGAGGGGAGGGTGCTGGGGGTGTGTACAGTGTGCTTTTGCCCCAGGATGCTCTGGGCTGGATCCAGAACGTGGGGAATTGCCTCTTACTGTCAGGTGTGCAGTGACTTCTCATTTGCCTGGCTTCGAACCGGTGCTTCTCTGTACAGCTGTGAGGAGGTGAGAACATCAGTCCTCTTTCAGCTGAGGAAGGAGCCAGTTCACGTGAACTGGGTTTATGTTTAATCTGTGCCATCTGTCCAGCCCTGGGCTGGGGGCTGGAGCTGAGTGTGTTCCCACGAGAGCCGGGTGCCCTCTGGCTGGGAGGCCGAGCGCTCCCGCTCCTATAACCTCGTCTTTCCTCTTGACTCTCCCTGGCGCTTGCAGGCAGACAGCCAGGTGGACCTGGTGCGGCAGCATTTCTACGAAGTCTCCCTGGAGTATGTCTTCAAGGTGCAAGAGGTGCAGGAGAGGAAGATGTTTGAGTTTGTGGAACCTGTAAGTGAGCGCTCGAGCTGCCGCAGCCTGAAAATGTGGGGGATTGCCTGGGGAAGCCGGGGGGGCTCGTGGGGAGCCGGGCTGCAGCGTGGGGCGTCGGGCTGCAGCGTGGGGTGTTGCTGCAGTGGGGTGCCTGGGCTCTGCCTCCACACCCAGCCCCTCTGTGAGGGGACAGAGTGCCCATGTGAGCGTTGGGGTGCGGAGCCAAGAGCTCGGTGGCCGCAGAAACACTTTGGTGGTTATTGTGTGGACGTGTCTCATGGTGGGCTGGGCAGAGGGGCCAGACAGCAGTCAAAGGGCAAAAGCTTGACTGGGGAACCAAATAGGAACAGGGCTTTGCTTTGCCTTTGTGGGAGGAAACACAGACTTGGCTTCAGGGTCCGTTCAGAGGAGATTTGAAAGCAGAGTGAGGAACAGCATCCTCGTGACTGCCAGCCAAGCCCTGTGTCCCGGGGTGTTGCGGGGACGTTTCCCCTCGGTAGTGGTTGCTCCGAAAGCAGCTGAGGGTCTCTACTGACCGTCTCGATTCGTTTTACCCCAACACAGCTGCTGGCCTTTCTGCAGGGGCTTTTCACCTTCTACCACCACGGCTACGAGCTTGCAAAGGACTTCAGCGATTTCAAGACAGAGCTGACAATCAGCATCCAGAACGTACGTGTGCCACACACCCCTCAGGGACTGCCCTGCAGAGCCCAACAGCGCTTCTGGCTGTGTTCTAACAGAGTTTGTGTCTCATGTTTGAGTGTGCTGTCAAGCAGAGGCTTTGCCTCTGTCCCTGAGAGCAAATTCCTTCTTGTAAAGAACACTCCACGGTGCCCACGGCCTGCGTGGCGCTTCAGTCCCTTCAGCATGGGGGGGGCCCACATCCCCCAGGAGCCCACCCGTGGGCAGCCAGCACCACCCCGTGATGTTAGCGAGTGTTTCAGAGCATTTGGCAAGCGCTTCGAAGCGCTGTGTGTCCTGGGACCTGCAGCAGTTCCTCCATCCCTCTCTCAGCCCTTTGCCAGCTGCAGCCGTGGCAGCTCAGCTCCAGGCTCAGGCAGAAAACTTGTCCCATGGCTGAGAGCGTGGTCCCTGGTCCCACTTCCCAGAGGGGCTGGGGCTCCCTGCTGTGGGGTCCTATCCCTGCACAGTGTCCCCTCACTGTGGGGCAGGCTGTGCTGGGTCCATCACTGGAGGAGACATTCCTGTTTTAATTTGCAGACGAGAAATCGATTTGAAGGAACGAGGTCAGAGGTTGAGTCTTTGATGAAGAAGATGAAGGAGAACCCTCACGAGCACAAGAACATCAGCCCTTACACGATGGAGGGTTATCTCTATGTGCAGGAGAAACGTAGGTGTCCAGGGAATGGGGCAGGTGGGCACCTGGGGACGGTGGTTTACCGGGGTGTGGGGCACGGAGGGTGGTTCAGTGGGGTACAAAAGGTGTGAGAGGGAGATGGGTGGGGTATTAAGGTGGGAGTATGGGAGAGCCAGTTTCTCTCTGGGAATAAATAAAGCTTAATAGAAGGGTTAATGCACTCGTGAAGTCCAGCAGACCCCTGGGTACAGGAGTGTGTGCGGCTGCCTGGTCGTTACGCGAGCAGGTAATTAACGGAGGGCTCTGAGGCTGAGCAGGTAATTAATGGAGGGCTCTGAGGCTCTGCTTGCTCTGGAACAAAACTGCTTTCCCTCTTCAGGCCACTTTGGGACGTCCTGGGTGAAGCATTACTGCACGTACCAGAGGGAATCCAAGCGGATCACGATGGTGCCGTTCGACCAGAAGTCTGGAGGAAAGGGGGTGAGTGCAGACAGCAGCAGGACGGTGCCCGAGGCCGCTGCTGAGGAGCTGCTGTCCCTCACAGCCAGCTGCCCCCTGCTGACACAGACCCGGCTGCAGCGAGGGGACACAGGCACCGGGGGGCAGATTCACCCTGGGCTGGGCGGCTGCCACGGGGGGAGTTAACTGTGCACCTTGTTTAGAAACCAAACCAACCCATCAGCAAACCCAGCAGGAGCAGCCCAAAAGCCCACGGGTCCTTGGGAGGTGCCAGCTGTGCTGAGGGCAGAGCCCTCGGCTGTCACTGTGCTGCTGTCATTTCCTCTGCACTCCGCGCTGTCCGGCAGCGGCTGGGACGCAGCATTTTCCTCCTGCTTTTGGGTCTGTCCTTTACTTACTGACTTCTGCCTGTGAACAGAGAGGCCTTTAAAAGCTGAGGTGTGCTCAGCTGCCTCTTTGGTTCCAGTCTCGCTGTTCCTGGTGGTGCTGGGCACACTGTGGGTGCCACATCTGTGCTGTGCCCTGCCAGGCTGTGGCTGTTTCTGTGGGAGGATGGGGTGGTCAGGGCTGGGAGTGTGGCTGTGCTATGTGCACCCACCATACTCCTCCTCCATGGGCTCCTGCTCCCTGGTTCCTACTCCAAGGTCTAGAGAAGAGAACCTGGGAGTTATTTTGCTGCCTTCTCAACGCCTGTGACATGGCCAGTGAGGTGGTTTGGGTTTAGAAAGAGCCACGGGAGAGCCTGAGACCCACCTCAGCCCCAAGGGGTGTAGGGGAGCAGGAGGAGCAGTGGGTGTGGGGACATGCTGTGTCCCCCTGTTCCTGGGGCAGCATAAGCCCAGCTGTAGCCGGGACTGGCTTTGCTCCTTTAAACAGCAGGAACCACAGATGCCCTGAGCGCTCCCAGCTGGGGCAGTTTGCAGATGTTCACCTCTCCAGGAAGGCACCTTGGGCAGCTGGACAGGCTGGACATGGCTCCCTGCTGGAAGGCTGTGGGCAGGCAGCTCTCAAGTTTAACTTCCTATTGCCTCAGCATCTTCATTATAACTCAGCATGAAACTATCCCAGCCCTGTAATCATCAGCTGCTGCTCTGTTTCATGTGGTCTCTTCCCATTTCAGGGCTTGCCCTGCACCCTGGGGCATGTCCTGCTCCCTGTGCCACGCCAGCTGCCGTGCTGGTGGGGCTGCACACCCAGGCTCTGTGGGGTCACCCATCCTGCCTTGAAGCGCTGCCTGTGCCGGGGCAGCTCTGTCCAGGCTGCTGAGTCTATGGGTGGTGACTGGCATGGGCATTGGAGCCTGGAGCTGCCTGGGAGCCTGTGGCTGTGCTGCTGGGTGATCGGGGTCTGGCTGGAGCAGGGACCAAATGACAGGTGATGTTGGTGTGGTGGGAGAAGACCCCATTGCTTCTGGGTCACAGTGTGTGTGATCGGCCCCTCGGGCTGTGGCTGGAGCTGGATGTTAGTGGGGGCATTCCCTGGATGGGGATGGGGAGTTCAGGAGCAGCCCTATGCCAGGCTGGGCAGGAGCAGGTGCCTCTGCTGATCCTGGGGAGCTCTCAGGTCTGTCTCCTGGGTCTGTTCTGGATCTCCCTCGAAACATTCCCTGGAAAAAACAGCGATATCAGGGAACAGGGTGGTCAGCCAAGGTGTCATCCAGAACAGCCCCGAGGGCACAGAGAAGCACCTGTCTCCAGCAACTCGTTGAGGATTCATTTTCCCTTGAGTCCCGAGTGGATTTTGGAAGTGGCAGGAGGGGAAGTGTCTGGCAGGTTGGAGCAGGACTTTCCTCCAGCAGAGGACAGCAGTGCACGCAGAGCCTGCCCGTCGCACCGCTGGAACCCAGCAGGGCTTGGATGCAGATGCCTGGATGGGAGAGAGGTCTCGTTGGTGCTTTGTGAAATAATAAACATTTAAGACATGTTTGCTCCTGTTCAGAGTTCTTGCATGCAAGAATGCTGCCAAAAATGCAGCCTGGAGTGAGAACTGGCAGCCAGGTCTGATGCATTGAGCTTATCCTGCGTGCTCTGGAGAGAAGGCTCCTCCTGAAGGATTTTGGGCTGAACATGTTTACAAGGGTGAAAAGACGAGTCCTGGTGTCAGATGTGTAAATGCCTCTCTCAGGCTGGCACTGCCGAGTCCCCTGGGTGTGAACACGGTGGGTGCTGGGGCAGGCACACGGTTGGGTGGGTGCTGTTGGCCTTACCCCTGGTTCTGTCTCTCCTCAGGGAGAGGACGAGGCGGTTATCCTCAAGTCTTGCACCCGGCGGAAAACCGACTCCATCGAGAAGAGGTTTTGCTTTGACGTGGAAGCTGTCGACCGGTGAGTGCGCGGAGGCGCCGAGCGGGTCACCGCGAGGACGCTCACGCCGGGGCTCCGCTGGCTGTGGGGAGGGACGGGGCTCACCCAGCTCTGTGCGAGGCTTTGCGGGGTCGTGACGTGCCCTGTCCGTGTCTCTCTCCTCCTTCAGCCGTACCCTCCGTGAACGGGAAGCGTCGGTCCGTGGACACCCGCGTCTCCTGGTGCCTCCAGCCAGGTGCTCTCAGTGCACTCAGTGCTTTGGTTTACAAGGTGCTGAGTTTACTCAAGTCTCTCTGGCTTTAACGGTGCTTTGGCACTTGTGTGTCCCCCAGCCGTGTCAGGGGAGCGGTCACTAGGGTGGCAAAGGGGCTCTGCGGGTGTTCGGGCTGGGATTCGGTGCCTCCCGCCAGCGCTGGGGGTGGGTGTGTTGGANGGTGTGTTGGAACAGCTTCAGCTCTTGTGCCGGAGGGTGGGAGGGAGGGGAAGTCCAGCTTGCACCTCCAAGCACTTCTGACTCACTGCTCCTTCCCGAAGGAGTAGGACACTTCCTGGTGTGATGTATCGTGGAGCAGCTGAACCTGATGGATGTGTGGTTCGAGCTGTAGTGCCTGTTACTGTGTCTCATTAGCATCGTGCACAGCTCACGTATATAAACAGGAAAACCAGGCTGGGGTTGCTCTTCCAAGCACTATTAGTCACTGTAGTAAGTTTACACAGGTTACAACAGCTTGCTCCAAAGTCACTGAGTGTCTGTGCCCTCACGGTTGTGGGCCTGTTTGTGCTCCAGCCATCCCCACTTCTACTGGACACTGCGGGAATGGCCCAGACGTCTCGGAAAACCCGAGTTCATCCCAATCCGAGGTGTTGCTCAGCACTGGAATACCCCATGGTGCCTCTGCCAGCCCAGCCTGTGCTTGTGCAGCGGGTCGGTGCCAGCTCCTCTCGCTGCCAGCCCCGGGCAGGGAAGGGTTGGGGCGATGGAGCTCTGCTGGCGTTGGCTGAGGGATGAGATAACCCCGGGGCTGCCTCCCGCTCCCTGTAGCTTTGCCTTCCTCCAGAAAGCTCCAGCATTTCTGCTGACTTGGGGATTTATTTATTTATTTTCCCATGCCCTGAGGATATATTTTTATTTATTTTTTTTTTAATGTGAAAATCAAATTAAAACTGGTAGGAGGAGAAGCCAGCCACCACAATAGTTTTCTTCTGCAGCTTGTTCAGAGGCAGCTGAACCTTCCCTTGATGTCTGGAGCCTGCTAGGCATGGGATCAAGAGCTACTCCAGAAACATGCCTGCTAAATGTAAACAATGGCAGGGGAGCGGCGAAGGCGGGGAAACCTGAGAAATTGCTCATTTCACATCCACGTTCCTGCTGCGGGAATTCGCCTCTGCCTGAGAGTGCAGGATGTGTGGAGAAGGCTGGTTCCCCCCTGCCCCCATGAGCAACTCCCTATCAGAGTTTGTCCTTACCTGTCTAAAATAATGGTTATTTTCAAAATATGTAAGATCAGAGGAGGAGGAGGCAACGGGTTTTGCCACAGCTGAAAGAGAGGGTGATGTGCCCCCTGCTTGCCCCTCCCTGGGGTGGTCCTGGTGAGTGACAGGAGATCTGGGCACCCTCTGGGCCATGGTCAGGGTTTGCTGGAGATCACCTTCAGGCATGTATTGAGGAATGGTTTCCTCTGCCCAGGATTATCAGGGATTGGTGGCATGTGGGTGCCACCCTGCAGCCATCCTGCCGGAGCCTGGCCTGGCTTTGTCACGTGGTGCTGGGGACCGCTGGTGATGCTCCTTGTGCAGAGGTGCTGGGACTCACTGTGGGGAGGGGGACCTGTGCCTGCTGCCCAGGAGGTCAGCCAGGCTGGGGGGGAAGGAAGGTGATGCCTTTGCAGGCATTGCTTCCCATTTCACACTGGAGGAGATCAGCTTGGGCTTGAGGTCCAAGTATGGGGCAGGAACTTCACCCCTCGCTCTCTCCCAGGTCTGCTGACCACCCGTGACAGGGTACCTGTGAGTGGGGGCTCCCTCTTCGCAGGAGGGGCGAGCCTGGTTTGTGTAGTGGGCTTCTCGCCTTGGGCTGTTTGTTTTTCATCTTACAGGCTGCACAGAGGGGTGATGGACCCTCCAACCCTGGAGGTGTTCAAGGCCAGGTTGGATGGGGCCCGGGGCAACCTTGTCTAGCTCCAGGCCTGGAGGTTGGTGGCCCTGCCTGTGGCAGGGGGGTCCTTTCCACTCAGTGGTCCTTGGGGTCCCTTCCAACCCAGACCAGTCTGAGATTCAGTGGTTCAAAACGCTCTGTGGGGTTTTTTCTTTCTCTCTTTTTTTTTTTAATTTTTTTTTAAATTTTGTGGTTTTTTTATTGTCTCTACTAATAGAGAACTTCGAAACTTGATGTCTTGTTCTCCAGCCCCATGCAGGAAGTCTGGATGTGATTAAGGCAAACATCCTTAATCACTTCTGTGCCTCAGCGTGTAATGATTTACAGAGCTTCTCCCCTCCTGCCGTGTGTGCAGCTTTGAAGTGAGAAGCAGACCTGTAAGCAAGGTCCAGCCAGTGTCTTGTAGCGGTAGGTGCGTGCGGTGACCTGGTGACCTGGTGTTCAGCCGACCCTGGAAGAACACACTGAGAAAACCACGTGTGGTTGTGGTGTTGTGGGAAGGGGGAAGGAGCAGCACTTGGAAGTGTGTTTCTAGAGGTTTTCTTGGGAACACGAGGGTTTAAAGAGCTGGAAGACTTTTCCATACGCATCACTTGCTTCCTATGGGCAGTCAGACTGGACTGTCACTTCTGGGGTGGCTGTGGAGGGACAATACACTGGGCTGCACACACGCCTTCCTCTGTGAGGGCAGAGGGACCGTGCTGAGTGTCCCCTCAGTAGCTGCCCAGATACACAGGGCTCCATCAGCCTTCCCGGGCTGGGTGCTGCCTCACGCCGTGAGGGTCTCGGGGGTGAGGCCTGCGCGATGCACGGAGGCTGCGGGTGCCCCCAGGACACTGTGCTGCAGCTGCAGCACCTTCCACCTCACCGCACGCCGGCGCCCTGCGTGGGGGGCTGCAGCGGGTGCAGGTAGCCGTGCTCCGCTGCGGCCTTGCCCTGTGGCTTTCGGTGCTTCCTCGTGTGCCTCGGTGCCATGTGAAGTCTGCTTTCTGCCCAGGCTCTCCCAAGGTGCATCCAAGCATTTTTTAAGCTGCCTGTGCACAGACTGGTTTTTTTAACAGTTTGGTTTAAGGTGGCCAGACAAGCCCATGATGCTGTTGGGGGAGGAGGATGAGGATGAGGAGGAGGCAGTGCCGGTGGGGCTCAGGACTAGGGTTATCCCTCTGCGTCCCGCTGGCAGCATGAAGCCTGTACATAGGTCTGGGTTGCTGATGGCTCCAGTCCCATGCTGACAACCTCCTGTCCCTGTGAGCAGCCAGGAGGAAGTTTCCCTTTCTGCTCAACTATTTTTATCTCCCATCAGTGTGAAATCTTCGAGCTGTGCTGGTCCAAGCTCACCTGGCGCTGGAGGACACAGCGTGGTCGCGATGTTGGAGCGAGGACCGTGCTCAGCCCTTGTCTCACTCCACAGCCTAGAGGTGGCAGCCTCGGCTGGCTCTTCCCTGGTCCCTTCTCCACGCAGAACCGTGCTGACACGGGCAGCGATGCATGTTGGGAAAGGGGCACAGAACACGCAACACGGGCTGCAGGCTCGGGGCTCTTAGTAACACCCAGAGAAGCTGTTCCCTGTTTTGGAGCAGGGAGACTGTGTTTTGTTCGTTTTTCCTGTAAAGATGATTCAGCACTACCAAGCTGAAAATCTTGAGTCTAATCTGCTGCATGTTGCTTCCTTTTCCCATGGCCTGATAAGGAGATGCCAGAGTTGCCGCTGCTGAAGCCGGCAGCGCCCGTGGTGCAGGTGTGAGGAATCCCGAGTGGTGTTTACAGACCGTTCTGGCTCGCTCTGGGGGGGGTTGGGAGTGGTGTGTTGCTTTGTTACGGCAAAGTGAGTCGCCAAAGGGTGCTCTGAGGTCTGGCTGAAACACATCCCAGTGTGATGGATACTGTGTCTCACTGGTAATGC
>VXBZ01008807.1:134427-153668 GCA_013399135.1 Heliornis fulica | reverse complement strand
GTACAGGATGAGCCTCAGCAGGAGGAGTGTCTCACCTGGCTGGTGACAGAGGCTTTGTAATTTAGGGTAACGTGGATCACTGCTCTGGGCTGGAGGCAGGGTGCTTCTAATCCCCATTGGTGCTTTTAGGCACGGGAGGTTTTCCATATCTGGGGGATTTGTCTTGTGGTTGTTCCTACAGGGAGTAAACTGTGTGGGCTGGGCTGTGCAGTGGGGGGGTCGGGTGGGTGCTCTGTGCTGCCTGAGCAGATGGTGGGTTCTCAGCCTGGTGCTGGGGCCACGCTTTGCAGATCCTCCTGTTCCTTTCCCAGTTCAGCCCTACTCACCACGGGCTCACCCTCCGCTTCCCAGCGCCGGGGCTGGCTGTGCCGGGGCCGGTTGTGCCGGGGCGGGCGGCTGCCGGCCACCCCGATGCTGGTGTTCCCCGGCTGTGGACAGCACGTGCCCTACAGCGTGTACCTGTCCCGCTGCAGGTATCACCTTTCCAGTGACCTTTCAAACAAAGAGGTGCACGGGGTGTTCACAGAGGGCTGACAGCGAGGGGACAAAGCTCATTCCCCCCACAGCGGCCACGGAGACCCAGGTCGGCCCCTACCCCGCAGGATGTGCTGGTGGTGGTTTACCGACAGCGCTTTAAGCTTTGCATGGACAAGTGAGACTTTCAGATTCGGGAGTGAATCTCCTCCTCACTTCCATCTTCTCTCATCTTCGTGGCCTGATGAGCACCCACATGCCTGGCCCAGCACCCCTTGACTGCAGGGTGCCAGTGGCATGTGGGTGCTCAGCTCTGCTCGGTCCGGAGCTGCAGACTTCTCCCTCCGCTCAGCCCTCGAGACACCGTTATTAATCCGCTCTCGTGTTTCCTTCATCCAGCGGTTTAGATCGTCTCGATACGATAAGCTGCTACAGGAGTTGAAAATTCTTATCAGTCTCTGTTGCTTCCATTATTTGTTTGTTTTTCTGGAAGAAGGAAAAGCTATCAGTCCTGCTCATTCTGTTTTTTTTTTTTCTGTGTGCTTAGTCATAGCCCCTTAAAACTGGGCTGTTTTTCACAAAAGCCGAGATACTGAGAAAATTCAAATTTCCTGTGTGGTCTCATATGGAAAAATCTCTGTAGTTTTTAGATTGTGGCATATTGAAGATGCAAAGTGTTTACCACCACCTGGTCTCACACTTCGGCATCAGCTCAGGTTTGGAATAGATTCCAGCTGATCACAAAGATTTCTCCCCCACACACGCCTCAGAAGGCAAAAGCCTCTGGTGCCCAGGGGTGGAAATATGTGATGCAGCATCTAGGAAAGAATCAGCAGGTCCTTTATCTCGTTTGCCACAACAGGTTGTGATTGTGCCTCTGGGATGGCAGAGCCAGGAGGGTGTCCTGTCCTGCTGCAACAGTCTGGGGACTGGTGCTGGGGAGGGGGTGCTGCTGCCCTGCAGAAACATCTAGATAGATAAGCTCCATTGTTTCCATGTTAGGGGAACGAACAGAGAATCACAGAGTCACTGGGTTGGAAAAGACCATTAAGATCCTGGTGTCCAACCATCACTGTCCTCTCCTAAACCATCTCACTGAGCACCACACCTCCCCAGATGTTAAATACACCCGGGGTGGGGACTCCACCCCCTCCCTGGGCAGCCTGTCCCACACCCCCACAGCTCTTTGGGGAAAGAATTTCTTGTGACATCTCATCTGAACCTGCCCTGGCACAGCTTGAGGCCATTCCCCTTGTCCTGTCCCCTGTCCCTGGGCACAAGAGACCATCGCCCACCTCTCTCCAACCTCCTGTCAGGTCATTCCAGGCAGGGAGAAGGTCTCCCCTCAGCCTCCTCTTCTCCAGACTCAACCCCCCCAGCTCCCTCAGCTGCTCCTCAGCAGGTTTGTTCTCCAGCCCCTTCCCCAGCCTGGTCACCCTCCTCTGGACCCGCTCCAGGACCTCCATGTCCTTGGAGTGAGGGCCCCAGAGCTGAACGCAGCACTCGAGGGGCGGCCTCACCAGTGCCCAGTCCAGGGGCACCATCCCCTCCCCAGACCTGCTGGCCACACCAGTTCTGACCCAAGCTGGATAGTTTTCATTTATCTTTTGGGGGAGGAAGTCAGAGAGGGGCCTTCCCTGTGTCAGGCTCCACGCTGAGCATCGAGATACCCACAATCTAAGGAGCACACTCCTGGAAACGGTTGATCTCCAAGGAAAGCCCATGGAGATGAGGCTGCAGCCAGCGTGTCGATAGCCTTGCAGGATGCTGCTCAGCACCAACCCTCCTACCTGGCTCTTAAGCACATGGTGCCCCGTGGGCATTGTCCAGATAAATAATGCAGGAGGTGTAATGTGTGGGGTGCATTTGCAATGCACCATAACCAGGAGGACAGCTCTGCTCAGGAGAGAGGTGCACTGGGTGCCTTGGCAGTGGATGCTGAGGGAGGGAATGCAGAGCTATTTGCAATGTAAATAGTTTTTAATTCGGTTTTGCAGCCCCTCCCCTCATGCTGTTAAAGAAGTTTGACTTTGAAGTGAAGCCCAAAGAGTTGTTATCTGCTCTGAGGCAGAACAAACATTTTTGTGTTATCACCTCCTTGCCCTGTGTGTGTGTGGGGGGAACCTGGCACGCACGGTGCTGTCTCCCAGGGCCCTGTCCCTTCCCTGTGTGTCCAGCGCCGGCTTTACCGTAAATGGGCAGTTTAAAGCCCTTCTTTAAGTGTCTCAGGTAAGGAGACAGAAATCCTGATATTGCCCTTCCTCCCAAGTCGAGCTAGAGCCCTCCTGGGGCTTTCTGCCTGGGGGGTCTGTGTCTTCAGCACCGGCGTGTGACTTCAACTCGGACCTGGGCCCTGGCTGGAAGGGAGCAGCCGAGGCCCCTGGACACCCACGGGAAAGGTTGTGTTGCTCCTGCCATGGGGAAGGAGTTGCTGTCAGCCTGTAGCCAGTGCAGCTACCAGGGACCACTCTTGAATCCCTTTGTCTCTGCACACACAACAAGGAGCTTTGTTCAGCGTTTCGGACGCGTTTGGCGTTGGATGTCAAACGTTTTCTTTCTCAGATGGGGCGATGGTTAAGTGGTTTCCTCTTCCCTTCGAAGTGAGTAAACTTCCAAACCACTAAGCTGGTGAGTATTGACTGACTCACCAATGGGATTAGTGGAGATCAAACACATTATGTCTGGTTTGCTTGGACTCGGGCTTGTTGCAAGCCTGAATGCTCGGCTCCCGCCGGTGAAGCCCTGCTAGGCTGCCGTGTGTGCGCGGAAAGGCAGCGGTTGGGTCGGTCTGGTGAGGAGTGGAGTTAGGGAGAAGGGTCAGTCCTTTGCTCCTTATCCATATGTACCATGGGAGCAATGGAAGACAAGTCAAACCCACCACGGTGAGAGCCCCCATTAATGTTTTCTAACAGAGAATTGTCTCTTATCAAGGACCAGACGGCTTTCCCAGAGTGGTGGTGCAGCTCATGTTCTCCTGCTGAATCCCCTTTGGGAAGTGCAAGTTAGAAATTGCCCTTCTTCCCTGACCCTCATCAGTTTCTGAGGATTTAGTACTGAAAAGAACCCCTGTGCTCTGCTGAATGCTGTCTGCAGGCAGCTCCTGAGGTTAAATCGCTCTTCCCACCTCGTACCGTGGCAACCTGGTGCCCTGCGAGGGGTTATCCTGGCTCTCCCCATCTGGAGCTGCTGTGCTCTGCCATGGATGGGAAAAGCAGCGTCAGAGGCTCTCTGCTGTCATGCTTTCTGTGGATGAAACCCCACAAGCATCACTGCAGAGAGAGCCCTGACAACCACCCCGAGCACGGCGAGCGTGCAGCGCTCTGGCTGTGCCTGCATCTCCCCCGTTGCCAGGGCTTCTGCCTGCTCTCCTCCTGCAGAAATCGCTGCTGTGCTCTGCTAATGCATCTGAAAATAGCCTGGGAGGAAGAGGACGACTAGACCAAACAATCAGAGTAGATCTTGGCTGTCTCACCCAGACTGGGGCCTCCCCCTGCTCCCTGAGGGGCTGTACAGGCAGCCCAGCCCCACTGCAGACTTTGCAGGATGCAGCCACTCCTATGGAGGCTGGAGGCGCAGACCCCAAGGTGCAGGAGGCTGAGGAGGTGTAGGGCTGTTTGTGTCTGCAGGACAGTGTGGGGTGTTCGGGGTGCAGCAGCTCACCATGGGGCCTGTGGGAGCACGGTGCTGGCTTCACCCTCTGCAGCACGTTCCTCTCTTGTGCAAGCACACAGCCACACCTGAAGCTGTGCAAATGCTCTTCCCCATGTTAAATCCATCATGGCATCGGTGGTTGTGCTGGTCAGAGCTCTGGAGGGTTATGGTTTAACTCCTTGCCTGGAGCAGCCAGTCCAGGGGGGGCACAGGGTGGTGGAGGTGGCACTGGTGAGGGCTGAACTGGTGCAGTCCCCCGTCTCAAACACAGGGTTATTTTTTGGAGGTTGGATTTGCAGCGCAGCCCGTGGGCTGTGGTGTGTGTGCTGGCAGGGGGTGGCAGAGCTGGGACCCCCTGGGAAAACCCCAGGACTCCTGGCAGCGCTCCCCTGGCAAGGCTGCTGGCAGGGGCACGGGGACCAGGGCCACCTCTCTGCCATTGCTGTGTAGTGTATGGCCCCACTCAGGGGAATGGGGATGTCATAAGCCCATTAGGGATCATAGAATCATAGAATTTTTAAGGCTGGAAAAGACCCCTAAGATCATCCAGTCCAACCATTAACCTACCTAAGGAAGAAACCTTTCATGTTGTGGAAGGTCCCCCCAGTGAGTTGGGGGGTGGGACGTGGCAGGCTGGGCTGTGTGGGTCTCCTGCTTGCTCGGTTGGCTCCTTGCCTTCTCCTGCTGCTGCATGGCCCTGCTCAGCCCAAGCACAGGTGAGCTGTCTGGCTGAAAGCCAGAGGGAGAATTTGGCATCCAGCTCTCTCACGCTGGAACTGCCAAAAACACGTGTGGGTTGTTGGAGATGCCCTGTGCTCGGGTGCTGGGGCTGCAGGGGCACCACCGGCGCGGTCAGGCTGACCTCAGCCCCGTGCTGCTGGCCTCGGCTGGGAAGGAGGTTGCCCTCTGTCTTTCTGTCTCTTTTGTGGGAAAATTCTCTTTGCTCTCTCTGTTTTGTGTCCCGTGGCTCGTTTACAGCGTGGCCTTTATCTCCGCAGGCCCGGCGTGATCACCATGCAGGCGCTTTCAGAAGAGGATCGCAGGCTGTGGATGGAGGCGATGGATGGCCGGGAGCCGGTGAGCAGAAATTTTAGGGGAAAAAACGTCGGAGAAAATCCTGGAGAGCTTTTAGTAGCCTGGGGCAGGTTGTTTGCTGCCGAGCAGGCTGTCACGCAGCGCCTGCCAGCCGGTGCCAGAGCTGTATCCATGGGGCAGCTCACACCTCCTGCCAAGAGAATAGTTTAATCCCTTGGTTAAATATTTGAGGTTATACTGTATCTCCTGCGCTTGGATGGCCTGAAGGTGCGGTGGAAAGGAGGAGGGTAGGCTTGGCCAGCACAAACACGCCGCTGTGCTGTGCTGAAAGGAAAACACGGCAAAAGGAGCAGTGGAAGAAAATACGCTGTAGATTTCCAGGGCTGTTTGAGTCCTGCAACTCATCTGGCAGCGGTTTCTGGGTCTGGTAGAGAACTGCAGATTCCCTTTGAGCGGAGGAGCGTCGCCCCTGTTCCCTGTGCTCAGCTTCCTCGCTGCTGTGCTTCGCGCCCGCCGCGCCGGAGCTGCACGGGCAGCCTCACCTCCGGGAGGGATTGTGGAGCTTTTCAGAACACTCAAAGAGTTGTTGGGGTTTTTTTGGTCTCCTAATGCGTGTGCAGGCTGCGCTGCTGAGCTCCAAGAGCTCTGCCCGGTTCCGAGTGGGTTCCTCGGCGCCGTGTGTCGGCAGCGCGGCCCTGCCCGGTGTCGCTGTGGCAGAGTGGGGTTCGGAGAGGAGCTTTGAGGGAAGGAAGAGCAGCCAGGGCTGTGCCAGGACAGCCTGTCCGTTTCTGGAGTGGGTGTCTGTGCTGCTGGGCTGGAGTCAGGCCATGGCAGTTGGAGGAGAGTCCGTGTGGGGGCAGGGTGCACAGTCCCAGCATAGTCCCACTGCCATGCACTGGGATTGGAGCAGCGCCATGGAAAGGCCCTTGTTTGTTAGAAAAAAACATTTATTAAAGCTGGGTGAGATGAGGATCCACACAGGCTCTTTACTGGAAAGTACATGCTGGGCTTAGTCCAGCAGCTTGTCTCTGAAACATGTGGTGATCCGGAGGGTGGGGGGCTGTGTGGGGGCGAGGGTGCTGCTCTGTGCTTCAGGTAAAGGATTTCATTGCAAATTACAGCCAGGTCTCAGCCTGGAATCATGGATCATTGTGTGATTCAGGTAGGATGGGACTTGAGGAGGTTTCCAGTCCAACCTTGTCCTTGCCTGTGTCCCGCCACCTGGCCTCCCCTGGGAGCTGGTGTCACAAGGATGTGGAACCCGGTCCCCTGCAGCGCGGGCTGCATGCGGGCAGTCATCGGTCACAGTTTGACCCGCTGCAGTTCCCAGGGCTGGGAGCTGCAGCAGCACCAGTGTGTTGGGATCGGGCTGTAGAAGCACAGCCAGAGATTTTGCGTGTTTGTAAAGCGCTACAGGTGTGACAGGTGAGGTACCTGGTGCAGGACTGCCCGGCTGATCCTGTTCCAGGGTCTGCTTGTGTGAACTCCAGAAGCACACGGGTCTTCGTGCCGCCGCCCGCGGATCTCGCTTCGTGCCTATCGTGCCCATCAGCTGGGGGTAGCTCGCTCAGCCAGCACGTCAAGGGTGGCTGCTGTGCATTAAGGCAACACCTCGTGGCACTGAAGTGCTGCTGGTGGTTAAACCTGGCCTTCCAGGTGTGGTGCAGCAGCCATGGGAATGAAGCCTGTATGGAAATGGCTCCGCGAGGCGTTTAACTGTCGGGGATGGTGCGTGTTGACAGACAAGGTAGCTCCTTGTTCCCAGTCACCCTCCTCGAGCCATCACAAGTGGAGCTGTTGGACTGTGCTGTTTGGGTTCTTATCTTGCAACACCAGGGCGTGGGATGTTACCTGCTCTGCAGAGATTTCCTTGAGCAAGAGACAGGGATTTAACCTTTGGACTCCTGGAAATATCCGTGCGACTGTATTTCTGTAGCCAAGAGACCCCACTGCAAAGGGCGTCTGGATTGCTTGGATTTGAATATCGAGTGTGGGAAAGACTGGTGTGGTGGGGACAGGAATTCCATGTGCAAATTCAGGCTGTGCAGAGATTAAAGTGGCCTGGAGTTTGTTTCTTAATTATAATTAAAAAAAACTAAACCCAAATATTTTATTACATTTTAGTAAGATCTAAACATAGAACGTGGGCTGCATTAGCCAAGACATTTGTCACAACTTGAAGAGATTTGTTCTGTATCTCACAGTCAAAGCAGCCTCCAGGTACCTATCATCAGTCTGTTAACTCTTGGTAGTAACTTGACAAAATCCAGGTGTGGGCTTTGGGTTCTCTTTTATGGTGCAGAGGCTGGAAATAGAAGAAAATGTGGACTCCATCACAGAGTGGTCCTGTTCATTTTTGTTTGGGTAGTCAGGAAAAGCCTCCCATGTTTATTCTCCTCTGGTGATGCAGTTTGCAAATGTACATGGTGGAGGCCAGAGGGACCCTGAAGCTCCACTGGAAGCCGAGTCGGGGTCTAGGCGCTGTGTTGGCTCGGAGCGGTGGCTGTGGCAGGTTGCAGGAGAGGGAGAGGTGTGAATTAGGCTGTTTGCTTCATGGTGAAGGACTGAGTGAGATCAGCCCTTCAGTCAGGTTGTGGCTTTGCTTGCTGAGGGCACGGTGAGCGAGCGGCTGAAGGAGCGCAGGTGGTGTCCGCGGCTCCGGCTCTTCCCTGCCGAGCACGTTGGGAATCTCCGCGATCATCTCACAGCAGTGAGGGCAGAAGCGGGTGCTGGGCTTGGAGCGTTTGGGACACGGAAAGGGGTTTCTAGGAACGTGAGACTCACAGTGTAGGGGCACACAGAGGGTTCAGGGTACGAGACATCCGTGTCCCCACTGAGCTGTGTCACTAAACCGTTGCCCACAACCTCAAGCAGCGGTGGAGAAGTTGGTGTTGGATGTACCAGCGACAGCCGGTGATCCTGTCAGAGGGAACGGGGCAGGGATGGATCTGGCAGTGCTGTTCTGGTGTGCCAGCCTGCTGCCCTCTGCTCTGTTTGTTTTGGTTTTCTGGTTTGTTCTATAGGAGTCTATAGAAACACAGCCAGAGCTTCCTATCAGCTGGGTTTGTTAGTGGTGTGCAGCCGGGTGCGCCGTGGGCTGGGGACGGGCATCTGCCCCCCGCCCTGGCAGGGGATGGAGGGCACCAAAATGGAGACACAGCACCAGCGCTTCCTCCTTTCCTTCTGTGCCCCTCACCCCTTCTGCAGGTCTTTAACAAGCTCTGCAAGTTTGCAAAAGCAGAAAAAGCACAAAGTCCCTCGGTGTGACTGGTGGCGGATGGAAAGGCAGCGCTGCCGAGGCTGGTGGGCTCTGTCCCCAGACCACCTGGGACCAGAGCTGTTGTGGTGGGGGAGCCCAGCTTGTCTCAGAAGTCGTGTATCTGAGTCCTTGTGTGATGATGCTCCATCCTCTGGAAAGCAGATAAGGTTTCTGCTCTGTTTGGAAGGCTACATCAGGACCTCATCTTTCCGATGTCTCGAAACCCCTCCGGGTTTCCCACCCACCCAGGCTCGGTGGTGCCCAGTTTGTGCCTGCTCCTGGATGTGAGGACACTGGGCTGCACAGCTGCTGAGCTGTGTGAAGTGGGGAGCTGAGGTGGGCTTCCTATCGGGTTTTGTGCTGGGTTTTGTGCTGAGACACCGTGTTCACGTTCCCAGCCAGGGCCTGGGCCTGGCGGGAAATGCAACGCTGTTTGTCAGTGCTGGGAACACACAGAGCTCACACTGTTAGAGCTGAATTAATGGGCACCCAGGGGGCACATCCACAGAGTCTTTTAAATGATTTTTGAGATATTATGGAGACACTTAAACTCTCTTAAGCCTTCCCTGGGTGCCAAAGGTCTGTAGGGACCAGCAGCCCTTTGCTGGAAGTGTTCTGCCTCACTGTGCCACCTCATTCGCTGGCAGGCAGCTCTGTGCCCGCTCCTGGCTGTGTGCTCTAGCCTTTGTCTTAGCTTTCCCTGCTCCACCTGAGCCCACACCAAACTCTTTCTCAGTCTTCAGTCAAAACCCAGCTTCTGCCTGCAGCTGAGAGTCATGGTGTGGAGTTTGTGGTGGGTCTGTTGTGCGTTAGCCTAACGAAGCGATGTGCCCAGTGAGACCTGTGAACTGCACGAGCACCTGGCCTTGGTGGTGGGGAGGGTCTGCAGCAGTAGGGATTGTCCCATTGTCATCAGCTCTGGTGAGGCTGCACCTTGAGTGGAGGGTGAAGTTTTGGTCTCCTCACTCCAGGAAGGATGTTGAGATGCTGGAGCATGTCCAGAGAAAGGTGATGGAGCTGGGGAAGGGTCTGGAACACAAGTCCTCCAAGGAGCAGCCGAGGAAGCTCTGGGGCTTCTTAGTCTGGGGAAGAGGAGGCTGAGGGGAGACCTTCTGGCTCTCTCCAAGTCCCTGCAAGGAGGGGGCAGAGAGGTGGGGTCGGGCTCAAAGGTCTCTTCCAACCCCAGGGATCTGGTGATTCTGTGACTCTCCAGGCTCCTGGCTGTAGCGCGGCACAGCCTGGCTCCAGCTTGGTCTGTGGCTGAGGGCTGCCCTGACCTGGCTGTGGCAGCCACCCTGGCCCTGGTGACCAGGCAATGTGGGGTGTTGGGTGTCCCTCAGCGCTGGGCTGGGAGCCGACGTGGGGCCCACAAGATGGAGCAGGCCCTGCTCAGTGCCCTGTGGCCGCTCTCCACTAGGTGGCAAGCTGAGACCAGCCCGCTCATTGCACTTGTGCCCCAGCGGGTCTCGGGCAGCCCTGCTCTGCCCCCTGGAGCTCTCGGGGTGTCCAGGCTGCCCTCACCCACCTTCCTCGGGGTCTGGGGGCTTGGGGGAGCGTCATGCATGCAGCTGCCCATGCCTGTTGCCCCGGTCCAGTGCCCAGCTGTGGTGGTGCTGGGGGTAGGGAAGCACCAGCTGCCTGGATTTGCCCCCAGATGTGCCCAGAAGTGGAGCTGCCCCCTGCTCCGCGCCTCTGTCTTCCCTCTGCTGCCGCCCCAGAAGGCGCTGCTGATAACCCGTGGGACGGGCACTGTTTAATCACCAAAAACTGAGGGGACTCTCCTCAGCCACGGGGGTCCTTCCCCCCTGCTGTCCCTCCATGGCCTCCAGGCCTTTCTGTGGTCAGTGCTGGGGACGGGGGCTCCTCCCCGGCCCGTGGTGCTGCTGGCTGGAGCAGGACGAGATGGGAGCTTCTCGCTGCACACTGGGTGATGGTGGGGCTGGAGCCCTCCCCAAGGTCTTTCCCCCGGTTCCTCAGCACAGGCGCCGTGTCCCTCTCAGTGGTGCTGGATCCCTCTCAGGGGTGCCAGATCCCGCTTGGCGGTGCCGGATCTCGCTCGGCAGTGCTGGGTCCCGCTCGGTGGTGCCGGATCCGTCTCAGTGGTGCTGGATCCTGCTTGGCGGTGCCAGATCCCGCTTGGCAGTGCTGGATCCCTCTCGGCGGAGCCAGATCCCTCTCGACGGTGCCAGGTCCCGCTCG
Source organism: Heliornis fulica (assembly GCA_013399135.1). NCBI lineage: Eukaryota > Metazoa > Chordata > Aves > Gruiformes > Heliornithidae > Heliornis > Heliornis fulica. Next base: position 143,050 of record VXBZ01008807.1, on the reverse strand, counting down.
GCAGTGCCGGANGCTGGGTGATGGTGGGGCTGGAGCCCTCCCCAAGGTCTTTCCCCCGGTTCCTCAGCACAGGCGCCGTGTCCCTCTCAGCGGTGCTGGGTCCCTCTCGGAGGTGCTGGGTCCCTCTCAGAGGTGCTGGGTCCCTCTTGGCGGTGCTGGGTGCCTCTCAGCAGTGCCAGATCCCTCTTGGTGGTGCTGGATCCCTCTCAGCAGTGCCAGATCCCGCTCAGCGGTGCTGGATCCCTCTCAGTGGTGCTGGATCCCTCTCGGAGGTGCTGGATCCCTCTCAGTGGTGCAGCTGAGGAGACGTCGTGGTGTGTTTTCGTAGCCAGCGCCAGCGTGTCAACGAAGCCCGGCCGTGCATTCCTGTCCAACACGCAGCACCCTCGCCGCCCGCCTCCTCCTCCTCGGATATTGCTTCTGGGAATTTTCTCTGAAATTGTTTTTCATTTTCCTTGTCTAATTATACAAAATGGTGAGAGATTAATTTCCCAGTGGAAATGATGTCTTTTGAACTCCGTCCAGTGCTTTCAGCCTCAGCATTCCTGTCATTTTGGCTCATTCAGAAACCAAATTAACTTGAAGGGCTCCAGTCCCAGCACCCGCGCGGCCACAGGGCAGGTTGGGCACCATCTGCCGACGCTCTTGCGTTGTCCTGGGACTCTGCACATCGGCCTCATCATTTTAATTCATCTCATCTCCAACTCCTTGGAGGTCACTTTCCTCTTTGGCATTGGTTTGGGCACTGCACTTGGTACTGCTGAAGCTCAGGGTTTCCAGCTTGCAGGTCCTCTGTGATGGAGACGGGGCCCAGCCCTTTGTGCCCGGCTGCGGCACGTGCAGCTGCAGGTCTTGGGGACCAACTGCTTTGGTTGCTGGAGGTGTCAGCAGCCACTGCCTGGAGGTTGGGAATCACCAAGGGGAGCGAATCACTAGAGATGGTAGAAAATCTTCCCCTAGAGCATCTCTGGCTCCAGGTCTTTGGCTGTTTTCTCTTGCGTGGGAGAGCCTGTGGGTGAGTGTCTGGAGTGATCACTGTGTTTGCTCTTCTGGTGCTCTCCAGGGTTTGGTCTGTGGCTGAGGGTCTCTTCAGCTTGTGTCCACGTAGCCTCTTCTGTCCTGATCTTTTCACCCCCTCGATCTCACCGATGTGTGTTCCTGTGGGCTTCCTGAGAAAGATGGTTATTTGTGAGTGCTTCATCTTGCAGCTTTTTCATGGCCTTTGTCCCTTCGGGGTTTGTTTGCTTCTGGCAAATTCTTTCTTTCTGTTCTGTTCTCCATGACCTGACCCATTCCAGTTGCTGCTTCTCCATCTCCATGTCTCTCCTTCTCCTTGCTGTGCAGAACATTTTTTCCCCACTCTCCCCCTCTTGGTCTCTAAATTTCTATTGTTTTCTTTTTCTCTTTGCCTCTACTCTGCTCCTTGACCCAGACAACTCTCCCTGAACCGAAGCTGCACTCTCGCCCGCGCTCTCGCACCGCGCGGGAGCATCCGAACTGCCTCCGAGGGCAGCGCCGCGGCTCAGCTTGGTGGTGAGACCCACTGCCGGCTGCGTGGCAAAGCCCGGCCCAGGGGAGCTCCTGATTGGCTTCTTTGCATCCCACAGGTCAGGAGTTTTGCCCCAGAAAGTTCTTTGTCCTTTCTGGGGACTGGGTGGTGGAAGAGGAGGATCCTCAGAGGAGCAGCCTGAGCTTTCAGACCAAGTGATGATTTGTCCGTGTCAGTTTTTGGAGCATCTGCTCTCCCCGCTGTTCCCTCCTTCTCCCACTCCTGCCTTGTGACCTATTTTAAGCCTGTAGTAGTAGCAGTAACTTTACACTGAGTTTGTAAGTCTTTATTTTGTTTCTAAAGCACTTGAGCCAGCGCAGTCCTCAGCCTTGACTTCAGGTTTTTATTTATGGCTCCAGCAAATGCAGCTTCGGTGGCTGGTGGCTTCCCCAGGCAGAGCTGTTGCTGCTTCAGCCTCACAGACTTGTGTCCTTTGCTCAAGAAGCTGATTGGGTCACAAAGAGAAAAGTACTGAGAGTGGTGTTCTAGACCACCTTGAAACGAGGAGAGAGCCCTCTGGACTGCTCTTACGCACCTGAAAATGCTCCCACACACTTTGGGATGTTTGTGGTCTCTTCTAGCTCTGTTGTTGGGGACACAGGAGTGGTGGCCTCTGTCTCTGGTTTTCATCTCTGGTGTGTGATTGTCCTGTTGCTTCTTCCACACGTTCTTTGTGACAGCACCCTTCCCTGGGGTCTGTGCTGCACGAGGTGGCTGTGGAAGTCAGCTTTGCCTGGGGACTGGGATGGTTGGTCCTGACTTGATGATCTTAAGGGTCACTTGCAGCCCAAGTGATTCGATGATTCTCTGTCCTGTGACACAAGCTGGGTTTTGCTGTCCCTTTGGGCTCTGCTGGGGAAGTGTTGGCAGCTGCCTGACTCCTTGTGGTGTCTCGCTGTGGATCCTCGCCGAGGCAGACTGGTGAGGACTGAGGTTTGGTCACAGACCCCACAGGTGGGGTGGGTGTGCACTCAAGAGACGTGTCCTGTGTGACAGGACAGAGGGGTGGGTGTGCACTCCAGAGACGTGTCCTGTCACACACCCACCCCTCTGCCTCAGAACATGCTGTCCACTGGTTAAGGCCAGGAGGGGAGCGAGGTGGTGAGCGCTGGTCGGGGTCTGCAGGGTCCCCGGGGACGGTGGCTAATGGAGCCGCAGGGCCTGGCGAGGCGTGTGGGGTGTGTGAACAGGAGAGATGAGCTGGCGTGTGGCAGCTTGTCCCCAGGCCTGGCCTGGACCAGTGAACGGCTGAGAAGAGGTTGTGTGTGGTTGCATCGAGCAATTTCATTGGAGCACTTTGGTGTGAGCCTGGCTGCCCGCCCTGCGCCACATCTGTCCAGCTGTGCTGGCGGCCTCTGCCACGGAGTGCTCGCTGGGGGAGAGGGCCAGAGCACGTTTGCTTCCCTTTCCTCTCTGCTATCACCTCTGCCTGGAATGGTTTGAGCAGACAGTTCCACAGCCGTGGGGGAGGCCAGGGAATGGCTCTGTGTTAGTAGAACAAACTCTGTGCCAATCTGAGCAGACTGTTGGGTTATTCTTTCTACTCCACTCTGCAGATTCAGGTGGTTCCTTGTACAGTCTGTTGCACAACCAGCCGCTTCCTTCATCTCCTCCTTTACTGCTCTGTGTGTTTCATTTTAAGCAGTGATTTACTCTCTGTTTGCAGTACTCTCATGGTCCTTGACCCCAGCTTCCTCCTCCTCCTCCTCCTCCTAGCTGCAGCATCAGAAGAAAATCAGCCCTTTGCACCTGGAAGCATTTTCCCCATCGTATTTCGGTAGTTCAGGTCTCTGTGCCGTGCTGCCCTCGCTGCGCCGGTGCTGGCAGCCCCCCGGCAGCGCCGTGCCTGGGTGGGGATCTGGCAGGAGCAGGCAGCTGCCAGGCTGGGGCTGCAGCGGTCTGTGGGGTGGATCATGGGTGCACGTGGGATCGTGGGTCCCTTTCTGCTGTCCCACCCGGAGCCTGGGGGTCCCCATGATGGTCTGAGCCGCCGGCACAACCGACCCGGCGCGTTCCCCACGAGCGGCCGTGCGATCCGAGGATTAGAGGTGACCTCACCTCAGAGATGTCACAGTCTTGGCACTGAAGCACCAGCCACTGTGGAGAACAACTGGGCGGTGTGAAAGCTCTGCTCACAGGGGAGGAGCGCGAGGCACGTCTGTGTTACAGTTATTTTAAAGCTAAAGATGACACTGTCGTTCAAAATGGGGCTGCTGTGATGAGTTCTGACTCCCTGCTCGTCAGCAGACTCTCAGAGGAGGAAGGGTGTGTGTGCTTGTGGGAGAGAGGGAGCCAGAAGCTGGCTGGACTCCAGCACAGATAGCTGGCAGGGGAGGATGTGCAAGTTGTTGCTCAAGCATCCTAGAAAACTTTTGGGAAGCTGCTAAACCAGTCAACATTTTCACTTTTGATCAGTTACCAGAGTGATCTGAACATATCTGCTCTGCTGGACTTGCTTAAAAACGCCACTTTGTGAAACTTTAAGCGCTTTAGTTATTCAAAAAATGTATTTTTCTAAACCAGTTGACCTTTACTTCCATAGTTCTAGAGGCCGCCGTCTGTCCAACGCGCTCTGCTCCCCATCGCTTCTGCCCCTTCTTCTTTCCCCACAACCTGCTGCTGGATTCCCTGGTAACACCTGCACAGGGTGGCTCCACACTTTGACCCAGGTGATGTATTTTTCCGTAGGTGACAACCACGGCGGGTTACATAAGCGCCGAGCGAAGCAGCGCAGATGGCTGGCGGGCAGCCCGCTCGGCTCCGGCTCCGGCTCCTGGGAGTGCCTGCACTTGTAATAAAACGTGGGCTTGGTTTTAATTAGAACCATCATTTAGTTCAGCTCTGAGAGACAAAAGAGCAAGACCCTTGTAGAGGATTCGAGCCCCCAGATGCTTCACTTTTGGATAGATTGTTTTTCCCCTTTTAATCAGGCTCAGGGATCGGTGTGAGTGCAGAGCTGTGATTTATGTTGGAAGGAAGGAGGGAGCGAGGTGGAGGGGTGGCCCCGGTGGCAGCGCGTTAGCGGAGCGCTGAACAGTAGGTTGGGAGGGAAGGGAAGGGCGGAAGGAAGGAAGGAGCTGCCAGAGACCCTGGGCCACCCTCTTCCAAATGAACAGCCCTCGGTTGAATGACATAAACCAGCATTTCACAGCGGGTTTCTGCTGCCCTGCCAAGTCTTTCGCTTGGGAAGCGAGGCAGATTTTTTTTCCTCCCCTCCCCCCGCAGGGAGGTTTGCAGGGACACGGGCTGGGAAAGATCTTCCCCCTATCTGCATCGTTCTGGCTCGCAGAGCAAGGGAGGTTATTTCTAGCCACAACACAGTGTAGCCTAACTCTGAAAATCCTGCTTGTAGTATGAAAACCTGGCTCTCGGACAGAAATAGAACAGGGTTGATAAGGCAGAGCCAGAAACAAGGGCTGATTTCATCAAGGTTGCCAGGTGTCCCGCTTTTAACAAGGAAATATGCTTTTTTGTACATGAGCCATCCCGCCCTGCTTTGCTGGCATCCTGCTCCTGGGCTGTGTCCCAACATAGCAGCTCTGCCACGGAGTGCCAAGCTTGCTCGGGCAGCAGGTGCACAGGACCCTGCCTGCCGTGGTACAGACCTGTGCTGCTCTCACTCTTCTCTTTTCCTCTCCTATCCTTCCTTCCTTGACCCCCCTTCCTTCCTTGGCCCCCCTTCCCTGCTGCTGCCAGGGGGGCAAGGCATATGGTGCCCTCCCCTGCCCAGGCACACCCATCCCATCTCACAGAAGGACCCTTGGGTGCCCAGAAGCTTTGCCCCCTCCCCGCTCCGGGCATTCCTGTGCATGCCATGAGAGGCTTGGGTATGACAGCAGGGCCTGGAGAGGTTCTCTCCATGCCAGAGGGCTGGTGTGGGTGCACTTCCCTGCGCTCTTCGATCCGCATCGGGGCAGCTGTGGGAACGGGGAATCCCACCCGCCCCCAGCCTCAGCTGCTCATTCTCTGGTGCTGGAGCAGATGTTTGCGTGCCCACGCTGTGAACCCGATCTGGCTGCGGGCTGTCAAGTGCTAATAATGGTAATAACCAGCTCCCTGGAATGACACTCAGCTGGATGGGGCTCCCTGTGCAGCTGCACAGGTGTGAACCGCTCCGCCTGCGGCAGCGGGACAGCGGGGCCGCGAGCACGCTGAGCGGGAGACGCTCCCTCCAGCTGCAGGGTGGTGTGAGGTAAACTGAGGCCAGCTGTGAAACCACAGCGTCTGTGGTGCTGCTGGGGCTGGCACTGTGACCTCCCTGGGACACACTGGCACCGTGACCTCCCTGGGACACGCAGGCACGAGGACACGCGGCGCTCGGCTCTGTGACCGTTGCACCTGCCGGTGGGGAGCGGAGGTGAAACGGTGGGGCTGGAGCATCACCGTGACAGTGAGAGCAGCAGAGTGAGGCACAAGGTGTATCACACCCCTCTGGGGGGTGCTGGGGGTTCAGAGCAACTTCTGGGGCGCCCTGGGTAGGGTGTGTCCGTCAACAGTCGCCTTCTCCCCTCTCTCCTCCTGTGGTTCCGGAGGGTGAAGCACAGGACCCAGCTTCGCCGACGTGGCTCCCCAGGGAAGGGTGCTCGGGGTCTGGGTGGCTGAGGGAGGGTGTGGGGAGGACTGGAGGCTCTGTCTGCCTGAAGGCCAGCGCTGCGATGAGCTGAGTAGGAAAGCGAGCGCTGACGTGCCAGGCCAGAGAAACGGGTGGTCCCTCGCTCGGGAGCCCCTGGAAGGGCTGTCTGGGGAAGAGAATTAGGCTTGAAAAATGCTGGGTTTGTACTTCCTTTTTCTGTGGAAATAATGGAGTATTTGGCACCAAAACCAGGAGACAGGAAATAATGCTGCCTTACCTGTTAAACCTGAGGCTCAGGACCTCACTGGGGTTTTGCTCACTCAAAGCCTCTCAGAGTTCCCAAAGATCTCCACGCAGAACCTGTTTGTCATAGTCTGCAGCACCTTCTCTCCATTCATCAGAGGGGTTGGAGGGACTTGCAAGAGTCTTCGCTGGCCTCCTCCCAAGAGTACCTGAGCCCTGTGCAGTGTCATCCCAAAGGGATTCGTGTCTGTGTGCTGCAGGATCATTCTTCTAAACCTTTTCCCCATGGTTCCTGCCTCTCCAGCCTCCAACTCCTTGTGTAGGGTTGGAAGCAGATTCTCCAGGACTGATCTGGATGCATTTGTTTCTGTGCTGCTCTGAAGGGAACGAGGACTTTGGGGTCTCACCGTGAGGAAGTGTTGGGGTGCATTGGTGGTTTCCACGTGAGATAGCGGCCGAGAGAACAGACTTGTCTGAGCAGTGCTGCTCTTGTCCCTCTCACGTGGGGCAATGGAATGGGTAGGGACAGGGATGTGCAGGAGTCCCAGCACGTGGTTATTGTGGCTGGGCTGAGCGAGCCCTCGTGCAGCGGCCACCCCACCTATCCCCCTGTGAGCCAGCCGAGGGGCTGGCTCACAGGGTGATAGGTGGGGTGGCCGCTGGTCTGCGTGCTCGTCACCCCGTTTTCCCTTTCTGCTTACAAAAAGGTTGCAAAACACCCACATGAAGTGTCTGTGCTGCTCCTGCCCATGTCTTCCCAGCTGCCCTCGGGTGGCTGGCGAGCCGGTTGGGCTGCCGGTGCCAGGGGAGCGTAACGATTTCTATTTATACTCCCCTGGCTTGTGCATCTTCGGGTCTGAGAGTTGAAGAGCCCGTTCGTGGTTGTTTTGAGGATTTCTGAATATGAATCACAAGGAAGTTGCATAATGCTGCAGCGTTTCCTCCTATTGCTCAGGGCTCTACAAACACCGTGCTCCTGCGGGAAGACCAAGGAAATCTGTCAGGACCGGCCCGTCCTGACAGCAGTCACGGTCTAAAGGGAAGGTCTGGGTGGAATGGTCGGTCCCAGCACTCTAGAAGGAGTGTAAGATGCATCATGGACTTGGCAGTTGGAGAGGTGGGTGCTGATCCCTCTGTCCGTGGTGGCAGAAGGACCCTGTTACTGGCAAGTCCATTTGGTAAATGGATGTGGTAAATCCATCCCTGGGCAGTTAGGGAATTATCTCTACTAGATTGTAACTGCCTGAGTGGAATTCTGAGCTGGTGTTGGAACTTGAAGGGTTCTGGGAGCTGTGCTGAACGCTGCAGCCTCCAAGGGACACAGCTTGGGTCGGGCATGTGGAGTTTGTGGTCCAAAGCTGCTCCGTGTAGGAGGCTCAGAGTTCTTCTGGTGAAGGATGTGCACACGCAGTGGCCGTGTGGAAGCAGTGGAGCTGTTGTGGAGGTTGACAGACATCACAGCCAGCGTGAGCCCTGGGTGGGGGAATCACTGTGACATTACTCCACATCAGCTTTTCTGATGGATGAGGGAGCTGGAGGGTCTGCTCCTGGGCCTCTTGCACATCCAGGCTTGGAAACTGCCTCTTGACAGTTGGACTTGATGATCTTAGAGGTCTTTTCCAACCTTAAAGATTCTATGATTCTATAGCAAACTGTCTCTCTTCAGAATTCTCCAGGCAATATAGGAAAGGGATTTTTTGGGGGGAAAGTAATGTTTTTCTTGGAAAAGGAAATGATATTGCAGAATTTGGGCTTGATTAGACCCTTGGTGTGGTAGAATGGTGTTAATGGATTAATGCTCTGACAATGGATAAAAGCTTTTTCCCTAATGAGATGGATGTAGGATGACAGTATCTCCACATTTTATGGCTGCAGAGTTGGCCTCTGCCTGAAATTTCCTTCTCACCATGTGCATGCTTTGCAATTAACAGCATTAGCATATTGTGCTTCCTCGCCTGTTCTCTTCCCTTTATTTCAGCAACAGTCTCTGATGATCAACAACCTCTCTGTTGTTCCATGGAACCCGGCTGGAAGGGTGACTGCGCGGGCAGACGCGTTTTCCCACGTAACCATGTGCTGTGCGCCATCACTTGGGCATCATGGCCGGTCCTTGGGCATCATGGTTGGTCCTTGGGCATCATGGCCGGTCCTTGGGCGTCATGGCCGGTCCTTGGGCATCATGGCCGGTCCTTGGGTATCATGGCCGGTCCTTGGGCGTCGTGGCCGGTCCTTGGGCATCATGGCCGGTCCTTGGGTGT
>VXBZ01008807.1:110855-134091 GCA_013399135.1 Heliornis fulica | reverse complement strand
AGGAATCCATTGGCAGGAGGACAGCAGATAACGGTTCTGTGCCAGGAGCACATCAGGTGCCAGAGCAAGTGGCTGAAACCTGGGTTGACTCAGAAGAGTTGTGAAATGTTAAGGTGTCCTGAGCACAGGAGCTGGTGTGCGCTCAGCAAAGGCAGTGGCAGGGCTGGGACTGGGGGAACCTCTTGGGTAGTGACCAGGCTGTGACTGGAAAGCAAAGCTGTGAGAGCTGAGGTTCTCGTATAGAGCGTTCCCTGTGTTCACAGGGTGTTAACCTACATGTCTGGGGAGAGACAGGGTGGGCTGTGGGGCCATGAGGGGTCCTAAGGGAAGGCTGTGTGTGTGTAAGCCTTTAATCAGGGGTTATGTACTGTGGTGTGTCCAGTCCCTTCAGTGGGTCCCCACCAGTGATACCAGGGTGGGAGAGAAAAACGTCTCTAGGGAAGTTGTCTTGGTGGCCAGGGCTCTGGGCAGCCCCGCTGCTGGTGTATTTCCCTCTTTCCACTGGTTTTATGTTCTCGATACAAACACTGTTCACGGAGGAAATCTCATTTGCTGACTGCAGCTGGTTTTGCTGCTGACTCATCCCCCGGTTTCCAGATGTGGGATGGTGGATTTTCTCTTGCAGACAAAATTCTCCCAGGGGCCAGAGGGAAGGTGCCCCCTGGGCAGCCTTCCAGGAGTGGGACCGAGCGCTCTGAGCTGCAGCGTCACGTCTGTGCTTCCCCGAGCGTGTCTGGGGTGGTGGAGCTGCTGTGGGGAGAGCTGCTGGCACCTGCTTTGCCACCACAGAGGTGTCTGTGGAGCTGAGCTGCGGCTGTGGTGGCTTCCCCAACGCTGTCACCATGGCCAGCAGACAGGGGAGCACAGGAACAGCCGTGTGTTGCTGACCTCAGAGGAGGGCATCTCCCTGAGCGGCCTGGTGGTGACACACTGCCCTCTTGGGGGGTTTGGTACTGGTCCTGGTGTTGGGGTGCCCAGGGTGAGTGTGTGGCAAGGTGTGCTGTGCCACTGGTAGTGTTCCTCCAGGCACATCATGCTGCCAGCTTCCCCGTGTTCCTGCTGGAGCTCTCGGGGGAATCACCAGCAGCAGGGACCCCCCTGTGAGCCCAGACCCTCGTGCCTGGGGGCAGCCTCTGCCCAGGACAGAGGTTCAGCAGTGCTGGTGGTGAGGGAGGCAGAGAACCAGACATGTCAGCAGCCCCTTCCTAGTGGGGCCAGGGTCTTGATAAGATTTTCTTCTTGTGTTTTCCAGGTCTACAACTCGAACAAGGACAACCAAAGTGAAGGCAGTAAGTACTTCTGCTCAAGCCAGAGGCCTGAGAAGGTGGCGGTGCCGTGTGGTGTGAAAGCTTTGTGGGTCCACAGGGCTGGAGCTGGGCTCCCTGAGCCAGGGGCTTGGTGTGGGGACCACAGGGTGGCCCTGGTGAAGGGCTGGATCTGGTGTCCAACAAGGAACCAGTGGAGAAACTCGATGGTGGGACTTGGGGTCATGGAGAATGGTGCTGAGCTATTGCTGTGGCACTTTGGGGTGCCACTGGCTGCTCGGTGTGTTCCCGGCACAGCTCTGCCAGGACGGTGTGTGGTGATCTGGCTACAGGAATGTGTTGAAGGGACCATTCCCTAAACGATGTGGAGGGGTGATGAAGAAGCAGGGAAAATACAAGGGATGGTGATGGAAGGAAGGATGGTGAAGAATTGGTGGGGTGATGATGGCTTCTGAAGGAAGCCCTGTCAGTGTGACCTTCCCACCTCACGTGCTGTCACCCAGGATGCTCCCGGCGCTCTGATGGACACCGGAGTCATCCTCCAAAGCATCGGCAGCTCTTTGAGAGATGGCAGGAGCTCAGGATGAGCGAGCCCATGACTTTCCCAGGGTTATTGGCATCATCTGATCCTGGTATTCAGCTGCCAAGCTCGCAACAGGTGTGGGGTTGGGCCTCCTAAGTATGTCTTTAGGGTTTCCTTGGGTCAGGGCTGATGGGGTGATGATGCTTTGCCCAGCATTTCCCTGCCCAGCTGGAACAGGCTGCCCAGGGCAGTGGTGGAGCCCCATCCCTGGAGGGATATGAAGGGCCAAGAGATGAGGTGCTGAAGGACATGGTCTAGAGGTGGCCTGGGCAGGGTCAGGCTGGGGTTGGACTTGATTTGCTTAAAGGTCTCTTCCAACCCAAGGGAGTCAGTGACTCTGACCCTTTGCCCGGCCTCTGCCCAAGGCTGTTTGTGCCTGTGGTGGCAGAGGTGCAGGCAGGACCAGGCTGGGCTGTGGGCAGCGTGGGGCTGCCTGCTGTGGCCACTGCTGGTGTACAGCTGCATTTCCTGGGCTTAATCTGTGATGGACTTTGGCAAAGGCCCCAAATTCCAAGCTTCTCCCTGTGTGTCTTCACCAGAGGAGTACGGGGCTGTGGTTGAGTTGTCCAAGGAGGCTTTGGCACCTTGTTATCCTTCAGTACCACCTCCATTTCAATGGTCCCTCTTAAAGATGTGAACAGCTGGCTGTGCCTGCTGTGCCACCTCCTCCCTGGGTTTGGGGGATGCTCTGGGACCCTCATCTGCAGGCTGCTCCCACAGCAGCGCTTCTGGCAGAGGTGACAGGGATTTCCACGCTCCTCCGACGGGGGCTGAGCTGGTGAGCTCAGACATCTGACTCTGCTTTAGGCCTCATTCAAACCGTGTCTGCTGCAGGCTGCTGGCCTCAGCAGCTGCACTTCCAAGTGGAGACTGGCCTCTTGCTGTGGTACAGGAGCTTCCTATGAGGACCTGAAATGTGTGTGGTGGCTCAGTGGAATCCAGCTGTGCTGGCCCTGACAGGACCCAGAGGTCTCACCTCTGCCTCAGCCTGGGCTTGGGCTCGGCTGAAGAGACTCGCGGTGCTGAAGCCAGCTCTGCTTTCCTGGCCCCCATCTAGTTCTGCTGTGCTTTTGGGTTTGACACCCTGCTGTGTGGCCAGATGGCCATCACCCTGCAGCAGGATTTATCCCAGTCTTCCTCGGGAGCCGGGAGGAAGCGGTGCCGGTCTGTGGGGGTGGGCAGGTGTCGGTGAACCACCGGAGCACAACACCGAGCTCCTTTCCCCTCCCCACTGCTTCCCTGGTTTTTTCCATATCCACTTGGTTCCCCATAAGGTCAGGACCCCACCAAAAGCTCTTTATTTTCATAAGCTCTTCACAGACCTGGAGCCCTTGTCTGCCCCAGAAGCTGCTGCTGCCCTTGTCCGGGTGGATTTCCCAATCTTTGCAGCTCACTGGTAGTTTGAGCCTTCAGAACCCGTTTCCCTCTAGTTTCTACCTCGTGGTTTCTCCTTTTCTCTGTGGCTCTTCATGGAATGAAGACTTTGAAACACTTCCCAACAACCACTCACCGTGGCACATCGTTGCAGGGCGCAGCAGCGTGGGGGTGGGGGGTGCAGAAGAGCTTGGCGTGACCTTGCGCGGCCGTGACACCGCTGCAGTCAGCACCGTTGCCTGGGGCCGCTCAGAGCCGGCTCAGTGCCCTGACCCCTTCCCCATCCTCCGACATGCCGTGTCAGCACCAAGTAAAGGAATTAGTGGATTAAACAGAAATAATCTGCTAAGCAAAAATAGAGTGGGGTGAGAGCAGCTCAGAGGCACCAGGGGCGTGAGGCCTCGTGAAGGTCGGGGACGTGCGTGCGCAGCGGCTGCGGCACCGGCGGTGCCGATCCCCTGTGCGGGTGTCGGGTGTTTCCTGGCGGCTGCAGCTCCGCTGTGCATTGATGTGCTGCTCCTCTGGGAAGACCCCAGCCCAGAGCTGTGTTTCTCCCTGGGCAGTGGGAGCTGCAGGGCTGGAGGAGCCGGAGGCAGAGTTGGAACTTTGCCCCTGCAGCCAGTTGGAGGCACGGACAGAGGAAGCTCCTGCCTCTGGAAGAGCAGAGGTGTGAATCCACTCCCTGTTAGGACTGAGAGGCTGTTGTAAGGGTGCAGGATGGGGAGCAGGAATGTGTGGTGTGGGGAACACCCTGTGGGTCCTGCCCCTTCCATAAACCCATTCTTGTTGAGGTCTGCTGGCTAAAGACTCGGGTTTGGGTTTGGTTTTCTTTTCTTTGCTGATTTTGATGGACCCTCTTGCTGCACTAATCCTGCTGTCAAGGCATGGAGGAGAGTGGGAACAGAGATAGGGCTGCAGTGGGTCAGACTGGATCTAGTGGGGGTTGTGGGTTGACCTTTCCAATCTGTCAAAGTCCCTGCAAGGAGGGTGCAGAGAGGTGGGGTTGGTCTCTTCTCTCAGGGAACAAGCGACAGAATGAGAGGAAATGGTCCCAAACTGCCCCAGGGGAGACTGAGGTTGGACACCAGAAGAATTTCCCCCCTGAAAGGGTTGTCAGGCGTTGGGACAGGCTGCCCAGGGCAGTGGTGGAGTCCCCATCCCTGGAGGGGTTGGAAAGGCCAAGAGATGAGGTGCTGAAGGACATGGGCTAGAGGTGGCCTGGGCAGGGTCAGGCTGGGCTTGGACTCGATGGGCTCAAAGGTCTCTCCCAACCCAGGGGATTCAGTGATTCAACCCTGGGGCCTGCAGCTGCTACCAGACAGGAGCTAAGTGGGGTCTGAAGCGCTTGGGGCTGTGGATCACCGTGGTGCCGAGGCAAGAGGAGCAAGTGGAAGGTGTGGATGCAGGAGATACAGATCCAACCTTCATCTGTGCTGTTCTGAACAGAATCACTGGGTAAATGAGTGAGATAAAGCTGCTTCTCGCTGCTTCTGCTGCTAGAGGGGAGGTCAGGCTTTTACAGTGCTCATTAAAAGCGAAGTTTAAGGATGAATAAAGGTACTTTGGATATTTAATCAGATATTATTTCTGGATATATCTACTGCAAATAAATCCCTGACCTTTCCTGATCCAGAGCTCAGCAACGAGTGGAAGAGCTTATTCATCTCCATGGGAGGATTATGCCCGGTCGCTTCCCCGGCAGCTCTGCCGGGCTCCAGCTCTGCGCTCGCCGGGTGTCGCCGAAAGCTGCGGTGCCAGACCCCAGGAGTGGTGGGCTCAGCAGGGCGCACCCCAGAGAGGGGCATGGGTCTGTGGGTGTCTTCTGCTGATGTTAAATGTGCAAGGGAAAGCTCTGGGTGTGCAGAATGACGTGGTACAAAGTGCAGGGCAGGGAGACTGGAACAGTGGACGGCCCCACGCCGGCATACCTGGATCAGGGTTACAGCCAGCCCTAAGCTGAGGCTGCAAGGTCTGTGCTCAGGGTTTCAACATGGTGCTTCTTGGGTCCCCTGTGCTGGTGTTGAGTGATGAGCTGGGCTGTGGTGGGCTGTATCCCACCGAGTGACAGCGTGTTGATTGTATGTTGTGTCCCTGCTTGGGAGTGATGCTGGATGGAAGTGGTGCTGGGTGGGAGCGGTGCCCCAGAGCCCCCCAGCAAAGGGACCTGGAGCTGCTGGGCATTCACACATCTTATGGCACAGGCATCCTGTAACTTGTGTGCTTGTGTTGGCTCAGCACCTCGGTGTGCTTGCCCAGACAAATACAATAGAGCTGCTCCACTGTTTCACTGTTTCAGGTTCTCCTGCCATTCATCAGAGATGAAACACCACCAGCAGAGAACTCAAAACAAGTGATTAGTGCGGGGTGGTGGGCTGGCAGCTTCTCATCTGTGTGTAAATCACTGCTGTGAGCAGGGCCATGGGAAGGAGGAACATCGCCCGTGCCTGTGAGGATGCTGCCAGCCCTGGGCTCTGGTCCCCTCCTGTCACACTGTCAGTGAAGCGCAGCGTCATGTCCCTTGCAGCACGGCATTCCCCCAGACCCCTGCAGGCCTGAAGACATCTGCCTTTAATCCAGCCTTGTTCTACCCTCTTAGTCTGATGTCTTCAAACAGTGTGGCCGTGCCAGACACAGCTGTACCGGGTGCAGCCGGGAAAACCCCGCAGCTTCTGCTCGGTGGCTGGGGAGAGGAGCAGGAGGCAGCTCTGCTCCTGTCCCTGGTCATGCTCCTCCTGTCTGTGGGACAGCTGCTTCCCCAACAGCCTGCTGGGACAAAAGGGTCTCGGTGGCATGTGGGGGCAGGTGACTGTGCCCAGCATCCCACAGGCTCTGCCCAGGATGCTCATCCCAGCCCTGCCACCCGGTGACTTTGCACACCCTGGTCTCTGGGGTTTCCCAAACTTTCCTATGTGGAGGAAGTAAAATCCCCAACAGATCTCTCTCTGTGGGCAGCACTTCCCAAGCCCAGGAAGGGAGGAATCCTTCCAGTGTATTTGGGCCCACGCATTGGTAATTCCCTGAAATCAAATGTGAAGGCCTGCAACAGCATGGGTTAATTGAGTTTTCCATTCCATTAACGGGAATGTTTCAGGTCTCAATCTCAGGCCAAGTCATCTGCCTCCTGGACATGGTGTTCTGCACCAAGTAACTGTTCAGCTAAGGGATGGAGGGGCTGAGCTTGGCTGCACGGAGTGAGGGGCAGTGGGAGTACTGTGGGTGGGCGTGAGGTGGTCTTGCTTAGCTGGGCTTCTGCATGGCTGCAGGGCAGGAGGGTCTGTACCGTGTGTGTTGCAGGCAGGGTGCAGGTGCAGGTGGGGGCTGGGCTGACAGGCTCCCCAGGGACTGTCCCCTCTGGCTGGGGGCAGGAGATGCTTCGGACAGAGGTTTGAGCTGGAATTTGTTCCCATCTCCCAGTCCCTGTTGCTGTTCCACCACCATGTGCCATCAGCCCTCTCCTCCTCCTGTTTTTACCTCCACACTTGCACCTTTCTCTTGGTTTCCTTACTCTGTTTTCCTTCACAGTTGCTCGCTGTTACCTCCTGCTTTCCTTGCCCATTCATTTCTTTCCCAGTTTTCCTCATACCAGAACTTTCCATTGCTCTAGCCTGCCACAGGGCTTGGCCTTGAAAAATCCTGTGTCTGCACAAAACCACCTCAAAAACCCCAAAATCTGTGGCACCAAAGGCCTGTGCTCCGCTGCCCTGGGCAGAGCCTGTGCAGTTGGTCCTGCACCCAGATCCACAGGTGGTCTCCCAGCGTGGGGTGATGGAGGTGGCCTGGAGGTGACAGTGTCTCTCCAGCACACAGATGGTTTGGGGAGGGCTGCAGGCAGTTAGTTACCAATCGAACAAGCTGCCTCCAGGGTGTTTTCAGGGTCTTGTTGTGTCAAAAATGTGATTCCCATTTTTTCCTCTCCCCCAAGCAACCTCCAGTCAGTTCCCAGACAAAGGTCTCTCTGGGTTGCCCCACCTGGATGCTAAATGAGCATCGTGACCCGCTGCAGATGTCCCTGTGCCGGAGCCCGGGGCTCTGCTCGGCAGACATGGGGGGTGCCGCTTCCCAGGGATGCAGAGGCTGAAATGATGGATGGGTGTCCTGCACTCACCTGGGTTACACCTGGTGCAAGCTGCCCTACTCGTGGCTTTCCACCACAAACACCTAACGAGCCCCCTTCCTCTTCCTCCCTCCCTCCTTGCAGCAGCTGTACAGGATTCCGTGGACGCCATCAGCGGGCTGAGCGCTGTGCTCGGCGTGAAGCCATCCCTCTGCCAGGTGTTTACCACCCTCTGCCAGATGTTTACCACCCTCTGCCAGGTGTTTACCACCTCTCTCCTCTCCCTTGCAGCTGCCCAGTTGGACAACATCGGCTTCAGCATCATCAAGAAGTGCATCCATGCTGTGGAAACAAGAGGTAGCGCAGCAGCTCTGCCGATGGTCGGTGCATTGTTTTGGGGGGCGGCCTTGGCCTCGCAGCTGCAGAGCGGAGCAGTTGCTTCCCTGCTCTTCTCATGAGCAGAACTGACTCGTTAACCCTCGGTGACCCACAGCAGATAAACCCCCTGCTGTGCTCTGGAAGGGCCCTGCCCTGTGCCTGGGGTTACAGGGCTTTGGCAAACCTCAGGGCAGCAGTAGGAAACAATGCACAGGGCGCATGAGAGGGGGCAGGGACAGGAGCGGGGGTCTTCACTCGAGCATCCCCTGGTGTGGTACCACTACAGAGCATTTCCTCTCCTGTGGGATGGCAGATGGATCTGTGCTTCAGTCCTTCCCTCAGTCTCCTGCAAGGACTAGTTATGGACAGACTTGATAACATCTGGATGGCATCAAAGCCAAACGTTGCCCCTCTTCTACCATTTTGTACTTAGTTGATGAGAGGGTTTAATTATTTTTGCTAATGGAGAAGCCAAAGAAATGCTCATGGCTCTTCTGACGTTCTCCTAACAAGCTCTTTGTTTTTCCTAGGGATCAATGAGCAAGGGCTCTACCGAATCGTTGGAGTAAACTCCAGAGTTCAGAAGCTGCTGTGCATCTTGATGGGTAAGTGTCCTGTGTTTTGTGAAAGGTGGGGGCATTGTGCTGCTTTGAAGTCTTGCCAGCTGAGAATGGAGGCTCTGGCCCGGGTACCTAATCATGGTGAATGTGCTCGTAGGGCCACGTGCTGGTAGAGGGCGGGAGGTCCCAGGCACCACCGGCAGGTTGTGAAGGTAGGACTCGCGCAGGACATTGCTTTGAAAGGTCTTCTGGTGCAGTCACTGGTGTCCTGCTCACACTTGCTGTGAATTTTGGCAAACTAAAAGCTCTGAAGGAATAGTGGAAAGTTTTGGTCTTTAATCTCATGCGTCACTCCCAGAATACTTTGTTTTCTCGTGTGTGTTGCACCCTGCATGTGGCTCCTCTTCCTTTCCCCTCAGACCTCCCCTTGCCTGTTTGAACACGGCCTGGCCCAGACCCTTCCACCACATGTTACCCTCACACTGTAGGCGTCGGGTCCTGCGGGTCTGGGTGCTTGTGAGGAGAGAGGGAGTCAGGTCACACCATGGCAGAGCTTGATGGGGATTTGTGGTGCTCCCTTCAGCACTGGGTGCCCTGTGCAGCTCCCCTGCAGCTGGGCCAGCCCAGAAGCCCTCAGGACCCCCGCCCCACCTCCCAGTTGATGCCATGGCAAGAGAGGGGCTGTGGTGTTGGGTCCGGGAGCTGTTATGTGCTGAGACTACATTTGGTGGGCTGAGCACTGGAGTGGGAGGGAGAACACAGGGCTTGTGGTGCTGGTGAGCTGGTGCAAGGTGGGTCTGGGACTCCTGCAGCTGCTGTCTGGAGTGGTTCCTTGTCAGTGGTGGTGGTTTTCCATCACCCCATAGCTATGCAGGGCCGTATCTCAGGTGGTCAGCACAGGAGAGTCTGCATGCAGCCTGAGTCCAGCCCTGCTTCTGTGCCAGAAGCCCAGGACCCACAGAGAAATGTGAGCTGTTCCCTCTTGGGTCTTTCTGATGCCTTCCCAGGCCTTGGCTCTGCTGGCAGAACCTCCCCTTGGCGGTGGTCTGGGCTGCAGTGGCTCTGGCTGCATGTACCAAAGGCAACGTTTCCACCCCGCAGCTGCAGCCCTGCAGCAGTCTGTCTGTCCACACATGCACAGGACAGATGTGTGAAGAACAGCTTTGAGGAAACCCATGCCTGGGTTGGAGCAGTGGCAGCTGCCCTCTGGCAGCACCAACTCATCCTCCTCAGACTGGGCAAAACCACGTATGAAGTGGGTGTAAAGAGGACACTAACGCCTCAGAATCCATTAGTGCCCTTAAGACTGCACTTATGTGTTATGTCTTAAGACTCTGTTATGCCCCGGGGGGTAGGAGTGACCCTCGTGGTCTTCTTCCTCTTTCGAGTGCCTTATTCCCATCCCTTTGCAATGTGACTTCCTTCTCGTGGCCTTCACAAAGCGCCAGTGTTCCTCTCTCCGTGTATTGCTCCTTGCAGAAACTTTGAATCCGTTGTGTTTCGCTTCCAGCATCTTTCCTGCTCTCCCAGTTCCTCCTCTCCCCTCTGATAACATGATCACAGAGCAAAGCCCGTGGTGGCCGTTACGGTTGTCAGCATTAACCTATGCAAAATTGATCATCCAGGGTGATGAGGAGCCAGAGGGTAAGGCTCTGAGTCAGAGGCTGACGCCAGGGGACCTTGGCACTGGGTTTGCCCTGGCATTTTCTCTGCAGTTCTCATGAGTTCTCTGCAGTCACAAGAGCTGGTGACGACTCCGTTAGTGGGAGCTTGGCACCGGCTGTGCCACGTGACATGTCCCACTGGCCACCCGAGCGCAGCCGATCGGGCCGAGCCGCCTCGTGGCGCACACGATTGGCCCCCTTGCGTGGGAGCATCGCTGCCCACGGACAGAAATAGCTGGGGGTTCGGGTGCCCCACGGCACGGGTGTGACACGCCGTGTCCTCCTTCCTTCTCGCAATGGCGGTTCCGGGTGGCGTCAGCGCCGGGCCGAGGCGGTGGGGCTGCGGCAGATGGCAAACCTGGCTTGGTTTGGGAGCCCTCGGAGCTGGGAGGGAGTCAAAGTTCTGGGCAGCATCCAGCATCCGTTATCTCCTCAGTGACTGAAGCCGCTCGGCTGTCGGCCCGGTGTCTCATAGGTGGTGATGTAGCACCGGTGACTTTCCTTTGTTCCGGCCCGTCTTCGTTAGCTGTTGGTGCTGGGAGCATGCTGGGGGCTGCTGGGAGAGTCACCCCCCTCAGGGTCTCAGTGCTGTGGATCACTGGGTTGTTTTCCTCACCCATGACTCCAGATCCTTCTCCAAATGACAGGCAGTTAAATTGTCTACGACAAGCCTGGTGTCCCATGGCAGCGTGTCCCTTGTCTGCCTGTTCTGGGCTGCCCCGCGACGCTCCGACCCGCTGCCAGTAGCGGCACCGCTTGAGCGCTCGGTCGCATCCATCCCTCCTGAACGGAGGAGCCGGGCTGTGCCCCAACATCAGGTCTCCCTTATATTTAGAAATGAATGTGGGCAGCGTTACCGAGTCACATACACTCTAAATGGCAAACAGATCACGTTTCCCGAGCGGTGGCTGGTGTCGGTGACGCTGCCGGGAAGGCCTTTGGCACGAGGCGTCTCGGCGGGAGGTCGCGCTGCGCTCGGCGAGCGTGGAGATGGGCTGCCCCTGGGCAGCAGCCAGTGGGGGACAGTGAGGCAGGACAGCCTGTCCTTGTCTAAAGTGGGGTGAGGTTGGGAGCTGTGCACCCCCCAGGCTCGTGGGTGCAGGTTGTCCGTGGCACAGCAAGCTGCCTTCCCCTCACCAACCCCTGCGCCACCACGAGAGCAAAACCCCACTGACACACAGGCTGTCATCGGTCTGAGCCCCCGTGACCGGGGCTCACACGTGTTTTGCGTGTGCACAGGACAGTGGTGGTGCCATCAGACCACCCATGGCTGCCTGGTGTGATGGTGAGTGGAGCGTTGCAGTGTCCTGCTCCTTCCCAGCGTGAGCCGCCGGGGCTGGCCCGTGCTTTTCCTGCCTCTGGGATCTGAGGTGTCCACGGCTGTTCTGGAAATCTCATGAGCCACCCGGGTGGGAATTATGGTGGGTGATGAGGCACTGCCTCAAGTGCTTCCCCTTGCATGGAGAAATCGTGGGGGGAACTGAAACCAGCCCTTAGGGCGGCCTCTCTCATCCCGGGGAGGCAGATGGAAAAGCTCCTTGGAAAGAGCTCAGGGGGTGGCTGTGCCCGGAGAATCCCTGGCACAGCACACGAGTGTGTTGCTGTGGTTGTGGGTTTGGGGGTGCTGGATGGGGCTGGGCTGCCCTCCCACCATGCCAGGGCCAGCCCTGCTCCCTGCCCCATCACCCGGGGTCTGCGGGGATGAGCCCTCGTCCCCTCCATGGCTGTTGGTCTCCACGGAGAAAGCAAACCAGCAAAGCTCATTGTTGGGGGCAGGAGGGGATTCCTCCCACCCCGAGTGTCTGTGTAGATCATGCCATAGAGAAGCATGTCCACGTCTCCATCTGGTGTGCTGCAGTTCCCTTTCCCCTCCTCACGCGTCCCACAGGAGGCTGGAAGTGACCCCCTGAGGTCTCAGCCCGGGAAGTGCTGTCCTGCATCTGTGGAAGGGCTGTATGGCCGCGGGGAGCTGCGGCTGGAGCTTGGGAAGCTCATTTTCCCCTTCTGAGCCTTTCTGTTGGGTTAGTGATTCGCAGCCACAAGCAACTTGAGGGTTAATTCTGCACTCGGCCTGTGGGTGCTGGTGCGGGTGCTGCGCCGCGTTCACACACGTGTGTCCTTGCTGGCAGAACCTTACCCTGGCGCTGGCCGTGTCCATCTCTAGCTGGGGAGACAGATGCTGCCTCTGTAACCTGCAAAGCTGAAGTTCTGCAGGCTCATGAGTCCGAAGGCCCCGGGGAGGTGATTATCTGCTCCCGGCCTGTCCCTGAGACTGGCCGTGGAATCTCTGCAGACTCCCAGCTCCTGGGGAGCCTTAGAAGAGACACCCAGGCTTGAGATGTTTGTGCTGCCTCAGTGAAGGCCTTGCTGTTAAAACGGGGGTTTAGAACCAGGTGGGGTTTGGTGCTGGGGGACGGTGCTTCCCCCTGCCCAGCTTACCCCGCGTCTCGGGCAGGAGGTGGCAGGTGGGGTTTGGTGCTGGAAGGGCGGCGTTCACCGGCGACGGCACACGTGGCCCTGTGTGAATATACATTGCTCTCAATGTTTACTTTTTCAAGTGCTCCTCTTGATGGGGTTTTTTAATTAAAATAAACCCTTTGCCCTCAGGGCCAGCCTAACTCTTATGCAGTGCATTCTTTTAATTGGTTTTGAAATTGCACCGTGCTTCACCTACTGCTTTAAAATTCAAAAGCGCATTATACGTGTCTGCGAAAGACAAATACCCGCTGAGCCGCGGCCCTGGGGCCAGATGGCGTCGGCAGCTGTAGCTGGCGTCAGGCTTGGCCTTGGTCACGGCGAGGGCCGCTCCGCGCCTGCTCCGGCTCACCGGGGACGTGTGGCACGTCCCTGTCCCACAAAGGACCCCCAGCCCTGTCTCCCCGCAAAGGTTTCCCAGGGATTTTGGTGGGAGACGGATCCCTGTTGTGTTTCCAGGTCCTGCTCGCCCAGAGCTTGGTGTGGGCAAAGACTTTGACTCTGGAGATGCCAGGACCGTGTTAGCAAAGAGTGTTGGTGAGGCAGCGTCCCAGCAGGAACCCCACAAGGTTGGAAAAGACCTTTTAGATCATCAAGTCCAACCTGTCCTCTGCTAAACACCCTCCTGCGTGTGTGTGTGCGTGGGGAGTGGGGGTCCAGCCGCAGCAGCTCGGCTCCACCCGGGCTTACCAAGAGCCATGGCTGTGAGCGCCGATGAGGAGGACTATGGGCTGGAGCAGAACAGGGCAGTCAGCCAGCCCAAAGGGAGACTGGGCACTGCTGCTGCTGCAGTGAAGCTTGCAGGAGAGAAGGGACCTGCTCGTGCTGGCAGACAGGGCAGGTTCGTGCCCTGCTCCTCCCCGGCTGGCACCGGCGCTGCCTTCCCCGCGTCTGGCCTGGCGCAGTTGCCGGCTTCAGTTCTGGTCTTCAGGCCTTGCGTGAGGTATCCATGGCCGGGCCACTTAGTACCGACTTGACGGTGGTTTTGAGCTGCCTGGCTGTAATTGTCAGCAGGGGGCTGGGGTTTGGAGTTGCCTGCGCTGGTGTCTCCAAGGGGCGGGTGTGCCGATGGCACCCCCGGCGTGGGCAGCTCGGCTCTGCCCCTGGCGGCGCAGGGTCCTGGCGTGGGTGGTGGTGCCGAAGCAGGGAGCGGTCCCTGCTTCCCGAGGGATCTGTTGGCACTGCAGTCAGTAGGGTTAGTGCCTTGCCGGTGTCATTACCCCCTTGTCGGGGTCCCTCGCCGGGGCCGGTGCTCTGCAGAGAGCCACAAGCCGCGTCTGCAGGCGCCTGGCTCGGCTCTTGGGAGGGATGGGGCTGCTGGCCCTGAGCCTCCTGACATCGCCCGAGCAGCCCTTGCTTTGAAAGGAATTTTTAAAAGGAAAGATAGGAGGGGGGGAAAAATGCGGAAAGGCAGAGGAGGCCCCGGAGGAGATGGAGGGAAGTTTTCCGCAGTACTGGGCGATAAAAATAGAGGCGGTTCGGAGGCTGCCCGGCCCCAGCCGCTTGCGCTGAGCTGGAAGCCGGAGGGCAGCTCCTCTGCTCGATGATGGGAGCAGGGGCTGGGAAGAAGCATCCTCGGAGGACAGCAGTGTGGAGATGCTGGAGACCTTCCTCAGGAGCTGCGCTGGCGGCCGGGTCTCCGCAGTGTTACGCGCAGGGCTTGGCGACAGGGTGGGCACGAGCTGCGGCGAGGGGCTGCGAGGGGGTGGATGTGGATGGCAGCTCGGTCTGTGCCGTGGCTCGCTGAGGTGGTGTGCCAAGGGCATGGCACTGCCTGTGTCCCAGGGTCCAGGCTGGGTTCACCCTGTGCCAGGAGGTTTTCTGTCGTACCCGATGCTGCTCGGAGGTCGCGGTGGCTCCGGGCTGCTGCGGTGCCCTGTGTCTGCCATGGGGGCTGGAGTGGAGCGAACCAGAGCTTTGAAAACTGAAGGTGGGAAGAAGCAGCCTGTGGTGGGGAGGATGGAGGAGCAGCCTAAGGTGGCACGGAGGGGACAGAGGTGACAGAACAAGCTCAGCACAGTTCTGTTGTGCCATGGATCCTCCCAGCCTCGTGCTGAGCTCTGCACCACTTCGACGCACCCAGGGGGCTTCTCTCCCTCACCACTAGCTCAAACCAAGCAGCTCTTCCCCACCTTGGCGGGGAGAACAAGCCTCCTCCTGTTTCCCTTCACCCCTGGGCAGGGCTCCTGCCTCTGCCACCCGCTGCTGCCGTGGTTCACACGTTCCTTCAGGCCGGGGCTGTGTCCAGGGATCTCCGTTGCGTGTCTGGGTGCCTGTTTGCGCCCTGCTGTGTCACCAGTGCCACTGCCCACCACGGTCACCTGTGCCCGGCATCCTGTCACACGTTGAGCCAAGCTGCGACCTCATTGCTCACCACTAACACTTCCCTTTGCTGTCCCATGTGAGTGAGAGTGGCCCAGCTCGTGGAACGAGCTCTGCAACCCACAGTGGGGTCTGCTGGGGACCGGCATGGGGTCACCGGGCTTGGGAACACACATAAAGAGGGATGTGGGGGGGGTCTTCTCGCCTGGCTGAGCTGGTGGGAGCAGATGTTGTCTTGACTTTGGTTCATCTCTTCCTTTTTTCTTTTTCCTTAGATCCCAAAACAGCCACTGAAACCGAAACAGAGATCTGTGCCGAGTGGGAGATCAAGACCATTACGAGCGCGCTGAAAACCTACCTGAGGTGAGGGGGAAGAGCCGCATCGGTTGTGCGGCTTCAGGACGGGCCTGGTGATGGTCTGGGATGCTCCTGCCGGGTGTGGTGGGTCCTTAACAGTGGCATATTAATAGAAACAAGGAAGAAACTGCTCTTGGAGAGTTTGTTCTGGCTTTTCCCTTGACCCTGCTGCAGGTTTGTGTGGGACTGGGAGCATTTTGTGCCGACGTGCAGGTGTCGTACAAGGGGGGTTTGAACGGTCTCTCCCCTGTACCCTGCCTTGATCTCAGCTCTGCCCTTCCCGATGGGCCTCCGGCCGATGAGGGGGAGCCCAGCGCTGCTCTGTGGGCTGTGGCTGTCGAGCTTCCCCGAGCTGGGTGCTGAGCTTCGCTGCAGTACTGGTCTGTGGGTGCCAGACGATGCCGTTAGCACCGTGGGTTGGCAGCCGCCAGCACCTCATTACCGGCAGCATGCTGCTACCTGTCGCGACTGCGGCCTCTGGCTTGCTGCTACGGTTCTGCACGATGGCTTTTACTGGGGAGAGAGCGCAAGAGAGAGGCTAAATCCAATTAGGGTGATGAGTATAATTAGCTTGGTGGATATCAGCCTAGAAAATCACAAAACGCTGCATAATTTCCCCTGATTGGCAACCTTTGCTCCAGAGTTTGCACTGATGCAAAGCAATGGGGAACGTCGGCAGCTCCAAGGCGCCCGTGGAAGGGGGGTGGAAGCCTGGGAGGGGGGTGGGGAGTCGAATGGGAATGGTGGCCTTTAGAGTTTTACCACGAGGCTTGTTTATCTTTTTAATTTATTTTTAAAGTCACTCAGAAATCTTGTGCTTATTGATGCACCGAAACTCCGTGTTTCTAAGGGAATGCTGAGATGAAACATGGATGTGGTGTGGTGCAGAAGAGGCAGGAAGAGCGAATCGAAGGTTTTTCAGTAGAACTTATTCCTTCCAGTGGGGGGAATTAATTACAGTTGCTGTGGCTTAATTCTGCACCTTAAAGCCTGGAGCTGGGTTCGTGGTACGGGCGAAGCTGCGTCTCTGCGGTTCCATGGATTGTGCTGCTCTGATGTGTTTTGTGTGTGTCACCTTTTCATCTTCCAGGATGCTTCCGGGGCCGCTCATGATGTACCAGTTTCAAAGGAGCTTCATCAAAGCAGCGAGTGAGTTTGTTGATGTTTACAGCGCCGGCCTGAGCGCGGAGGGTGATTCACGGTGGCTGAGCACCCCTCTGCCCTGCTGCTTCCCCACCGCCCTCCTTGTTCTTAAGTCCCAGCAAGTGGAATAAGAACGGGGAGTGGAGGCACGTTGTTGTTGTTTGGAAGTCACTGGATGAAAAGGAGAGACAGGGGTGCAGGGGAGTGGGGGGCATCAAGGTGGCACTGGCTGCTGCTGCTGCAGCTCTCTCTTGTTTTCCCCATCAGCCACCAAAGCGAGGGAGGCCGTTGTTCAAACACCACCTACGTGTTTTGATCAGATCACTTGGGTTCAGGTGTCTGCAGCACCTTCCTTTGCACCGGGATGGTGAGAGGGGGTCACCCTCCGCCAGCAGCCCGGCCATCTGCCTGCCCACTGGTAGGACCAGAGGCTGGGCCTTGGCTCACGTGTCCGTGGCAGCAGTGGCCTCCTCGGATGGCTCCTGCTCGGGCTGTGGGACCCAGCCATTCTGGTGAGGGCCAGATGCTAAACCCATGCTGGGCACGGTGCTGAGCACACCCTGATGGTGCTTAGGAGCGCATTGAACAGGCATGTGCTGATGCTCCTCCGTGTGAGCCAGCCCCGTCCCATGGCTGTCCCCTGCTCTCTCAGGGGCTGTCCCAGCCCATCACTTCCTTCCCTCTGGAAGCTGCTGGTCGGAGTTGGTAGAAAGGAAAAGTGCCATGAAGAGCACCTGCAGCGCCTGGGTGAGGGTGGAGGAGGTCCCTGGGGTGTCTCTTCGGGCTGCATGCCTCCTGAAATAACCCCCCCACTGCAGAGATAAAACCTCTTTTATTTCCAATGCAGAACTGGAGAATCAGGAGTCGAGGGTGTCGGAGATCCACAGCCTCGTTCATCGGCTCCCGGAGAAAAACAGGCAGATGCTGCACTTGCTCATGAACCACTTGGCAAAGTACGTTTATGACTGACGTGTTTTTCTCTGCTTTTTCCACTTCCTCTGAAAGTCAATAGTGCTAGAAAAGTTTCCCTCTGTGTGTGTGTGGTGTTGAGTCATATCTGGTTGGCGAGTAACTGGAAACCAGAGTGTGAGTGAAATGAGGGCTGATGGAGCAGTGTGGGGTTCGGGGGCTTTTCCGCTGACCCACGTCCCGTCTGTCTGTGCCCTCGCCCCGGGGTGGCAGGAGGAATCCGTGTGCCACTGGGGACGTAAGGTGGCTTTCAGTGGCAACAGTAATGATGCTCAGCTCTCGGAAGGCAGAGCGGAGGTTAAGCTCCTCCTGGGTTTCAGATCAAGCCCAGAATTAAAGGACTAAAAGCTCTTTCTTTGCTACAATAGGAGACTGCCCGGGAGCGTCTTTTCTGCCTTTATGCAACCTGATTAATCAATACTCGTAGGTCACCTTGAAACTTTTCGAGGGCGATGGAAATGAATAGGTTTTTTTTTTTTGCTTTCAGTGACAGAGCTGACCTGTAATTTCCCATCATCTTCCTGCTCCTGCAGGTTGCCATGGAAACCTTTGATTGGTGTTTTAAAAGTGAAAGCATCATCAGGTGTTCGTGCCAGCCTCAAGGCTGCGGGATCGGACCTGCCCGCGCTGCTCGCGCCGGCACTGCATGAGCAGGAGGGATGGGGCAGGGCTTGGAAACCTGGCGAATGAGTTAGCTGGCATAACCACATTGGAGAGGGTCTGGGAGGACCTGGAGGTGTCTGTTTAAGAGAAAAAACAACAAATGATACTTGAAATAGACTTAAAAAATGCCTCCAGATGCTTCCCTGCAGCACGGGTTTGTATCTGTCCCACCACTCCCCGGCATGGCTGATAAAGGCAAAGAGCTGGTTTAGGTCTTGGTTTCAAACCCTTTGGCATTTGCAGACTCAAGCCAGGAGCCAGGTGGTTCCAGGGCCTCTCATCTGGCCAAAGTGTGCGAGGAATCTCCTGACTGTGGAGTGCCCTTGGTTGAAAGGGCAACGCGGTGGTGTTTGAGCGAGGGGTGGCGGGGGGGGGCAGGTAGTACAATGGGTTTCGTGCTGCTTTGGTAGGGAAGGAACTAAAACAAACCACAAACAAACAGTGAGCGTGGCGGTGTGTGTGCTATATTGGGAAGAGGAACGGCTCGAAGAGGTTATTTAATGGGAAAAAAATGATCTGAGAGAAAGGCAGGAAGCCGAGGAGCGAGAGCCTGGGCGGCTGTGCTGGCTGCCCCATAGGAGCTGTGTCCTGGCCCTGCATCCTAGGGGTGATCCTGGGCTGCAGGGGCCAGAGGAGTAGCCAGCCAGCCCCGGCACAGCCCCTCCAGCATCCCTCCCGTGCCAGTCCTGAGCTCCTGCACCACGGTGCTCTGCTTGCGGGGCCACTGGCAAGGAGGACTTTGCTCCAGGAGCACCCGGAGGGCAGCCAGGAGAAGCGGCTTCGAGATGGTTAGGCAGTGCCCTTCCTTCTGCACAGAGCCTGGGGGCTGCCCCTGGCAGCTGGGTGCCCCCCACAATTCCTACAGAGAGGGGGGAAAAGCAGCGCTGCACCCGGGCTGCCTCCCCCTGTGTGGGAAGGGGGCAGAGCAGTGCTGGAGGTGGGAGGAGGACACATCCCAGGGATGGGCACAGGCTGGAGCGTCCTGGAGACCCTGGTTCCAGTGAAACTTGCTATTATGATGTTATTCTTTGGCCCACGAGTAGGTGAATCCTTTTATTTCCCTTCCTGGGACATGTTTGTGCTGTCAGCATCCCTGTGACAAACCCAGCGGCGAGTGACTGTTCCCGAAGGAGAGGAGCCCTCTCTGTTCTGCTGTCTTCCCAAGGGGATCCCTGCAGCAACCCCTGACTGCCCGTGGTCTGGACCACCCCAGTGAGCCCCAGGACCGTCTGCTGGCCCTGCCAACAGGCATGTCTGAGGGGCAGCAGCTGGAGGGATGGTCTGGATGAGCTCAGACATCGCCTGGTTTCTCTCGGCTCAGCCTGGAGCAGCCCAGGTCTTGCAGAGAACTGCAAGGCAAAACCAGCACACGTCTCCTCCTCCTCCTCCTCGTGGCTGTTTTAACTACCAGTCACTATTGCTCAGTCTGTTGGTCCTTGGAGCCTTTGGTGCTTGCTGGGAACAGCTGTTGAGGGTCCTTCTTCCCTGCTGGAAGCATAACCAGGGCACTCTGGAAGATGGAGGAAGAACTGATGCCAAGGAGATGTGGCGAGCTCGCTGTGCAAGTGTCTGTGGTACCGAGTGTCTGTGGTACCAAGTGTCTGTGGTACCAAGCACACTTGTTCATGACACTGCCCCTTGCCACTGCACATTCCCTGCTCACCCAGTGCCTTTCCCAGCATCACTTTGTGCCGAGCTTTCCCCTGGCCCATCAGGGCAGTGAGCTGGGGCTCTGCACGGTGCAGGACCCCTGACGGCATCTCCTTATTCTGGTATTTTTTCCCCCACTGTTTCTGGCTGGGAAAGGAGGAAAACAACACTTCCTCGGTGCTGCAGAGCACCTTGGGTGCATCAGGCTGCCCCGCAGTCACCTAGCAACACGCTGCTGCTCGCAGGCTTGGCCGTTGTGTGGCTGCAGAGCTCTCCCTTCGGCCCAGCACCCCTCGGGAACGGCTGCGCTGCCCTTTCAGACGCCCTTTTGTCGGTGCAATGTGCTGCCTCTGATTAAACCAGTTCGGGGTTTTTCCTGCCAAGTGAGGTAAAGCGGGTCAGAGCGAAGTGGTGTCAGTGCTGCCGGGCTTGGGGGGGCGGGTGCAGCCGCGGCGCTGCCGGGAGTGGGGCTGGATGCAGAAAATTGCCGTTTTTGTGAGTGGTGCCATGATGCCATCCCTGTTTTCCTTCCTTTTGAGTGTACTTTCTCATGAGGGACTACATGCTTTGGAGATCCAGAGTGGGAGGACTTCACACCATTTGTGTTTCAAGAATTTCAGACCTCCTTTTTGGCCTGGGTATAATTTGACATCTGGGCCTTGCTTTGTTCTCGTGGCAGCGAGATCCAGGCGCTCTGGTGCACCCTTCAGCAGGGCTCCCAGGAGCCTCCCGCATCGCTCCCTGCCCCGCTGCTGCTGTGTGCATGCCCCCAGCCCGAGGAGGAGCAGCGCTGCCCCGTCTGCACACCCTCTGCTCTCCTGGCCCAAGGGCTCAGCCATTCGGGAGGCGCCGGGGGAAGGCGGGGACGTGGGTTTAGCAGAACGAATCATCTTGAATCATTCGTGCCTGTGGCCCAGCCACCAGCGCCTGGTTCCCTTGGGTTTTGCTGCGGTGGTGTTCTCTAGTTTACGTGTTTTAACCAACACAGTGGTGATTGCTATCTCTAGCACAAATTGTTTTCCACTTATCAGTGTGGATGGTTTCCATGGGCTCTGCAGGGCGGCTGCTATCGGCGGTCCAGCAAAACCCACCTCCGGTACGTCCGGGGGGTCGGGCCCGGGGCTGGCCGGGGAGCGAAGCGCGTTTCGGAGGGCTCTGCTGAGCGAGGGATTGTTGGCAAAGGAGGAGAAAAAATTCCTCCAGGTCCTCTGCCTAAAAATACAACCCAGCACTTGTTTTCCTTCGTGTGGAGCAGCCCCGTCCTTGCCAACCCTGTGCCGCGCTCCCCGGGCTGCGCTGCCCGTGCGGAGCCCCGCGGGAGCCGGGGTCCCCAGCCGCAGCGTGGCGCTGGCCGGGGTGTGCTCTGTGCCTGGTGGCTTCAGGAGACCCACCGAGGTGCCTGGGCAGGACATGGGGTGGCTGCTCCCCCCGCAACACGCTCTGCTCTGGGTTGTTTTCCCCGTTCCCCCCGAAGGTGCAGCCGGCGAGGAGGCTGACGCCTCTTGGCACAGCAGGTCTGATTTCATCCCCGTGGCAGCTGTTTATGCTGCTGTCTGGTAACTATTCATTTGCTTGATTTATGTATTACTTCCAGTAAGTCATTCTTGTCCAGGATGTTCTGGAAATTTCCACTAGCCGCTGAGGCCTCCGAGATGCTCTTCTCTCGTATGCTCCTCGCCCGGTTTGGCTGCCAAAAGCAAACAGGGAGCGAGCTCTGGCCTGGCGTGGCTGCCGGGGCAGCGAGCCCTCCCCGTGCTTCACAAATGCTGTTTCTTTGCCCAGTGCCTATTTCTGATCCCTTTGGATCATGGCACTGCTGGGGCTGGGGTTGAGCCCTGGGAGTTCCAGTGACCCAGAGGACCTGGGTGCTCCTGTAGGTAGCAAAAGTCATGTCATGTGAAAGGTGACCCCCCACCACCACGGGCACCCTCTGCCTTACAGGTGCTGGGAGAATCCTGCCTGGGGCTCATCTGTCCCAGGTCCAGCCCTTGCCGTGCTCTTTGTCCCACTCTCTCCCTGTTTTTTTTTCCTTTTTCTCAAGTTTTCTCATTTCTCTGCTTTGCATCTTGGCTTGGAGCATCACATCCTGGTGCCTGGGGGACTGGGATGGGGGCTGCTGGGGGCTGTGGCTGGGTGAGTGCCACCCATCTGTACCATGCTGGAGCCGGCATCCCCAGAGCCGCTGTGCCAGAGCATCCCCAGTCCCACCTCACCCAGTATGGTCTTGCAAAGCGGCGGTTTCCAGGAGCAGCAGCGAGCGGTGCCATGGGGTGTGAGCTCCCCAGAGCTCTGTCCCCACCAGGGTGGGAAGTGACTGAGGGTGCCTCCAGGTCTGTCACCTGCTGGTGTGCGTGGAGGCGTGTATCTGCGTCGGTGCCGCTGCGTGTGTTGCCTGCACGTACCCGTGGTGGGCAGCGTGGAAGATGCGAACCAGCCGACGGAGGGAGGGAGAAGGATGGTTTGGGCTGATCATGCCAAACCAGAACGAGAACATCCGTCATTCTGAGCGTATGGTTCTAGGTGAAACCATCCTCTTCCCGACCAGAGCCACCAGCAGCTCCGTGGGAACACCGAGGGCCCCGGCAGAGCCTGCGGCAGGGGCTGCACAGCCTCTCACCCCCTCCCTCGTGCTCACAACCCCCCAGCATTAGTGCAAGCTGCAGGTTTTCCCACGATGCCTCCCTTGTTCTCTCAGGTTTTGCATTAGGCTCCTGGGGGTAATTGTTCCTCTGATGTCTGTTGGGGGTTGGGTTTTCCTCCAGAGAGCTTTGCAGGGAGGAAGGAGCCTGCCCTGCGCCTCCTGCCCCCGTAGAAAACCTCTGTGTGTCCAGGTCCGCGGGTGCCCAGACCCCCCACCTGCCACAGGCGGTCTCTCAGGTGGGCTCCATCTGATTGCAAGTGGTCCACATCCCTTTTATTCCCCCTACCCCAGAGTGATCCACTGGATCATCGATAAGGTGCTGGCAGCTTGGCTCCTTCCTCGCTCTTGAGCTGGAGCCCGTGACACCAGCGTGCAGCACAGCCAGTGTGGGCCCAGGCTGTGTTAGCCACTGGGTAACCCTGGCACTGGGACCACGTTCCCATGTTCTCCTGCTGCTTTCCCTGCTCGAGGGGGATCCTTTTCCCAACTTCTGCAGGAAGCAGCCTGCGCTTGGGGAGCCGCTCTGGCGTGAGGCAGCGGCTCCCTGTGAACCTTCACGCTTCGGAGCCAGAGGTGTCAAAGCCTCTCAGGGCAGCAGGAGCACCTCAGGACTCCCCTGCCCTTTCCTCATCCCTCCCTCATGTGCTGTGCCGGGGTGCTGGTGATGCTCCTGCAGAGCGGAGACCGCGTGGGGCTCAGCTGGTTCTGGTGGGCCACGGTGTCGGCTCCCTGGGGAGCACCGGGCACGCTGTGCGGAGCACAAGGCTGGCTGCAAGCCTTCCCCTCACAACCTCGGGCTCCTTCTTACTCTTCTGCTTTTGTTTTTAATACGACATTCTGCAGAATTATAAAAAAAATACAACAAAAAGCCCACACAAAAAGCCTGTAGGTGTTTGCTGTGTTCTGCGGACGTGGCTTCCTGCGCCCTGTAAATTACCAAAAGGTTTTGTTCTACTTCTGCAACTGAACTTTTCACCTCCTCAGCCTGGGCTGCCAAGTGATGGGCTGTTTGTGCTGGCTGGTTGCTGCTTCCCCCATGCCATCCAGCTGCTCTGTGGATCTCCCGAGGGCTCCCTGGTTTTTAGCCCGAGAGCCACGTGCTCGTAGACCGCAGCATCTCCCTCATCCGATTCCCCTC
>VXBZ01008807.1:1468-110818 GCA_013399135.1 Heliornis fulica | reverse complement strand
TCAGTAAGATAATGGGTGTCTTAAACTAGGGTGAGGCTTAAATCACCAGCGCTGGCAGGGCCAGTCAGTGGGGAGCACGGTGTGCCCTGGTTTGCTGCGGAGTGTCTGTGGTTGACCAGCTCTGCGAGGTGTCACCGAGGAGCACCAGGCGCCTGGTGTCACCCAGGAGTCAGCTCCCGTGGGCTTGCACCTGAACTTCACGTCGTTGGAAAGAGGTTATTGGCAGCAAATAATTATCTGGATTCTTTTTAATTGTTTATCATACTGAAACTGAAACTGCCTACAGAACAGATTGAATCTGGGGTGAGCGAAGGGTTTCCAGTTAATAGCTGGCATCTGTCCCCGGGGTGTCTGCGACGGCCCCGCAGGCGAGCGGGACATCCAGTGAGAGCCCCTCAGCTCTGCTCTCTGTGCCCAACCAAAGTCAGTTCCAGAGATTTTAGGCAAATTGGTGCTGTCCCGTGGGCTGTGGGAAGGTGGGGAACAGCGTTTGCAGCGTTGGTGGCCCCATTCCATCTCCATCCCCAGGGGATGCTGGAGGGTGAAGTCCCCTGTGGCTGGCTCTATTTCTGCAGGTGGTGACATTTTAACGTGCTTGTGGCTTTCACCAGGACATCCTTGGCAACACCATCCTGGAGTGTGGGGATCAGCCAGCCCCGTGCCACTCACCCCGGCCACAGCCTTGGGCTGAGCGTGCCCCGAGCAGGTTTGGGGTCCCCCTGTCAGCGTGTCCCCCTGAGAGCTGGCTTCAAGCTTGGCTTGCCCAAGGCCAGAGCGTTTGGCTCTGGAAACGGCGTCGGCTTGGCCCGGGAAGCCAGAATCGGGGAGCGTGGCGGCACTGTGTGTTTGCCCTGCAAGCCCCAGCACGTGTGGTATTCACACCGATCCCAGTCACCGATACTGAGCCTCACGTTTGGCCTCCGCGTCTCTTCAGGGCGATGGGAGCGCTCGTTTCTCTTCTCCTGTCCCTGGGAGCAAACCCAAGCATCCAGCTGTGGCCAGGCTCACCCCGGAGCAACACGGGGCCTTGTCGGAGCAAGTCAAACCGCCCGGAAGCGGTGCCGGCGCGTGTTTCGCCCCGGCTGAGCAGGGAAGGCCGAGAGCAACGCGGCTGCTTGTCCAAACCCCCTCCGAATCATCTGAAGGTTTCATCAACTGCTTTCAGAAAGCTTCTCCTTCTCTTCACTGGGAGGTTTCTCATCTCCCTGGTGATCTGTCCTCCTTTCGGATCTGCTGGCCTCCATCTGCATTCCTCAGCACTTGGCTCGCCCCACTCCCCGCTCGAGCGGCGGTGCCGAAGCGGGGACGCGGCGTCGCTGCCGCCCGGGGAAGGCTGGGGCTGCGCGTGGTGATGTTGCGCCAAGCTCCCGTCCCCGTGCTGACGACACGCAGCGGCCACGTGGCGCCTGAGCTCCACGCTCCTCTGGCCCTCACAGGGCTCCCCTCACCAGGAGCAACCCAGAAGAGCCTCGGCAGACGTGGAGGGCAGGTGGAGGTGGTGTAGTTTGTGGTTTGCTCGTGTGTGTGTGTGTCCCGGTTCGGGAGGTGCAGTGCAGCCGGTGCCGTTCTGCCCCCGATCCCCGGTGCTCTTGGTGGTGGTGCAGCTGTCTGCCCAAGGACACAGTGTAGTGGTGTCCCTGTCACCTCTTGTGCCCACGAGCCTTTGGGGAGAGTTTACTGCAGTGTGGGCTGGGTGATGGAGCTGCCTGGGACACCAGTGGTTAGTGCCACGGGTGTTCCCGGCGTGCCACAGCCATGCAGTGCCATGGGAAACTGGCACAGTTCCCATGGCACTGCATGAAGAACTGGGATTTCCAGCCTCCACCATTTCCCATAGTGCAGCAGGGGAGCTTTGCTTCTCAGAGCATTCCCCTTCCAGTAAGGTGAGGACACTTCTCACATGCTGTCAGTATCATTATAAACTTGAACTGTTTCTTTCCTGACCCGTTTGCTTCTGCCAGAACCTGACCTTGGGCTTCTCTGGTTCTGGCTGCCGTGGTGGCGTGGATGCTGATGCTCTTCAGAGTTCTTTCTGCTCACAGGGGTGGGTTTCACATCTCCAGTACTATGTTTTATGGGACCCCTGTGACAAAGCACCTGCTGTGCTCCCAGTCGTCGCGATGTGTTCCTGAGGTACGCGGGCTGCCGGGGCCGGGCAACGTGCTGTGGGTTCAGGGTGGAGCCAGCGCTCCCCAGGCTGCTGCAGGGCTGCTCACCCCCAGCTCAGCTCCTCCAGCCTTTGGAGAGGGGTGAAGCTTGGCAGTGGGAGCTGCCAGTGTGGCAGCCAGCCTGGCCCTTGCCTGCTCCTCAAGCCACTCTCCATCACTTGCTCATTGTCTGCAGCCCAATTAAACCCCATAATGTGCAGGGATGACTCGAACTCACCCAGGACCATTTCCCAGAGCTCATTAGATTTGATCCAGTAAATGCCACCGATTGTGTGTGCCGACAGCCGCCTGCTCTCGGTCCGGCAGCGCGCGCCAGCCAAATGAAATGGAAACAGGGGAGCGGAGGGGCAGGGACACTGCTGGAATGGGGACACCCCAGTCACCCACAGAGCCCTTCCCCATGCTGGGAGCGATGCTCCTCGGGTGTGATTTCCTTGCTGGGATGTGGGTGCTGCCTCGCTGGGTCATGCTGGCATGGGCTGGTTCCAGCCCTTCCCCATGCCGACTCACTCACTGGCACGTGGGTGCCAGATCCGGGGGTGCTGCTGTCACCCAGGTGCTGTCTGCGTCCCCCATGGGTCTTGCTTCTTGTCCAGAGTCAAGTGTGTTGAATTGCCAGGGGCACCCTAGATAATTCTGGAGTTGCTGCCCCATGCTCTGCGTGGCTGGCTTCTCATGCAGAGTAGGAGCTTTGATGGGAGCAGACACAAAATGCATTTTTACCTGTAGTGATGTGAATTAGTGGCATTAT
Source organism: Heliornis fulica (assembly GCA_013399135.1). Classification (NCBI taxonomy): domain Eukaryota; kingdom Metazoa; phylum Chordata; class Aves; order Gruiformes; family Heliornithidae; genus Heliornis; species Heliornis fulica. The sequence goes on along the minus strand of VXBZ01008807.1, from coordinate 107,899 downwards.
TCTCCATCCTCAGAGGTCTTGTTAGGCCAGTCTTAACGAGCACTTTGTTTTCAAAGGTTTGTCTCGGGCATGGAAATAGAAACACTCCAGACATTGCCTTTGTTCCCTTGCAGATGTTTGTTTTCCCAGAGATTTTCCTTTGAATTGGGGAAGATATTTGAACTAATAACACTGCTCTTTGGCTGAGGCTTGTGGATGTCTATTTGATATATAAAATACATTGGCAGGATGAGTCCAGCTGCAGGAAACAAGAGTTCTTTATGGATGTTCTATATGCACTGTATGGATGCTCTATATGCACTGTGTATATTCTTTCAGGTAATCCTGCCGATGCTGGTCCACAGCCCAGAGGCCTCAGCCCATACAGTTTTTGTCACCCTCTGCCCTGTGTGTGGCAGTAATCAGCGATGCCCCCAGTGCTGCACTGGTGCTGGGTCTGACCGTGTTACTGGGAGAACTGGGCAGCACTCACAGGCTGCACCCGAGCATCCCCCGCTCCTGCCAGGCAGGTTGCTCTGTGGGTCCCTGCAGGACCAGCCGAGCTCTAGTGTTGGATTTCCATGACAATAACTAGGAGCTGCTGAGCAGGCTGAAGGACTGAAGTTGTTGGTGTGTGTGGAACCAGGAGGCAGCACCCCTGGCGCCCCAGCCTGCAGCGGGGTGGCTCCGCTGCGCGTTCCCCCTCGCAGGGTGCTGAGTGCAATCCAGCTCTACAGAGAAATCCTTACAGTCCCTCCGTGCCTTCCCTGTGCTGGAGCTCGACATCCAGCTGTATTAGACTGTGTGTGGCCGTGCCAGTGACTGTACAGTATCCCAGCAACCCTGGTGTAATCTAATTGAACACACAACATGGATTTACTCCGCTCTCATTCGCCCTGTTGGCCTGAAAGTGAATGTGAATCAAGCAGGTGTCCATGGACAGCCCCAGGGGAACACCAGCTGCCCCTTGGCCACAGGGACAGGGCTTCTGGCACAGGGTGTCCCCTTGGGTGGCAGAGGCCGGGCTCTGGCTCCTGACCTGGGTGCTCGCAGTAGCCAGTGTGCCCTTGGGCTCACACCAAGCGGGTCAGGTCTTTGTGGAGCTCCTCGGTGATGCACGGCGGCGTGTGGCTGTGCCCTGGTCAGGGGGCTCTGCTGTCTGTGTCGTGCTGCTGGGCTCATCTCCCACCATCCTGGGGACACGTGGGGACCTTTGTGGGGTGTGAGGATGGGGACAGCCCAGAGCCCCGAAGTCAGTGATAGCACAGCGCGTTGCCGGCGCCCTGCGGGAGTTCAGGTGTTGCTCTGTGTGTTTCTCCATTAGTTGTTGGCTCCCACCTCCTGCTTGTGTTGGGAGTGACTTCCCAGAGAGAACAGAGAGAGGACTGAAACAGGACCCCTGGAAATGGCTGTCAGTGTGTTTGGAGTGGTCCAGGGGCCAGACACAAACAGTGGGTTAAAAGGAAAATACAGCAAATACTCAGAGACCTTCTAATGGGCGGCTCAGGAATGGCACTGGCGCTGCCCGCTGGGAAGCACCGGCGTTAGGCACACCTGGGGATGAACATCTGTAGAAACCACAGCATCATGTTGTAGTATGAAAGATGATGGTGAGGTACAATTTATAGTAAGTTATGACATGGATAAAGGATGTAGAATTTGAGGGATGTGAAAGGTGAATCACGTCTTGTAGCGTTGGTAGCCGGGCGTTGCGGAAAGGTACCCGTGGTGCCAGTCAGAAGTTGATGGTTTATTCCAGAGAGGAGCCAGACCCCCAGAGCTGAAAAGTGGCTTCATGGCAAGTTCAGAGCCAAGAGGGTGGAGAGGAGTTCAGTGCTGACTGCGGGATGGAGGCGAGAGCCGGCGCTCGTGCCTGGGCGCGCGGGCATTCCTCAGGCAAAGGGCAGAGCCAGCTCTGGTGGCACAGGACCGTGTCCTGGCTGGGGAGGCATTAATGGCTTAGTGTGAAATAATTAACGGGCCCGTGCACAGCTGCCGAGCTGTAATGAGCCAGTGACAGTGCAATTTGTTAGAGTGATGTATTACATGGCAACGGTAATGGGAAATGGAGGCACCTGATTTTGTAAGAGTTAGATCAATTTGGTTGTTTTTTTTATAAATGAACTTTGTTTAACTAACCACAGAAGATCGTTGAAATTATGATTTTTATTGGTACTTTTTGAAACTATTTGAATTGCAGCTGCGTTTCTCGGGGTTCAAACCGGGACGTGTGAACGTGTGTCTGAAGTACAGGTGATGTCACCACGCAGCCCATGGCCCCACAGGTGGCTTTGGGCTGGACATGACCTTAAGGAGCATCCAGTCCCAACCCCTGTGCTGCAGCTCGCTGGGGGTAAGGGGCAGGTCCCACAGGCTCCCAAGGGGCATTTCCCAGGACCCCTGTGACTTTGGAGCCATACCCCTAGCCCAGCCTGGGTGGAGGTGACAGCTCTGTGTCCTGTCTGGGGACATAATGCACCCCATGGGTGAGGCTCCATGCCCAGGCACTAGACAGGGCTGAAGTTGCCTTTGGGGGTGCCAAGGGTCCAGAGCCCCTGAGCACCCCTCTGTGAGGATGTGCTGCTGCCTGAGGAGCCATGTGCAGGGATGAAGAGCCCTTTGCTGGCTCAAGCGAGGTTTGGGTGAAGCAGGATGGAAGACGCCTCTTCTTGCACATCAGCCCTCGCTGGTGCTGTGCTGGCATCAGCTGAGCACGTCCTGGGCACTGGGGGGTTTGGCCCTGAGTCAGTGATAGAAGCTCATGGCAGTGACTCTTCAGGGACAGTACTTCAAGATCTGAGCCTCAGCTGCTGTTTGTCTAGGGAAAACAGGAGAAAAACACGAAAGGGAAAAGACAGCACAACCCCCCTTGGGTGAGACCCACGTGTTCACCGCCTGAAGGCACCGAGCTTCCTGGTTGAAGAGGTCAGGAGAAAACCACAAGAAGGAGTCACTGAGACAGGGCTGTAGGGCTTCCACCGAGGTCCTCCTGCGTCACCCACGCACGTGTGTCGTTGCATCGTGTCTCGTTGTGTGACTCCAGCACGTGACTCAGCCGGAGGCCGCGGTACCTGGTCAGGTTGGGCTGCTCCCCATCCAGGCACCCAGAGAACACAAGCTGGGGACCTCCAGGCCACATCCCACATTGTGGGGTGCCTTTGGTGCACGACAGAGGGGCTCTCGGTGGCTGAGCCGGAGCAGAGGACGGGTCCTGTTAGAGCTGCGGATGCTTCGCAGCACTGAGAGCGGGGCCAGACCGGAGCTACTCCAAAATAACCCCTGAACACGTCACCCAGGGTGCCAGGTCCTCGGCCAAGCACTTCTGCTCCACTGAGCAGCGGTGCTCCCGCTGGGCTGCGATGCTCAGAGCTTAAAAATAGATGGAGATGACAGGGGGGAAGGCTGGAGTGTCGGTGGGTCCCCGGGAGAGCGGGTGTCCCTGTCAGGCGGGTTCCTGGGTGGGGTGGAGCAGGACGCGTGTGCGTGCACGTGGGTAAAGCCTGGTCTTCTCCTTCCAGCCCGTTTTGGTGGGGCTGGGGCTGACCTCTGGTGCAGGCAACAGCTTAAATGGGTGAGAAGGAATTGGGTTTTGGAACATATTAGGTCACTCGTTCAGCTGGAGAGCAGCGTGTGTCAGAGGTCCAACAACTTGTTTTTAGAAGCGTTTTCAGCATTAATGATTCAAGATGTTTTCCTGGGAGTGGTTTGCAACATGAGCCTCGGTGGCCAGCGTAGCGTGGGGGTTTTATGGGATTAGTCAATTCACTGAGGCTGGAAGGTCTCTCCTACCACAACAGTTAAATTTGTACTTTTCCACATGGCTGAACCTCCAAGGAGCTCACCGGGAGCGTAAAAAATGTCAACAGCATCACCAGCTCCGTGCCAGCCGTGAGGCCGGGGGTTTCCCTGCGGGTTAGTTCCATCACCTGCTTTTTTTTCTTTATTCTTTTTTTTTGTTGTTGTTTGTCTTTCAGAGTTGCAAATAATCACAAGCAGAACCTGATGACTGTTGCTAATCTGGGTGTGGTATTTGGGCCAACACTGCTTCGACCTCAAGAGGAAACAGTCGCTGCCATTATGGACATCAAATTTCAGAACATCGTGATTGAAATTCTAATAGAAAACCATGAGAAGGTAATGACTTCCCTTGCATCCCTCACTGTGGTTAGTTTTGGGGAACCAATTTGAATCTCTCTCCAAACCACAGCTCCCACTCCCAGGACCCCCTTGCTCCCGGTGGCCAGTGGCACCAGTGGCTTTGCTGCAGCTGGAGGGGCTGTGCTGGGGAGGGGGCTGCCAGCCCCAGACATTCACACCTGCACAGCTCCATACAGTGCAGCAGCTCCATGGCACGGGGTCCTCAACTGTGGTTGTGTAACCAGCCCTGCCAGTGACCAGCGTGATGTGCAGCCATCTCAGCGGGAGCTGGCGTGTCCCTGTCTCGAGACAGAAATCCCCCTTTCTCCCCCCTTCTCTGTTGCATCGTGGCCTCCATGCAGGGTTTTGCTTGTAGGGGTCTTGAGCAGGTTTCTTGTGAGGTTGAGCCCCCGTGGGACACACGGTGCAGGCAGCAGTGCTGGGGCACATCTGCACGGGGCCGGGGACACCGAGTCACTTGTATGTTGCTGGTTGGTTCCACAGCCACGTGTTGGCCAAGGTGTTTGTTTAGGCTGGAGGAGCTCTGTGCTTCTCAGCGTGGAGCACCATGGTAACAATGGCTTCATTACACGCTGCCGTGTGAGCAGCCGTGATGAGCCCGCGGTCCTGAGCACAGCCCAGCTCCCCCAGCCCTGTCCTGCCGGGAGGCACTGGCTGAAACCTTGAGTTGACCACCAATGGTCACCTCCACTGCCTGCCAGCTCTGTGTCCGTGCTGGGAAGCATCACTGCCCTTGCCTGGTGCCGTGAGCTCTTCGGCTGTGCCGCCGGCAGCGTCGCTACGAGTGTGTTTTATATCTGTTCCCCGGGCTGTGCTTCACGGAGCGCGTTTTATGTCCCTTCCCCTTACAGAAGCACATCTTTAGCCACTGAGCCTTCCTCCTGCCTGAGCTGAGTGCCCTTCTGTGCCAGCTGAGCCCTCTGGTAGCTGGCACCGGTGGAGGAATGCAGGGGTCCCACCTGGGTGGGCTGCAGGGCTTGTCTCTGTACCCAGCCACCTTACAGCTCCCACCCTGTGGCAGCTGGGTGCCCTGATGGTTCCCCCTCCTCAGAGTTATTTGTGGCACCAGCAGAAGGGTGAACCTGCAAGTTGGGAGCGTATGTTTGTTGCCAGTCAATTCAGTGGGTGGGTGTAGCTGCTGCCCGGGGTGCCTGGGAGCTCAGCTGCCCTCACGGGCTCTGCGGCTTTGCAACGAGGGTGCTGTGAGCAAAACCCCATGAACCCCCTTGGGAGAAGCTCTTGGGAAGGACAGAGATGGGAACAAGTAACTCTGGGAGAGGAAAATCTCTTAACGGTGGTATTAGTGCCACCTCAGCTCCCGCTTTAGCACCTTTGGGTGTGTTTCTTCATCTGAACTGATTGGAGCTGTCGAGGGTTCCCGAGGAGCTGCCGCGGGGGATTAGCAGCGTTCGGGTTGTGCTTGGTGTTGTCTTACACCGGTGACTCACAGACCTTCCCAGGGAAGGTGTAATTGATTCGAATGGGTCCTGGCAATCAGCAGCTGTCTGGTGTCACGCTGCCTTTCCCCCAGGTAAAGGGAATGTCTCTCCCTGCAAAATCGCTGTTGTCATTGTGCAACCACAAAAAAAAAAGAAAAAAAAAATAAAGAAAGATAAAGAAAAATAAAGAAAAATAAAGAAAAATAAAAGCAGGGCTGGTGATAACATCTCTTGGGCAGTAACTGCTGGCAGCGTGTTTCACCGCCGGCCGGCCAGAGGCTTCTGTGAATTTATCTGATTGCTGGGACAGTGGGGAGGCTTCAGGGAGGGCCAGTCCTGGTCCCTGCTCGCCCGCCTGGCATCTGGCACCCGACATTACCCCTGGGGAGAGCATCCACCCGAAGCCAGGGGTGCTGCAGGACGCAGGGCCGGTCGCTCAGTGCCTGCGCTGCCGGGCTGGTGGTGCCCCCGATCGAGGCGTGCCCTGGGCGAGCAGTGTCCCGCCGCAGTTTGGCCTCGCACTCAGTGGAACAGGGGCTTTCTGGAGGTTCCCGGAACGGCCGGTGAGTTCTGGTTTGTGCTTTGTTGCCAGAGCGTCGGACACAGACCATTAAACCCTGTGTGTAATCCAGAAAGTCGAGTCCTCTCTGGAGATGTAGCAGCTTTCCAGGTCTCAGATCCAAATTGTTACGCTCACCCCCACAGCAGTGAACTCTGAGGTGGTTCTTAAAGCTCCTCAGACACGTTCTCCTTGAGAAGGTCTCTGTGCATCGAGGTGGTGCAGCCCTTATGTTTGTTGTTGCTGCACCTGGGTGATCCCCTGAGGGCTGGGCTGGCACCTCGTCTTCTGGAAACCAGGAATAGTGCAGGGATGAGTGTAGGGGCTTGGGAGGAGGGGGCTGAGGCTCCATTTGCCTGCCAGGTCTCCAGTGCAGCAAATGGGAAGCCTGGAAAAGCCGTGCTGGAGCAGGGGCCCGGTGCTGACTGTCCAGTGGCTGCTTGGCAGGATTTGCCCGTTGGAGAGTCTCGGCCTTTTTGCAGGTCCCATGCATTAAGGTAATGCATGCTAGAAGATACCCTAATTAAATATCATTAAACAGATAAACTGATTTTCCCTCTCTGGCTCTGGGTGTTGCCATGACAGAGCCAGAGTGCGTCCCACACCTCCAGAAGGATGCTCTGCTGTGTGCCGAGGGACGGCTGTTGAACTCCCTACTCCTGATTTACTAGCACAGTGTTAGCCAGGGGTAAGGCTGAGGTACTGCTGCACTGGGTGGTTGCAGGCACCTGTCCACTGTCTTCTCCAGAGCTGGTGTGCTCACACCTGGCACCAGGGCACCAACTCTCCCTTGGGAACAACGGCCCTGGGAGCTGGTGCCAGGCAGAGTCGGTGCCCTGACGGTGTTCAGGACTGACCAGGGGGAATGTTAAGGCAGCTGGTGTTGATGGCAAGTAGGAGACTCGTCTGTTGGGGGTTACACAGACCCCAGTGCTGGCTGTAGCAGATGGTGTGGACTAACACCGAGCCCAAAGACCCCAGCACCTCGTCTTTGCTTTATTCTTTCCTGTAATTAGCAGAGATGCTTAGTGAGGCTGTCGGTGGTGGCTTTAGCCAGTCCTCATGTGTGACTCTGTACCTCTGATGTTTCGAATGTCACAGCAGCTTCTTTCTCTCCAGGTTCCTTGTGGAGAGGTTTGTGTGTGGGACCACACCACGGTGTTGGCCGGGCAGGGACTGGGCTGGATCTGCACATGGTGGTTTGGGCAGGGTACTGAACCATCCTGCTGCTCACCCTCCTTGCCATGACATGAGGAGGTGCTCTGCTGCCTGATGAGCACAGGGAGGGAAGGTGGGCTCTGATGGAGGGGGCACCTTCCCTGTAGTGGGGAGCGATTCCTCCGGGCACGTCCCTCTCCTTGTGTTGGTGAGACAGCCCCGCTCCCCAGCGCTGGCTGTAGTGACATGGGGTGAGGGATGGAGCAGCACCTGGTTGTGTGTGATTCAGCTGTGGGAGGGGGATTTCAGAAAGCCTTACCACACCTGAGCCGAGGTGTGCCGGGGCTTTGCCGTTCCACAGGCACGGTGAGGGTGGTGTGGAGCCGTCAAATTGCCTCTTGCATCGGGCCGAGCGAGCGCGGTACGGCTGTAAATGTGATTTATGAATCCTGGCTGCTCCTCTCCCACTCCAGCTATTAAACTGTCTCTCTGTCCCTGTTAATTGGGCTCTGTGACGGGGAGAGCTGTAGCACAGGTTTGTGCAGTGAGGAGCACGTCTGGGCTGCTCTGTTAAATTAAAGCATGAAACGAGCCTGAGACGCTTTCCTTGAAGACGAGGGGGGGTTCTGTGCAAGCAGCGTCTGAGCTGAGGGCCTGGAGGAGGAGGGGTTGGGTCCAGCCGTGCTGGTTCCCTTCGCTGTCCCCCCATATGTAGGGGTTGTGTCTGCAGTGAGCTCCCTGCTGGGGTTGACACGTTGAGGTGGGTGCGTTAGTCCCTCTCCGAGGGCTCCAAGTGCTGCCCCCCACGCGCCTCTTCGTGCCACATTAAAGTCATCGGGCTAATGCGCCTTGTCTCTCTCAGAGTGGGGGTTTCAGGGTGTAGGGGGGGTGCTGCTGCCATTCCATGCACCAAACCACTTACCTGCTGACAGCCAGTGCCACTAGCTGGCAGGTGACACATTCCGGCTCTACACAGTGAGGGCTGCTGGTGACCGGTGAGCGGCAGCCACAAACCCAACGGCTGCTCCCAGCTTTCAAATCCCATCCCTTGGGAAGAACATGGTTACTCGCTTTTCTGACATGGCTGGAAGTCAGGAGGACTTTCAGGAGCTGGTTGGGTGTCAGTGGGGACACCCCGATCCGGCGTGCCCGGGGCGCTCTCGCCACCCCGTCTGCCTCGGGGAGCGGCGGCAGAGCGCTGCAGCCCAGGCAGGTGGGCAGCTGTTCTGTGTGAAGGGCTGGTGCCCAAACCCAGCTTGTTTATTATTTTTAACAGATATTTAACACGGTGCCGGACACGCCGCCGTCCAACTCGCAGCTGCTGTTATCTCGCAAGAAGAGCACGGACTCGAAGCCTCCCTCCTGCAGCGAGAGACCCCTGACTCTCTTCCACACGGCTCAGCCCAACGAGAAGCGTAAGTGTGCCGAGACACAGCTCCCACCTTTCCCACTTGACCAAGTTCTTGCCCCCATTGTGGCCACCAGACCATGATTCCAGTGCCACCACGTGCTTCTTCACTGGTTCCAGTGGAGGGGACGATCTCCCGGGCTGGGTTGGGCTTTGGTTTCCTCCGCTGGCCCGTTGACGGGGAGGATGAAGATCGTTCGGCATCCAGGCTCTTCACCAGCGCCACGAAAGGAGCATTAGCACAGTATAAAGTGTTGCTGCCCCGTCCCCACCTGCACATTCCCGGTCTCATGTTCCCCAGGCCCTGTCCTCGCCGTCATCAGCTGCTGAGATGCGCTGCCGCACGGGGTCACAGCTCGTGGCGCGGTGACACCTGCCCCCCCCTCAGAGAGTGATCTTTTCTGGCTGCCTGCAGGCTCTTTGCCTTTTGCAGACATGAAGAGCTTGGCCAGGAGGTTCTGCCTGTTGCTGAGGGTTATCTGCCATGGCAGGTTAACAGGGTTGAAGATCATCTTTCCATTTCTGCCGCTAATTGATGCTCCAGATATCTGGGTGAAAGAGTCACTGCCCCATCCCTGTTCACGGAGCAGCAGAAATGCCTCTGCTCAGGCTCTTGCTTCACGTGTCAGCCTAAGCCCAATTCCCAGCTCTCCCATCCCTCCAGACCCTGTGGTCTCAGCCTGGAACCAGCCAGTTGCTCTGGGAACTGTCCCAGTTTGCTAAAGAAGCCAGGGAGCGACTGGTCAGAAGAGCAGGTGGAGCCTCAAACCTGAATCCCAGAGTCATTGGGTTGGAAAAGACCATTAAGGTCATGGAGTCCAACCATCCCTGTCCTCTCCTGACCCATCTCCCTGAGCACCTCATCTCCCATCTGTTCANCACCCACCTCTCTCCAACCAACCTCCTGTCAGGTCATTCCAGGCAGGGAGAAGGTCTCCCCTCAGCCTCCTCTTCTCCAGACTCAACCCCACCAGCTCCCTCAGCCTCTCCTCATAGAACATGTGTTCTAGATGTGGTTCTTTGGGCAAATTGCTCGTGTTGAGGAGCTCTTCTGACCCGCTTCAGGGCAAGAACAGCTTCTCACTTGGGTGGCCGGATGGCTCAAGGCTGGCAAGGTTGTTTGTGTTTTCCTTTTGGCACGTCAGACAGTGGTGAGGTAGAAGCCGTGGCTGGGCAAAGAATCCAGCTTGGCACTTTGGAGGGAGGAGGGAGGGGACAGAGATGCGTGTGTGCTGCGTGTTCCTCACGGGCTTACTGGCCATCCAGCATATGGAAACGCAGTGTCAGGAGCCCACTGACGCGCACTGACACAGCGAATGCGTCCTTGGCTCTGGCTAATCTCTGGGAGATAAGCTCAACCTGAGCTAAACCGAGTTTTAGCCCTGTCTCTCTGCCATGTGGGCGCTGGTTTTGCCCAGGAGAAGGCAGCAGGAATGTGACAAGGGCCATTAGACCTTGGGCCCCTCGCCACGGAGCGGCCCCGTGCTCTTTTAGCCCTCATTGAACCCACCAGGGTACGGATGTGTGCTACACCTTCTCCTTCTAGCACAGGCAGAGGGGGGTGGTTTAGGGGGACTGATGATACAGGATTCCCTGACACCATGTGCAGGGTGTAACCTGGTCGTGTTATTGGAAAAATCATTCCCTTGGAAGGGCCAGCACGGAGGTGGGACACGTCGGGTGTGTCCAGAGGTGCCCGTGTCTCGGGGAGGGATCATCCAGCCTCAGCAGTGCTCTGCACCGGGGCCGCTCGCGGTGCCACCCGTGACGGTAATTGCTTCTCCTAATTGCAATTACTGCTGACACAGAAACGGCTTCTTAGGAAAATGAATTAATGTGATGTGCAGTAACTCGGTGCAGAGCTGAGGAGGGAGCCCATGCTGCGGATGTCGGTTTGGGATGCGTAATATTTTCACTCCTCCCTGCTTAAATGACACAAATAAGAGGGAAATCTCTTAGCAGGAGCTGATCCAGGGAAATGAGAAGCTCTGAGAAACCTCCAGATTGTCGCTGGAGCAGCGCCAGCGGCTCCCTGACGCGGTGCAGCCGGTGCTGCTGCAGGCACGAGACGCTGTTTCGGGTGGGATGTGAAGCCACGTTTCTCACCCAGAGCCCCTCTGTACTTCAGAGTGGGTGATCTGAAGCGCAGCAGAGACCCTCAGCCCCTTATTACAGACCTGGCCAGGAACAGTCTGTAGTGTTGATGTTGAGTCCGGGGCTGAAGTGTTTTTGGCTGAGATAAACCTCAGCTGAGTGATCTGCCCTTTTCTTGGTATAAAACAATACCCTGCCCATCCCACAAACACACAGTCCCGTGGCAGCTGGTTTCAGTCTCACAGGAATCCACCCCTCTCTCTACTTTGCACTTTAATTCTCTTTTTTCAGGTTGTGTGGTACCTCGGGCGTGTTGGGGGATGTAAAATAACAATGCCCTGAGAGAAATGAAAGTTTCCTTACTGAAAATCATTTTCATTTAAAATGAGGCTGTAAAAAGCCCCCAAGTTCCTGGTATTTCTTACTGATTAATGTAGAATATGTAGAATATGTAGAAAACGTGGCTGTAAAGTGCCCGCCTGTCTCCTGGGCTCTGGTGAGATCCAGTGAGGCCGTGATCGTTACTGGGAGCACTGGGAGCCTTTGCAGCGTCTCGCTCTTTGGGTCTGTGTGGGCCGGCAGCTCGGCGCGGCGGCTGATGGCTCTTGGGTTTTGATGTTTTTCAGAGGAGAACAGGAACAGCATCATCAACTCCAGCCTGGAATCCGTCACCTCCTCAAACGCAAACAGCTTCCTCAACTCCAGCAGCGCTCCCCAGCCCAACCTGAACTCGAGTGATCTTGAACTAGAAGTAATTAAACCCAACAGGCCAAATTCGCTGTAAGTACGGTGGTAATTAGTGTTTGACAGGCCCTGCGCCCTTCATCGTTAGTCAGGGCTGTTTCTGAGGCTGCATCCCAGCCGCTGGTTGAAGAGTAGTGTCACATCTGAGGTTCTAGCGGGCACCTTGCGTGTGCCCAGTGTCTTTCCCTCAGTCTGAGCGTGGAGCTGGTTCCCGCGGGTTGTAGCTGCCGGCGGGTCTCGGCTCCGGTTACTTCGCACATGTGGAATATTTGGGAGCAGAATCCCGCGCTGCCGCTTGGACTGCTCGACCCATCTGGTGATACAAACACAAAGGACTTTTCTTCTGAGTTAAATTCTGTGACTGTTGTCAGTACAGTTGATCTGCGGCCAAAATCTGTGCCATTGCTTCTGCTATTGCTTCCTTCATCTGGAAAGTTCAAGGGAAAAAATAGCGACCTTAGCAATGACTCCCTGGGGACGGCCGAGTTATTTATGAAGTCCCCTGAACTTGACACAGCTGAGCCCTCGCGCCGATGGCCGGCTCTGCTGGGGGAATTTCCTTCCTGCCGCGGCTCTGCCGGGCCCGATAGCATTTTCCCACAGAACCTCCCCTCCTCGTGCATGTGAAGATCAGCTCAGATCTTCAGTCCTTCCCCCCAGCGCTGCTCGGCACGCCTTGCCCATCCCCACGGATCGGCGTTAGGAATGCTGCTCCCGCCACGGTAATTCATGGCCTCGCTGTATGCAGCGACCTTCTCAGCCTAGGGGGACCTTCCTTCCCACCCCTCGGGTCCTCCCGCAGGCTCCAAACACTTCCAGTTCCCACTCAACCGTAGAAGCCCCCGGGTCCCTTGGGAGGAGACGGGGCTGTGTTTGCTTTAGCTGCTTTCCTCTGCTGCCTGCAGGAGGATCCCTGATCTGAAACGGCTGCGTGCCTGGGCGGGTACTGGTGGTGATGGTGGAACTCCTGCTGTTGGCTTGGCTGATGGCAGGGGTTGGGGTCTGGGGGGTTCTGGGGTGCAGCTCTAGCTGTGGGGACAGCTCAAGGCTGTGCCTGCAGCTCTTTGCATGAGAAAGGTAAGTACAGCATGGGCACTACTGCCCATGTGTGGGTGCGAACAGAGGACAGGCACTGCCTGCCATCCATCCTTCCATCCATCCATCCATCCATCCATCCATCCATCCATCCATCCATCCATCCATCCATCCTTCCTTCCATCCATCCATCCTGCTCACCATGGCTGCCACTAAACCCTCCAGCTGCATGTGCACCAAGCCAGCCTCTGGCCCGGTGGTGGGTGTTGGAGAGCTCAGCTCCACGCCTCACCCCTGCCTGCGGATTCCCCCTGCGAGGAGCGCTGGGGCAGAGCCGAGCACCTGCAAGGTAGGACGCTGCTAAGCCAAGCTCAAGGCTGTGCCTGCAGCTCTGTGTTCCGTGTGTTCCGCGTGTTCCGTGCTGGTAGAGCTGCGCCAGCATCTCCCGCCTGCGCTGCCATCAGAGCTCTGTCAGGCTGTCACGTACCATCCCCCGCAGGATGGGGTCGGTTTGTCCTTTGAAGGGGAAACAACCCACAGTGAGGTTTGTGAGCCTGAGTCTGGCTGTGACCTTCAGGACCGTGTGCCGAATTTATGGGTGTTCAGGTGCCAAGAGTTGCCTCTTCCTACCAGTTTCCTACGTGGAGGAAGTGATGTGAAGTTCATAACCCCGTTGGAGCTGTGTGGGGTTTGGGGCATGGGGCACCTCGCTGCTCCCCAGGTGATCAGATCGATGGTGGAACCACTTGCTCGCCCTCACAAGGGGCCTTTAACAGTTCTGCCAAGTGACCTGGTGATCAGCAGGGTGACACCAGAGGCCACGAAGGTCAAACACCTGATTTCTGCTGGCCACACCGTGCCTGACTCGGGTCTGTGCCCAGGGAGACCTGTGATGTCATGTTGCCCCAACACGCCACCCACCTTGGAGCTGCTCTCCAGCCCAGCAGCGGTGTGCCCAAGTCCATCACACCCCAGTAAAGCCCTTGCTGGTTGGCTGCAGCAGTGCTTGGTGTAGCAGCCTTTGTCCTTTAAGCCTTGGTGGAGCCCAGCAACCCACGTGGGACATTTTGCATTGGGCTGGGGGCTCCTCACCACGCGTGGGCTGTGGCACGGCTGCTCCCCCCCTGCAGAAGCACTGTGGGAAGCTGCAGGGGAAGGACTTGGGACGTGTTGGTGTCCTGGCTGTGTCGTAAGCTGAGAACAGGCTCTCCTGGGGGAGGAACTGCTGGGGATCTCGTGGGAGCCTGGCTGGAGCTCAGGCATTACGGTCGCACGGCTGGGGGTGCGTTTTCCTCTGCTGCAGTGAGCAGCGACGCGCTTGGAGGTTGCCTTTAAATGTGCAGTGCTAAAAATTTTGATCACCGTCTGTGAAATTGAGGATTTTTTTAGCTTTTCTTTAAAAAGCCTCTTGGCTCCCTTCTAAACACTTGTGTATCCCTTGGTTCTGCTCCGTGGGGAGCTGAGCCGGGTCAAAAATCCCCTCGTGGGGATGTGCCGCTTCTTCCCCAGCCTCGGGAGCAACAGGCGTCCCGGCGGCGACCGACCGCGCTGGGGCAGAGGTGTCCCCACCTCGGTGCCGTTCCCTCTGCCCAGGGGATGACAGTCGTTCCCAGCCTCGGCTTTCCTCGAGCTGTCCTCCTTCACCAGTGGGAAGAAAAATGTTTTGCCTCCCTTCCCAGCCTCCAGTCGGGGTTTTACTATGGGAATGCAGTTATTTATTGGGGCTGGTTTTATTTTTATGGAGAACCCGCTCTGGGCGGGAGCTGTACTTGGTGAGTCAGCGGGACGGCTGTCCCATGCCAGGAGACGTCACCACGGAGGGACCAGGGCTGGCTGCCCACGGCCACCCCGTCCCCAGGGACAGGGATTTCTTTCCAAAGACATGTTGGGGTTCTTTGCCAGGCCCCCACAGAAATCATCTCCCTTAGGGGAGAACGGGAGCTGTTTCCAGCATAGACACGGACTTCACCTGAGGTGGAGGAAGGGTCCCGGCTCAATTCTGTGGTCATGGAAGTGAGAGATGTGACATTGTGGGGGTTGGGTCCTTGAGGAGAGTCCTGTCCTACACCTCAGTGGGTGCTTCTTTGGATTACTTTGTCCTCTGTTCTAGTTATTTATTAGTCTCAGCCATGTCCCCTGACCGTTCGCTGCAGCCCCTTCACACCCGACTCTGCCCTATGGGAAATAACGGCTTTGGGGATGCTGGTTGAGCCATCACGTGTCTCTGCATTTTACTTCATCTTCCCATCGACCAAGTATGGCTGTTTCTTGCCCTCCGTGGGTATGGGAAGAAATGAGGAGCAGATCTAAGGTCTAGTGGTCATGAAAAAAATAACCCAGTTAGTCTAAGGGAGAGAGGTTACTGCCATGTGCTTCTGATTTGCGGGACCAGAATAAATCTTCATCCCAGTTAGAACTTGAACATTTCTCCTTCCCTGCCTGAAAATGAGGGAAATGTCAAGAATTAGTCTGTGAGCAGAGCAGGCTCCATCAGTGGCTTCTTGCCGGGGCCGAGGGCTGGGAGAGGAGCTGTGGGCTGGGACCGGGGTGCCGGGGGCCAGGACTGCACCTTGTCCTCGCTGTGCCTGTCCCTGTGCTCTGCCCTGAAGGTCTGACCCCAGGTCTGACCCCAGGTCTGTGTGTAACATCAGGCAGGTGAGTGTGAGGGCATCGAGGTGTCAGACTGGAGGGGACGCTGGGGTGTGCAGAGGTCACCTCCTGACAGCGCAGACACGGCCCTGATGCGCAAAAGCACACGGGACGTGAACAGACCCTGAAGTGCTGCTGGTTCCTCGCAGGATTTCAGTCACTTTTCCACTCGTAAAAGCAACTGCAAGTGTGACCCAGCCCGATTCAGCAGCCCTGGCCTGTGCCCATGCCCATGGCTGCAGCAAAAACAGTTCCGTTGGCTTTTCACCCCCAGTGAGGGTACAGTGAAGTTCACACCGCTCCTGCCGCCGTGGAGTTGGGTTTCTTGGTTTGTTTTTTTTTTGACAGATATCTGTGATTTTTGACACTGCACGTCTGGTTGGGTAAATAGCCGGGGAGGCCAAGGCGGGTTGTCTTGACTGCCCTCCGTCCTGCCCTGGGATTTACATCCTAAAAGTAAATCCCATCTTTATCACCCCGGATTTGGCAGCCAGAGGCGGGTGCAGCTGCTCGGTCGGGTTCTGTTTCAGGCCAGGAAGATGTCCGGCTGCAGCTGCAGTTACTAATTCCGCCCGTGGGGTCAGAGGAGCCTCGGTGAGGTGGAACCAGTCGGTCTCGAAGGGAGATGCTCCTTAGTCAGGGCTGCCTGTCTCACACCTTTGAAATGCAAATGAGGGTGGTTTAATAACGAACCCGTTTCCTTCCCCAGATAACATCTTGCTGACTTGGCAAAAGGGGTTGTGCCCAGCCGAGTGCCAGGGCTGGGTGTCCAAAGGAGCAGAGCGAGGTCATCCTGCGTGCAGAGCGAGGGGCACGGTGCCGGCACGGTGCCGCGGGTCTGGTCTGTGCCGGGGCCACAGAGCCAGCGGCTGAGCAGGACGGTGTGGAGGGTCCCTGCGGTGCTGCTGGGGACATGGCACTGCCAGCACTGGCAGGAGCAGCTCTGGCGTGTCCTTGGCATGGAGCTGTGTGCCTGTGCCACATCCCGGGCCCAACTTGGTCTCATTTCAGGCTGTTGCTGCCCTGTTCAGCGTGTGCCCGTCCTCACGAGGGCCCTGGCACCTGCAGGTTATGTGTACGGCCTTGGCAACTTGCCCAGCTGGCGCCCTGGCACAGGGGCATCCCCCACCCGAGCTGAGCTGTGTCCTCTCCAGACCCCGTGCGGAGCAGCGGAGCGTGGGAGCGCAGCGTGTCGGGGGAGCGGGTCACCTCCCACCGGTGCTGCCAGTGGCTGTGGCTCGAAGCTGCACTCAGCCCCTCTTTGCTGATGGGTGTGGGTCAGAAGAAGGGTGCATGTGCAGCTGAGCCCCTCGAGTTGTTTATTCCCTTTCTCCTCTTTACAGCCCTGCCCGCTCTTCAACTGGGCACTGGTACCAGTGTGAGAGCAGCTCTGGGCTGCGGCAGCCGCTGGGTCCCCTCGGCAGGGTGCGGGGAGCGCGGCTGTGCCCAGGGTGGAAGGGGCTCACCCCCCAGAGTGTGGACTGGCAGGCAGTGCCTGAGCTTCTCTTTCCCTCCGTGCATTTCTTGTCCACAGTGTTTTGGAAAGTCCCTTCCCTGTTACCAAACGGTGTGGGGGCAGCACTGATGCGCTTCGCGGTTCCGAGCTGTGTTTTCCGTGTGTATGACCCAGTTCAGAAGGATGAGGGAAGGTCAGCAGATAAGAACCCAACAGCGCTTTTAAAGGGGGACAGAACTCTCTCTAGGTGGACATGAGACGATGCAGAGGCTGTCAGCCAGGCCAGCTGCCCCACACAGTGCTGGGGGAGCTGCTGGTAAGGGGCTGGGGCTGCTGGAGGGTCCACGAGCTCGATGGAGCAGGCAGGAGGGAGCAGGCAGCTGCCCACCCGTCCGTGCAGAAGGGGTTGTGGTGTGCCAGAAATGAGCCCTTAACCTGCATGACCCCCCCAGTTCCTCTGCCCTTGCTTTGCAGAGGCTTTCATGGTGCTGCTTTGCTCGTGTTGTTTATATTCTTGGAGAATAAAGGCAATTAGAGGTGGAGGAGCGGGACCCACCCTCATCCTGCCTTCCCGTCAGCCACCTTGGGAACGTCTCTCTGGAATGGCATCTCCAGAACCTCTGTGTAAGAAATCTGCTCATAAATCAAGTCCTGGCCCTGAGGAACCGGGTTTCTTACCCGCTGTCCCTCCCACCCCAGCATTCAGCCCCACCTTTCCATTTGGAAAAGGCCAGGAAGAGCTATTTAGTATAGACATGTGTCACTATAAAAATGGGGTAATTTGGGGTCCTCTTCCTGCTGGCTGGGAACGCGGGTGCCCAGGAGGGTGTCCCAGGGGACGGCAGCTGGTGGGACCAGGGCCCAGCCCACGTCTCATCGAGCTCTTCACGCCCTCTTGGCTGTGCAGGCTGCAGTAAAGACGTTTCTTTTCCCTTCAGCATCATTTTGTAGGTGCCCCTGTTCATAGAGAACTGCAGAGGAAGCCGTGGGTGCCTCTCCATGGCGATAGAGACTGCCTGGCGCGTTTGGGGTAGGTGAAGTGGGACCATGAGGAAGTAGGAACTTGATTAATTGCGAGGCTCTGGGCAAAACAAAGCCGTTTCTTCTTCCTTCCCCCGCATTGTGGCCACCTGGCCGGGAGCCACTGCAGCTCCGGAGAGAGCCAAGAGCTGGGATAGGCGTTGTCGGGGCCAGCGGCTCAGGGCCGGGGCCGCCCGCGGGACCCTCCTCCAGCACGGCGGGTCCTCGGCTGCCCTTCACTGGGGGGATTAAAGCCCCGAGCGCCCAGAGCGAACCTCGGGCTGGAGAGGAGCGTCTCCCACCAGCCCTGCACCACACAAAGCTCAGCCCAGAGCCCTGAGCGCTGGGTTTTTGCCTAATCTGGGTTTTAATCGCCAAGACCAGCCTCGAGGGGCGGATCTTCTGACTGCCAAAGAAAAAATGGCATTTTTTAGGGATTAGGTAAAATCCCATAATCGCAGTTCCTCTGGAAAAGCCTTATCTACATTTCTTTTCAAGACAAGCAGACCTGTTCCTGACCGCGGTCGTGTGCTGAGACTGGGGGGTTTGTGGTCTGAGAGGGGTAGGATAGCCTGGGCCTGGTGTGAGAGGTGCCCTGGGTGGTCCCCGACCCCGGGTCCCCGGGAAGCTGCTGCTCTAAGCCTTGCCTTGGAGGCAGCATCAGGATAAACAACTCCCTTGTTTTTCCCTCTCTCGGTACCTCCTCTCGTGGCTGGTCGGGGTTCGCAGCCCTTGTGTCTCCTAACAGAGCTGTCCTGCTGCTCGTGGAGATGGGGGAGCCCCAGGACCCCCCAGATAACAGATGGGCAGGTCATTTCGTCTGGAGGGGCAGAGGGTTCTCAGCCCCAAAACTGAAAGTCCAAGTTGGGGTGAAGTTACCCCAAGCTCCGGTGACGGGCCGGAGGTCCCAGCGGTGTTGTGCAGCGCAGGGCGAGTTAAGCAGATGCCTCCGGGGCAGCGCTGGGTTCTGTGCTCTGCACAGAGGGATGTGTTTGTGCTCGAGGGGATTAGAGATTATTTGCAGTTTGAAACAGAGTCTGCCTCTCCTACTTCTCCTATTTGAGAAGAGATGCTAAAATTCCCAGTCTGTTGCTTGGCTTATTCCAGATGACATAATATTCCAAGTATCTTGTGACTCTTTTTTTCTTTTTTTTTTTACTCTCAGTGCAGGCTATTATAAGGGTGTCTGCATTTGGGTTTTTTAAAGCAGTTTTAACTTGGGAGTCCCAGATTGTGCCTGCAGTTAGAAAGCTCCATAAACTTCAGTGATTCAAGGGTCTGGCAAACATCCTTAGACCTGTTTGGTGGAAAACGCAAGCGGCGTACTCAGCAGACTCCCTAGATAAATATACTCGAGGCTTAGTTGCTGATGGCAATACATTTTAAAGCTTGTATATATATATTTGTGTATGTATATATTTCATAATTCTTTCCTATGCTGCGTTTAATCCTGGATTTACTTCGGAGCATCTCGGTGCTTCCGCGAGGCACCTTAAGACGCGTGACAAAGAGCCGACGGAGCAGCGGTTTCGGTTAGGGAGGACGGGGGGAGGCGATGAACGTCCATTTGAGGGGAGATGCTCAGGCCCAGCGCTGAGGAGACCTGAGCCAGCCCTCCCCCAGCCCCTCTGCTGGGCTGCACGCTGCTTTGGGCTCGCAGGGCCAGCTCGAGGGCGGGTGGTATCACTGTTTCTCCACTGTGTGGGCTTTTCATGGGCCCCGGAGTTTGGCATCGCAGCTCCTCAACGCTGTAGCTCTTTCACTTTTCAGTTGGCTCTTGGTCTAGAAACTTCCCACAAATTGAACTTGAAAATTAAGCCAAATGCTCTCATAAAATGTGCCTCCAGTTCTGTGGCTAACCCCATGTGAACCAGTAGTCATCCCTCAGAATATTTTCTACGGGCTCATCCATCAAAACAAAGGTAATTTGTCAGGCCGAGCGCCCTTCGACTCGCGGCATCGGCGCCAGCCTTCCCTCTGTGGTGGCCTTGAGTCCGCTGCTTTGGAGCAGCCCACCCATGGGTGGTGAGACCCTCTGGGTGTTATCAGCTGCTTGGGGAGGACAGATGATGGACAGAGGGATGGACAGACGGCCTCTTCAGAGGCTCGGCGTTCCCACAGCTCCTCCAGCTTTTCCCGGTGCCGCCTCCCGGGAGCCTTGTCAGAAGTTGCTGCCTTTGAACGGCCCCGCTGTGTTTGTGTGATCTGCTCTGGGAACATCTAAGGGTGCTTCTCGCAAACGGAATTCAATTACATCTCCCTCCGAGAGATCAGAACGAGCACCTTAAACTCGAGCGGCGCGTCCGCCGAGAGGAGAGCCGGCACAGACACTGCGCTTCCACCGCCGCCTTAATTCGTGTAATTAGTGTGGAGAGAGCTGCATAGCAGCATGTTCTTCAAAGAAGCTGCCTCAGACAAATATTGGCTAATGGAAATTTCACTTTCAAATAAAGCAGTATTTGAAAATACATTAAGGCCATTGTGGGGAAATGGAGGCAGGAATCAAAGATGCTACAACAAAGCCTTCCCCGGGGCAGCCTGCAGAACAGGCTGGGGTTTGTCACGAGCTGATGTGCAGACCTCAAGCTCCTCTTCTCCATGGCCAGGCCTTTTCTTCCTCGCTCTCTCCTTCCCTGCCTGCTGTGCCCCTTCTCCCTGTTGATTTTGGCTGGGCTGTGGGTCCCAGGGGGGGTTTTGCAGAGTGGGTGCTGTGATCACCCTGGCTCGTGCTGCCTCCCAGCTCCGCTTCAAGCACCTCCGTGCAGTCGGCGTCGGGAGCTTTTCTTCTTCTGGGCAGAGTCTCTCGAGCGTGAGCCCAGCCAAATGTTTTATTGAGGCTGCTGAAAGGGAATTGATAGTGAATTAGGTCTTTCTGCCACCTGTAAATGTCACGGCAGTCAAAATATTTTAAAGAAACGGCCGGGCACGTTCTGTGGTTCCTCTTTCTGCAGGCAGGTTTAGTTCAGAATTGAGGATGTCTCCTAGACTCTGCCTTGTGAAAGGCTTTTGACGAATGTGGGAGTGCGTTCCGAAGGCGGCAGCGCTGGTTTCCAGCCGTACCACACAGGCACTGGAAATGCTGAAAACGTACCAAACCTCCCCGGTCGCCCAGCAGCGGTGGCTGCCAGGGCGGTGAATGAGCCGGAGGAGCGGCGTGAGTGGGGTTCGGATGGGGACCACCTCTGCGGGGTGGCTGTCCCGGGGCCGGCCGCCCCCTCCTCCCGCGTGATCCGATTTCCCAGCGAAAAGCTGACAATTTTCCCCCGAAGGAGCAGGAGGGAAAACAGGGCTGCTCGCTCACAAAGACATCCTGTCTCCCTCTGAAAGAAGATCCTTGTGCCTAATTAACTTCATAAATTAGCTGGAGCTGTAACACCACCACTTCAACCTAAAATGGGGGTAACCCAATCTCCCCCGGCCTTTCTGCCGCCGTAAGGGATCCTGCGCGACGATTAATTTGCCCTCGTCCGCTTCCCGTCCAGCTGCGCGTCGGCTGTGCCCGAGCCGCTGTGCAGACACTGTTGACAGGGCTGTGCTAAGCTGGGAAATTATCAGTAGCGTAAGAACCGCCGCCAATTATCCGCCTGCCCCCGCGCTGGCATCGCTCCCCGCCTCGCCCGGCTCGGCCCCGCGGCTGCCGGCACCTGGCCGCGGTGGCGGCCGGCTCCGGCGCGGCCGGCTGGGTGGGAAGGAGTCGGTGGGCTCCCTGCAGGGCCGGGGTCCCGGCTGGGTTTGGTGGGCAGTGGGAGAGGAAATTGTGGGAAGAAGGAACGCTGGTTCATCGTTTGTTGCTTGGACAAGCACGGCCATGAGCTGTGGAGAGGAGGGAAGACCCTCCGGTGTCTGCCCGTGTCGGGCTGAGGGGTGGGAGTGGGAGGAGAGGGGAGGGAGCCACAGGCACAGACATAGCGCTGCCTGACTTGGAGACCCCCAAACTTTGCTCTGGAGACGCTGCCGGGGTCTCCGAGGGGCAGGGAGGATGTATCCCCTCCTGGAGCACAGCCAGATGCCCGTCGGTCTGCAGGCTGTGAGTGCCGTTGTGGTGGGTGGGGGGGCTTGGGGGTTTCTGCCCACCATGGGCTCCTTGGCAGCACCCTTCTGCAGGTACCAGCATGGATCTTCACCCTCCTCGCTGGTTGTTCTGCTGGGATGTGGAGAGCGGTGCCTGGGGAAGGGTTTGTGCAGGCACAAACGAGCTTGAAGGCAGCAAAGTCCAACTGAGCCAAGGCTGAGCTTGAGCCTGAGCTGGCTGTTGAGGACCTTGGGCAGGGAGCCTGTTCCAGCCCATGCTGGTGTGCCCCAACAGCTGCTTGGGCAATTAGTGATACCAACTAATCACCTCTGCCCAATATACCCGTAGCTTTCAAGTGTGGCAGCCCGAGGTGGGACTTAACATGATGTGTCTGTCCAGGCTTGAGTGGTTTGATGCGATCAAAAGGGCCTTTTGGGTCTCTTCCAAGAGCGGGGCCCTTGCTGGTGCAAGGGTGTTATGGTAGCATGGGGTGGGTGGCTGCAGTCACCATCTTCAGAGGTTCCCCAGCCCCACAGCCTGCCCTGCTTGAGCAGAGGTTGTGTCAGAGACCTCCTGGGGTCCTCCCCAACCACCTTGGGGCTCAGCAGTGGGTGCAGCCTGCCGGGACGCTTGGGAGAGCGCTTGAAATGTTGCAAATAGCAGTGAAAAAAAAACAACAATCAAATGAAAACCTGCACTGGGTGTATTAATCTTCCCTGTGCCTGGAGGGAAGGCTCCGTTTATAGCGTGATTGCAGGCAGATGAATTGAGACAGAGCCAGTAAACTGGGAGGGTTGTCGTGCTCACACCTCCCAGCTGGGCTGCACTGGGAGGGGATGTGCAACTGGGGGAGGCGGATTTTGCTGCTGAGAGCTGAGGAGGCAAAGATGTGATTTTACCAAGTTTGGGTTTTTCAAGTAAAAAAAACAAATGAGAAGAGAGAGCACAGAACAAAATCAGAGTCTGTTGATGGAGACGGCCGGGTTCCCCGTGCGAGTGACCTGTGTGGGCAGGTGCTGGCTCCCCGCGCGGCGTGAGCACCGTTTGCACGGCACAAAACCGAGAGTTCCAGCTTGTGGTGCTGGTGGAGCCTGAAATAAACGAACTTTGTTTGTCATTAGTGCTTGGAAATGGCCTTCGATCAAATTATGTGCAGCAGCTGACTTAGCCAGGAGTGAATTCTGTACGGTGTGGAGGAGCTTTCTGGACATTTCCAGAAGTGACTTAGAAAGTGAAAGAAACTTTTCTTCCTTGGTCAGGCTGAGGGCAGCAGCTTGGGGAGGGGGTGAGTCGCTCCTGACCTCGGCTGTTTGCAGGGTGTTGCATTTTGGGGGGGGGTCACGTTGGTGTCTGAGAGCCCGTGGGTGAGACCAGGCAGCTCCTGTGCCGTGGGGTCGGCTCCCTGCCGCAGAACGCCGCTGCCAGCGAAAGGCAGCTCTGCTTTGGGGAGCTAAAGACGGGTCCTGCCTGCCCTGAGCCGGGGTGGCAGGGTGTGGGGCTGGGCTGTGGGTGCCCTGGCAGCCTCAGGCAGAGGGAACCCAGCCCTGGGCTGAGGGTGGTGGTGTCCAGCAGCAAGGGCAGCCTCGTTATCTACCGGTGAGCTTTCCCGCGGCTCCGACTCCCCGTAACGGACCTGTGCCACCCCCCAGCCGTCACAGCGGGTTGGGCTGCGGATGGTTGGCAGCGCGCTCAGCGGCAGAGCAGGGCCACCCCGTGCACAGGATGTGTTTACCTCAAATATTTGATCCTACCAACCATCCCCCAGCTGATCTGGGGGCTGTGATCCCCCAGGGACTGTAATTGCCTTCGTTTTCCAAGAATCCCATACGGTTGCTGGGGTGGCAGATGGGAGAGTTTTCTGGGGGACGTAAGATGGCAGCGGATTGGATGCCAGAGGAGAGTGAGACAGTTCTGGAGGGCTGGTGAGTTCTCCTCAGCGGTGAATATGATCTCTTGGTGACTAATGCATCCATTGACTAATACCTCATGTATTAGAAGCAGTGACGCGGTGGAAAAGACATGACTAAGATGCTGGCTCCTGATTTACCAACACTTTCTTCCTAAACTGGTGTTTGGCTTCCTACTGGCACATTGCAACTTTCCTATTAATAATTAAGAGCTTTAATTAGGTTTGAAAGTACTTGGTTCCACATGAAGTCTGCCAGCCTGGTTTTTAGCCTGCCGAGAGCCTTTTTGTGTCAAGCAGAGCAGTGAGGAGGGGGGTCAACAGCGGAGCAGAAAGAGCAGCTGCTGAGGGGATGGTGACACCAGGCTGAACATCCCGTGGCCAGGCCAGGTGCCACGAAGGACCCAGAGACACGTTAGCCCACGGTTGCCCTGCCCCGTTCCCCTGGTGCTGCTCTGGTGCTCCTGTAATGGCGGTGACCGACAGGCCAGTGACTGACAGGCCGGTGACCAACAGCCCAGTGACCAGCAGGCCAGTGACCTGGTGTGGTAAATTCTGTGTTGTACACGAGTCTTGTGGCTGTTACTGAGACACTGGTCTGTGTTGAGACCCCACAATGCTCGCGGCACCTGGATCCCACCGAGGGTGGAGACACCTCCACGCCGGGCCAGCGGCTTCCTTTCCACAGCGCTTCCAACGCTCACTCATGCCGAAACACATCCATTCCTGGTCCTTTGCTCGCTCCCTCAGCCTTTCTGCAGCTTTACCATCAGTCTCTACGCTTGGTGCCAGACAGCTCCCCCAAAGCAGCCATGTCATTGCATCCCTTTGAAACCTCGAGCATCATCTCTGTGTTGGGAAATGGAAATGTCGATTAAGCGGGACAACAGAAGCTCCAGATCTCCTCCCCAAAGTCGGAACTCTTCCCAGTCTCTCTTATTCAAGTGGAAAAGCTTTTAGATGGTTTATGGCATTGCTAAAGCAGGGAAGTGTTTCTACGTGTGGGAAATAAGCCAAGCAGCAAAGTGACAAGGCACAGCGAGGGGCTGGGTGTTGTCAAGATTGCAAAGAGGGACACAGCCCTGTTACTGCAAAGAAGAGCCTGTGTCTGTGCCCGTGGTGGCAGAGGAACTGGTAAATGGAGATATGGGGGAAGTCCACACTGAAGAAGTTGAGCTTTCTCGGACCTCTTTGGTCGGGTGATGTTGACCTCAAGAGATTTGAGCTGCCGGTGTCCCTGGGTCTGCCATTATTTTCCACCTGAATGATTTTGCAGCAAGCAAACCCCCGAGAGAGTTAACACCAGAGAGAGTTTAACACAGTGTTTCTTGCATTTAAAGTACCAGACAGAGGAGGAACCCCACCAGTCCGAAGCCCCGTGAGCTGATGGTCACGTATAGCGCCGTGCGCGGTGACGTCGCTACCGCACAGCGCGGCCAGAGCCCGGGGGGCTGCGTGTGAGAGCCCGTCTGTCTGCATGCAGGGCTCTGCTGGGACCTGCAGCACAGCACGAGCTTCACGAGCATCTCAGCCCAGAGCTGCCCCCGATTCATCCATCCAGCAGAGCCGTGTCCCGGCCCCGTGTTAGCAGAGCCCTGGGGTCAGCTGTCAGAAGCTGGGGGTTTGGTTCGCTTGGAGAAGGGCCCTGTGTGCTGCAGCTTTGTTTCAACGGAAGGGAGCAGAGATAAAGGGCTGGGTGGTTCTCCCTGTGTGTTGCTGCAGTCAGGTATTGATAAGGGCAGAGAGGGAATATTGTTATTTATTCCTGAGGTGTTGCCATGAAAGGCTCTGACTTGTCCGTGGCCTCTGCCCATCCACAGCTGTTAGATGTTCTGTGTCAGAAATAGCCTCCAGTTCCACACAAACAAACACCAGCTCGGAATTGTTTTTGAAGTGGAGCTGATGTGCTCCCAGCCAGGAGAACAAAGCGGCAGAACTCTCTAGAACCCCCCGCTGCGAGCGACGGCTCAGGCCGGCCGATGCCCCGAGCACCCGAGCCGAGGGAAGGCGATGCCAGCGGCAGAGGAAGGGGTTAGAGAAGAGACTTCCCAGCTGCAGGAGCTGGGAAGTGGAGTCTGGAGACAAGGGGTCACACGCCTGGCCAGCAGCTGGAGGAGCAGGACGGGAAAGGCCATGTGTGTGGTGGGACAGGGAGCAGGGTCTGGCTTCTGACTGCATTTCTTGGTGCACTTGTTGGCTGCAAGAGTGGGATTGCCAAGGGGGCAGCGGGAGCCGAAGGTGCTGGGTGCCCCTGCAGCCGCTGGGGCTGACGGCTGCGACGCCGCGTCCTCCCGCACCCTTTTGCAGGGTGGTTCTACCTCATGCCAGGCTGTGGGACACGTCCCAGCTGCTGATTCCGGGGGCACAGACGGACGGGCAGGAGAGGCGAAGGCCTCAGGACATCTTGGGCTGCGGACTCGTGGAGTCCCCTCTGCCACTGCTCTTGGGAAGAGGCCACGTCCACCTCGGAGGACTCTGACCTTCACCACTTCTTTCTTTCCTGCTCCTGGTATTTTTGGTTCTTAGCAGGTTTTTTTCTCTGTTTTGTTTCCCACCATGCACCCAACAGGCAGAGCCCCTCGCCAAGCCCGCCAGAGTAAGGAGGAGGAAAAAAAACCCAACCCCAAAAAAGGTCCAGATGACATTTGCTGTCTGCAGGCAGAACTGAGAGCAGGCAGCAGCCAGCGTCCCCCCCAAGCCTCTCACCACCTCTGCTCCTTCCATGAGAAACAGAAAGGAAATTGGATCCTGCTGGAAAACCCTTCCCCACATTGCAGAGACCTCGGCAGAGCCCGTTCACCCGCGAGCGCTGAGCTCCCCAGCGAGACAGGACTTGCAGCCACACTAGCTCAGAAAGGGGACACTCCAGCGGTGTCCTGGAAAGGAACACCTGTGTGTCCTCTTGCCCCCAGAGCCCGCTGCCCACAGAGGTGATGGGAGCTGTGGCTGGGGCTGGTGGGTGTCCGTGATCTCTCCCAGCCATTTTGGCCACCAGCTATCACCCCCCACAAGGCCAACCTTGACCAGGTGCTGGGCTCCTTGTTGAGAAGGGCATTGCTGTGCCACTTGTTTGCCCTCTCCTATGCCAGCATGGAGCCTTTGTGGTCCACTCAAAACTGCTGCCCTCTGGTTTAGTGACTGGCAAGAAGACAAGCTGGTGGCTGGGGACATCCAAGCTGTCTTAGGTCTCATCTGCCCTGTAGATGGTTCAGTGGAAAGGACCATGGCTGGGATGCAGGAGATCTGCTGCCCAAGGTCCTTGCCTGTAGAAGGTCCATGTGTGGAGCAGGTGACAGGCATTTGATGAAGACCTTTTTGAGTCACCAGGATGGAGGAGTCTCCATGAATGGTGAACAGCCATGGTAAAACAAAAAGCAGCCCCAGCAGGTCCTCAGCCCTCTTGCAGTCATCCTCCAGTTGCCATGCAGATGTTTACCACCTTGGAGACTCACTGCGGTCGCTCAGCTGTGTAGAGCCAGGGAACGTCGTGTACAGGTGTCACAACACCCTGTGCTCGCTCTGTTAGGGGACAGAAGGACGCTGAGGCACAGGTAGAATACACCACCTGCCCCCTGTGCTATGTAGCTTCTTGTGTTAGGCGAGGGAAGGAAGGACGGACAGACAGACATCATCACTACCAGCCAGACAACTGCACCTGCTGGAAAGGAAAGCAGCAGGAACTGGTGCTTCGGGGCTAACGGCTGCGGTGTGGGTAACGGGGTGCTCTCTGCATCACCTCACCCTCTTTAGGGTTGGAAGCAGATTTAATACATGGTAAGTACCAACCTCCAGCAGGTTCATCAAAGACTTCAGCAGTAGAGGTAAATACTTTCTAAACAACTGATGATTTTGGTGGCAGGAGAATGCAAAAGGGTTGTTTTAAATAGCATCAGTTATCAGGAGGACGTTAGGAGGGTGTCTGTGACCGTGCCCTGCATTACAGCCCCCCCGGGACCGTCGCGCTGCGCTGCTGTATCTCGTGTCCACACGCTTGTAATAAAGGTATTGCCCATAATTACAGAGAGAAGTCATTCCTTCCTGCTGGACCCAGTGCCATGGATTCTGTGAGGGCAGAGGAGCCAAGAGCTCGGCCTCAGGCACACACAGAGCCCGGGGAGCTCAGGCCAACAATTCGACCTTCTTCAGTGTCCTCTGGGTGCCGTTGCGGTGGTGATATTTATGACACAGACACTTTTCCCCTAGAAATTGGACCCAAACCACAGCCCCATCCTTTCAATTTTGAGTCATCACCATCAGAGAATGCCAGGGGCTGTCGGCTGCCAGTGTCACCCATGGGTGTGTGGAAGGGCACGCAGGAGGCGCTGGCCTCCCGCAAGCACTGGCACTGGCAAAGACCCAGGAGGCTGGAGATGAGCCTGGTGCGGGCGAGGAAGCTTCAGGGGTGGGTGGCACAGGTTGTGAACTGGGGGGAAGCTGGAGTGCCCAGAGTGAGGCTTCAGCTCTAAGGGGCTGGAGTGGAGCTCGGGCTGAATGGAAGAAAACTGCAAGAAAACACAAAATTCAAGATTAATCCTAAATACCTCCTGGTGACCCCCTTGGATGTTGGGGGAGGTTGGTTCTTTTCCTCTGGAGTGGCAGCAGTTGGTGTCTCATGCTCAGCTTGACATGGACACTGTAGGCTTTCCTCATGCTCTGGACCCCCAGCTTGGGGACGGGGATGGCGATGGGGACAGTGTGGGGGTTGCCAGCAGGGTTGAACCCCTTCCCTATCTCATCTGTGTGATCAGAGGCATCAGCCCTCTCAGGAAAAAAACATAAGCCATGATGCTGCTACAAAACCTCTGGGTTTTGCGAAGTACTTTCAGCGTGGAGAGGTTTTTCTGGTGTCTTATCAGAGATGGAGTTTCCAGTCTGAATTAGATAGCGACTACAGATGAGTTGATAAGTGTAGAAACAGCAGAGGAAGAACCAGACTCAAGGTTGGGTTTCGGTACAATGATGGCTTTTTGGTGAACCTGAGAATGACTGAATTCCTGGGTGCCCTAGGTCCTTGGTGTTGAGGGAACCAGGCTTTTCTCACTGGACTTCTGAGCACATTTGCTAGTTCAGGAGCTTGATCCAATGTCAGGTGAAGCCAGTAACTCAGAAGTGAGGAACCGGAGCAGTTTGCATGAGGGAAGTGCTGCTCTTCCCTGGAAAACGTGTGAAACCAGATCAGTGATGTTTCTGTGGTCCTGGTGGCACAAGCACGGTGGGAGCCCTGGAGCGGCGTCACCTCGAGGTGAGCAGTGTGGCCTGTGCTGGGGCTGACGGGCTCTGGGGTCCCAGCGCAGCCCTCTGGTGCTGCTGAGCGCTGTGGGGTGGGGTGGAGCTGTCCCCCTGCTAGCTGTCCTCAGGGGGATGACAGCATGGGAATGCCAGCCCTGGCTGGCTCCATGCTGCTGATAGCGGCCTGCTCCGGGCTCCCAGCCACCCAGAGCCCTTCGGTCAGGCACGTAAGCTGGCGGTCGTGGCCGGGCACCGTGGACTGGGGCCCAGACTCTGACAGCCACGACAACTGGTGTACGAAAGGGCGATGGAGGCTGCTCACAGGCAACATGAACCTCCAGAAATGCCACCAGCTATTTCTGGCAGCAGTGGGGGAAATCCAGCGAGGCAGGTAAGTAGCTGGGCTTGCCAGCAGCGGCGAGCGAGAGCCCTTCTCCCACGGGGTGACGGGGCGATGGAGCAGGGGTTAATTGGAAGATCCAGCTCTTGTTGTCCAGAGAAATGCAGATCAGGCCTTGAAACGTCTCCCAAGGTCTTGGCACTTCATTTCGTAGCTGTGTCTCATGCCCCGAGCGCTGCCAAGGCACTCGCTGTCGTCGGACGTCGTCTGTCTCTCGGTGGCTGTTTGTGTCTGTGCTTGCACGTTGATAAGGTATCTGGTTATGTCTTGCAGCCCTCAGAATCCAAGCCCAACGTCACCCCTCTCACCGTCCTGGCCCATGTTCTCTGCGCCATCAAGTCCTATGCCCACCTCCTCTACGTCCAGCGACTCATCCCCCATCAGGTCTGTTGCAGAATTCGCTTTGCTTGTTGTTGCTTTTGCTGTTTTCTGTTTAATTCCCTCGGTTTTCCCCCACTTCGCTCTCCCTTTGCATCCTGCTCAACCCCCCACCGCCCGATGCAGCTGTCTGCACTCAGCAAGAGCTTTCAAACATCTCCTGCCCCTGGGGTCACCCTCTGTGTCCCCCTCTGAGCCCCCAGCAGGTGCCCGCCGCGGTCAGCTCGGTGTGGTGCTGGTTGTTGCGGCTCTGCCCAGCCAGGCCCTGTGGTTGGCGTTACGCCGCGGTGCCACACGCAGGTAAGACGTGCGCTGCCTTCCCGGCGCAGTGACCAGCTGTTGGAAGCCCCCTCCCCTCCTGGCCCCCTCCTCGCTCCCGGCACGGCCGGTAATGGGCACGGTGCAGCGCTGACCTGCCGAGTGCCCACAGCTCCGGCCCTGGGGCAGCGCTGGGGAAATCGGTCCTGGAGGGTGCGGACTGGCTGAGGGGGGATTCCCGGCGGGATGTGGAGCCGCAGGTCGGCTGCGCTGCAGGCAGGAGGATGCCCGTCCCTCCCTCGCCCTGGGGTGTTGTACGCTGCGGTGCAGCACAGTGGGTGCTGCCAGGGGTCCTGTGGCTTTTGGCACCGGTGACGCTGTCGTGCCATGAGCACACCATGGGCAGGGATCAGGGGCTGTGCCACAGGCACTGGGGTTGTGTGTGCCAGGGAAGCTGGGGCAGCATCCTCTGGTCTCGGTGGAGGGTGCCCTGGGTGGGACTTCACCCCTGGAGCAGGTGGCCATGGTCGGTGCCAGCGGCGCTGGTGTGGGCAGCGATCCTCCCTCTGTGGCTGGCGGGTCCAACCTGTTTGCTGGTTGCCATCACAGCCCGAGCTCTTGCCCCACAGCTCCAGCCCTGTACGTGGCTCCCTGCTTTGCCAGGGCTATTTGTGTGCTTTGCCACACATCTGCACAGGCTGGTAGCGGTTTCATGCCATCCCAGCAGCCTTCCTCCTCGGGGAGAGGGGCTCAGTGTCCCCCAAACCGCACGAGGACAGATGGGTGAGTGCACCACTGGCCTTGTGCCATGCTTGGGGCAGAACCTCATGCGAGTGCCCCGGGGTGTTACAGGGCTCTGCCGGGCACAGTCACAGCCTGGGGAGCAGCTGGTGGGCAGAGGAACGGGCTGGGGACCCGGGGATGCCAGGCTGCAGAGGGCTTCTTCTGGGGAGGAAAACAACAGCTTGAAGAACACGAGGAAGTGAGGCCCAAACTACCTCGTGTTTCATCTGACAGTGTCCCCGGGACTGTGTGTGAGCGGTGCCGCCCCGGCGGCACAGGACCCTCTCTGGAGTCAGTATTTGCCCATCCTGGTATTGAGGTGTTCGGCAGCTGCTCCTGTGAGGCAGCTGGGACCTGGAGAGGAGGGACCTCTGCTTCAGGGCTCCCTGTGGCAAAACCAAACCCCCTGGCAGCGCCTCTGGTTTGTGGTTTGTGTGTGAAGGTGAACCGCGCGCCGCGAGGTGGAAGTGCCGCTGCCGGGCGCGCCCCGAGCGAGCTCAGCATCAGTCCGGCCGTGGAAGGACCAAGGCCGGTGACACCACCGCACTGAGGGGCGGAGATGTCTCGGTGGTGGCAGCTCCTGGAGCTCCTCGGTCACCTCGCTTGGTCACCTCGCTTGGCCGTGCTGTAGCCGCGCTGCGGTGCTGGATGTGGCCAGCTGCCCGGGTGGCCCGGTGCCTGGGCGGGTTGTCACCGTCACTGTGGGCCAGCGTTGTCCCAGCTTCCCACCAGCCCACACTGGGAAGGGGTGGGTGGGAGGCTCCAGGTGCAGGGGATGGCTTTGAGTGCCTCTGCTTTGCTGGCAGGTCCCAGGGTCCTGTGTTTTCTGCCCACGTCTGGCAGCCGTTCGCTCCGTTCCTGGCTCCCTCTGCTCCAGGTCCCACCCCCGCGGCGTGGGCACACTGACGCTTCCCCAGGGAAACCTAATGGCTGTAAAATCTTTTTTATCTTCAGGTACAGCCTCTGAAGAAGCACAGCACACTCCTCTCGGACCTACTTGCTTTTCTGTTTCTAAATACCCTTCCCCAGGTGCCTCCCCTGCCTCAAACGCTGCCCGCGGAGAGTGATGGCTTTGGCAGAGAGCGGGGCGGTGGGCAGCGGGGCGGTGGGCAGCGGGTCTCTGCTGGCACCTGCTCACTGCCAGCCTCCTCTCTGCACCACCCACCACCCAGCTATGGCCCTCCAGAGACCCACAAATCCCTTCCAGCTCCCCGCTGTACTTCTCCCATCCAGCACCTGGAGCTCTCCCGGGGGTCCCTGGCCCCGAGCTGCCCTCTCCATGGGCACCAGGCACGGGCTCTGGTCCTGCTGGTGTCACCTGGGCTCAGACCGGGATTTGCATCACGGAGAAAACATGGGGCTCATCTGTGAGAGCCTTCAGCCTCCTCCGGTGTCTTCCTCACTCTTCCCCAAGCAGAGTAACCCTGGGCCCATGCAGAGCCACAAAGGTCCTTGGAGCCCCCTTGGACAGGCGCCGCTCCGTGGAGCCCTCCCAGGGGCGGGCAGGGCTGTTGGTATCCGCAGCGGGTTTGTGACTGGGACGAATTCTTTCCCTTTGCAGCTCGCCGCTGCGGAAAGCCCGAGCCCTGTACGCCTGCAAAGCGGAGCACGACTCGGAGCTGTCCTTCACGGCCGGCACCGTCTTCGACAACGGTGAGTCCCTGTCGCGGCGGGAGGGACGGGACAGCACCGGGAGGGACGGGACAGCACCGGGAGGAGACGGGCTCAGCGTTGTCCCTGGCCTGTGGCTCCCAGGACGGTGGGATCGCGGTGCTGTAGCACTCACACCTCTCTGTCCTGGAGCTGAGCCCGGAGTGGGGGTTGCTGCGGAGCCAGGGCACAGTGAGGGACGTACCAGGGGTGTTTGTAGCACCATCAGATGAACTTCTCCTCCAGCCATGGCATTGCCCATCACCCACCACACCGGGTGCAGGGCAGCTGCTGGTGGGCTGGCAGTGGGGGCTGGAGACCTCCCCTCCCTTCCGAACGGACACGCTTCTCCCGTAACAGCTTCTCGCCGTGGGTGTGCGGTGCTGCTGGGCCAGTGTGGGGCCTGGCAAACGCCTGGCTTCCATCCTGTGACCCAGGGCATGGTCAGGGCGCGCAGCCCTGGGTTTCCTTTCTGTCCTGCCTTTGATGACCATCCCATTTCCACCACCAGAATTCCCCACAAGGTGAAAGTGGACATATGTGACGTGGGTGTTAAATCCGAGCTGCTTTTCATTCCGTGCTGGACACCCACCAGCCCGACGTTGTGGGAGCTGCGGCTCCGGCGGTGGCTGGAGGTGGCTGGAGGTCAGGGCTGTGTTTGGGTACTGGTAAGGGTGTGCAGAGGTTCCCCAGGCTTCCCTCGGCAGGACAAAGTGCAGGCTCTGACCCACAGCAGAAAATAACCCAAGAGCTTGGCGGGGCGCGGTGTCACCTTGGTGCGGTGCTACAGGCCGGTG
Source organism: Heliornis fulica (assembly GCA_013399135.1). Lineage (NCBI taxonomy): Eukaryota > Metazoa > Chordata > Aves > Gruiformes > Heliornithidae > Heliornis > Heliornis fulica. The sequence continues at coordinate 74,787 of VXBZ01008807.1, read as the reverse complement.
CCTGGCGTGACCCCGGCCGTGCTGTTCGCCTTCCTGGCAGCTGCCCGGCGCTCCAGCCGGTCACTGAAGTGATTTGACACTTTGTGGCACACACAGGCAGCTCCATCTGCAGCCGTACACGGCGCTGGAGCGGGAGAGGCGGCGTGCAGGGAGCCTGAGCCCCGCTCCTGTGTGCTCTGTGTCACAGCCGGTGTGCGAGGCTGAGCACATCCAGGCTTTAGATGTTGGGGTTCACTGGGCTCAGCCACAGTCATGGTGTGTGCAGAGCCCCCCCAGCCCTGCCCTGCCTGGGGGTCTGTGGTGTTTCTGAGGTGACTGCAGCTGAGTGGGGCGAGCCGGGGCCGGAGGGTGCCGGGATGGAGAAGCGGGGAGGGCAGGCACCGTGCCCGTGGCGTGGGGGAGTGGGTGAGTCGTGGGGGGCAGCGGGGACTCACTTCACTCTTGCAGTGGATGTCGTCAACGTGTAAGCGCAGACCCACGGCGTGACGGGACCCTCGGGAGCTCTGAAACGCTCCGTTGCCACCATCTGTTGTGGATGGTGTGGGGAGGGTTCCCCTGCCCGTGGTGGCGTTTCCCCAGCTCCTGTGAACTCAGCGTATTCCCGGTGTTGAGTGAGCAGAGGCAGCGCGAGGCTTCCCGGCCACGCCGGCGTCTCCCTTCACGGCAGTCAGGCTGCGGCCTGTGCCGCCCTGCCGGCACCGCTGGAGAGCGCGTGTCCTCTCCCCGCCCGGTCGAGGCCAGGCCGGGCCAGGCCAGGTTACGGGGTGGCAGAGTTACCACCTTCTCTCGAGCTTCAGAGAGGTTTCAGCCCAAGCCCAGAGGAATTCCGAGCCCTCGTTGCCATCCCAGATCCTCAGCTTGCGTCAGACGAGGGCTTGGACACGGCGCTCTGGGTCCTCGTGCTGGTTTCTCTGGGTGGTCTCGAACAGGCGACGCGTGAGGCCTTGTTCCCTCCTGGGAGCGACTCTGACGCAGTCAGCAGTGACCCTGCCCCCGGTCCCCCTCCCCTGGTAACCGGCCTTTCCCTTCTCTCCTCAAGTCCATCCGTCGCAGGAGCCCGGCTGGCTGGAAGGGACCCTCAATGGCAAGACAGGACTAATCCCCGAGAACTACGTGGAGTTCCTATAGCGCCGGGCGTGGGACGCGCCGCTACTGATCCGTACATGGTATCCATGGCCGCCGCCGGCAGGAGTCCTGCGGCCTGTCTGCTTTGTGCCCCAGTGCGGCGCAGGGCGAGGACGTCCCCGCACGCGCCGAGACCATCGTTTGTGTGGATGATGACGTCCCTATGGTGTCACCTCTCGCGCTCTGGTGCTGCCTGTGGCCCTGGGGACATGGTTTGACTCCTCCAGCCCGGAGCAGAGGCGGGTGATGCCCGAAGCCCAAGGGCTCCGCAGGGGACAAGCCTGCAAACTGTGGACCAGCGTGCGCGAGCCGATGCTCCCCGTGAGTCCCTCCCCAGCTGTACGGAGCATCGGTGGGAGCGGCAGGACCCGACCCATCAGCACCCACCGGGGGAGCAGCGCTCAGCTCCAAGGAGTCCTTTGCTCCCAGGCCCTTTGGGACCACCCGAGCGAGGCTGTCCCGGGCAGCAGGAACCCGTCCGCTCCCCACCCACCGCGGCAGGGGAAGGGGTGAGGTGCTTTCGGCTGATGCCAAACCACAGGCGGCGGCGGCAGCGGCGGTTCGCCGGGGCTGAGCTCCCTGTGCAGCCCTGCGAAGCGGCGGCCGTCTCGCTGTGCCGCTGCAGAGCTCCGCTCTTGCGGGCGAGAGGCTCGGTGGGCTCTGCGGGGTGGGCACGGCACCGGCCGCTGGCAGCACGGAGGAGGGGCAGAACTTTTGGGACCAAACCTCTCAAATCCTTCTTCTTTTTGCAGCCCTGCGAGGCGGCGGCCGTCCCGCTGTGCCGCTGCAGAGCTCCGCTCTTGCGGGCGAGAGGCTCGGTGGGCTCTGCGGGGTGGGCACGGCACCGGCCGCTGGCAGCACGGAGGAGGGGCAGAACTTTTGGGACCAAACCTCTCAAATCCTTCTTTATTTTTTAACAATGTTGTTTTTTTGTGAGGAAAACGTCAGCGATCGGCGCAGCCGGCGTTTCCTTCCTGTGGGGTCAAGATGCAGCTCCAGATAACCTCCACCCATGGGTTCGATGGCCTGGTCTGCATCTCCCCTTCAGACCCCGCTTCTGCCACCGCCCGCCTGCCGCCGCCGCGCCCATCTGGAGCCGCCTCTGCCACTGGCCACCATTGCTCCTGGGTGCTGTCCATGCTTGAAGCCTGGTGTGTGAGTCTGTCCGTGCCAAGTCTGTGCAGTGCCGCCGTGCCAGGTAAATCGTTTCCCTGCTCACAAGACATTTCCCGTTGGTGCAGCCAACCTGGGGACAGAAGAACACTAAGGACCAGCCCCCCGGCTCCACCACCCCTGTCCCTGCCCTGGAGAGGAGGCTCCAGCCTCTGCGGACACGCGGCGAGGAGCTGGCAGAGCCAGTATTGAAATCCCTCGGGATTTGGGGTCATTTTTAAGGGGGAGGCCGGGAGGAGGAGCCTCTGGGTAGTGGGTCAGAACTGGAACCGTTGTATTTCGTCGTGGAAAGCGGTGGCAGGACGGCCAGCCCGGGGCAGACACCGCTGCCCTGCAGAAGCGCCGCCGCACACCCCTGGGGATGGACGTTGTGTCTTTTTTGTAATAATTTTAAGGACCAGGAGTGACTGAGTTGCTGTATGTGTCACTTTTTATTTTTGAAAGAATTAATGTATAAATAGAGTATCTTAAAATATTCTGAGGGAAAGATCTATATTTGATATTTTTAGCAGATGTGTAACAAGAGAAGTGAAGGACATTTGAAACCGGCTCCAGAAAAGCGCCTGCAAACACATTCGCATCCACCGGCACCTCGGGCTGCCCCGTGTCACAGACATGGGCGAGATGACACTTCAGCCTCTTACATTGCTCACACAGTAATTACACCTCCCAGGCTTCTGCCTTGGTGAAAAAAAATGAGAGGGGAGAGGGAGGTGGGCACACCTGAAGCAGGGGTCGGGTTGGGCTTGATGCAGCCCCAGCAGTTGCCGGGTGGGCTCTGCCGAAGCCCCTTCCCAGGGCTGTGGGTCAGGGATGGGAAGGACTAAAGGGAAAGAGGGGATTAAGAAAGGCCCCTCTGACATGATCTCTGCTGCTCACGGGATGCTGCTGGTGGCTTCCAGCTCAGACAGGGGTTCCTGGCACAGCCTTCAGCCTCAAACCTGACTCACCCTCTGGAGAGGAGGCATGGGATGGGCAGAGCAGACTGTCAGCACCGTAGGAGGCGTGTTGAAGCCTTCAGCTCTAGGCCCCTCACTCCAAGAAGGACATGGAGGTCCTGGAGTGGGTCCAGGGGAGGGCAACCAGGCTGGGGAAGGGGCTGGAGAAGAAACCTGCTGAGGAGCAATTGAGGGAGCTGGGGGGGTTGAGTCTGGAGAAGAGGAGGCTGAGGGGAGACCTTCTCCCTGCCTGGAATGACCTGAGAGGAGGGTTCAGAGAGGTGGGCTATGGTCTCTTGTGCCCAGGCTTAGGGAGATGGGTCAGGAGAGGACAGGAATGGTTGGACTCCATGATCTCAAGGGTCTTTTCCAACCCAGAGTCACTTCTGGGATTCTGAGAAGGGCTCTGGTATTCAGGGACCAGCCTGGGCTGCTCAGCCCCAGCTGCTGCCAGTCCTCATCCCCACAAACCCAGCTCAGTGTCCCCCTGTCGGCTCTTCACATGCCCGACTTAGTCCAAGACAGGACTAAATTCCTTCTCCAAGGCACTTCAGGGCTTTGGATGTGCTACCTAGAGAGTAATTGGGAACAAAAGTCCCAAACAAATGTAGGTACACGATGCCTTCTGGAGGAGAGGAAAATAAAGCCTGAGCAGAAGTTATTGCCCTTACAGGAGAGCGGTGGAATAGTTTTTTTAATTAAAACTTTCCAAAAAGAAAAAAATTGGCTGGAACACTTGCTAAATGTTCCCAGTTTGGGCCAGCTTTAACACTGGAGTAAACATTGGTTTATTCCAAGAGAAATTAAAGCTAGACTCTATTTTCTTTACCCAACTTGACATGGCACTTGGTGTGTAATATTAAAGTGATCAGTCAAAATCACAGGGAAGCAGGACGGCCCGACGTGCCGAGCCATGACGTCTCTGTGGTCACTGTCCCAGCAGTTAAGGCATTAAACCAAAAATAAAGACACTGTGCAATGACATTGAAGGAAACAGATGTCACACATGTCTCAGGGTGCTCCTTGCATGGCTCAAGTCAGGGGCGAGAGGACCCTGGGTTGGGTTCAGCCAGGCCATCGTGCCCCGGCCTTGGTACCTGTGTCCTGGCAGCTGCCAACTCCCGTGGCGTTTCTGATGTCTCCAGGGTCCGTGTTGGAGCTGCTGCCCATGGATCTCCATTGATTTTGTGGGGCTTTGCAGCAGCAAATGAAGCACCTCGAGCAGTGCCAGCACTCTGTCACACCTCCCAGTGCCCTGCTGGGGCTTGGGGTGGCTGACTTGAGGTTGAGTTGGGTTTGGGGTTGGGGTTGAGCTGGATTTGGGGATGAGTCAGGGTTGGGGTTGAGTTTGGGCTGGGGGTTGAGTTGGGTTTGGGGTGAGGTGGGTTGGGGGTTGAGTTGGGGTTTGAGGTTGGGTTGGGTGTGGGTTGGCTTCAGAGGTTTTTCTGAGCAGGCTCTTAGTGAGAGCCACGGTTTCAGACTCTGGCCATGAATTTTTCAGATTCCCATCTGGCTCCACAGTCAGACAAAACATCCTCCTGGTAATTGTCTTGTCTCGCAGTGACTTCTGCCGGGTTGGGTGGCCTGAACTGCAGCCCAGACCATTGCAAGGAACTGCTCGGCTGCCGCTGCACCGCGGGGACGGGGCTGCTGTGACCTCGGTGACGAGGCTGCTGTGACCTCGGTGACGAGGCGGCTGTGACCTCGGTGACAAGGCTCCAGCCGGTCGCTGCCGTTGCTTAGTGCAGCCTTTGCCTGAGCGGCTGCCGGAGGGACCTGGGGCTGTGACTGTGTCGGAGGTCGGAGCTGCTCTGGGCTACAGAGGGGTCGGACCGTCCCCGGCCGCGGACAGGCAGCCGCGTGTCCGTCTACACCGGGACACATAAGCTCCTCCCCGCCGGGCACGGGCTGTGCTCCAATCCCTGCCCGTGGGGTTGTGCTCTGGGTTTCAGGCGCTGCTGCCTCGTTATTCTGGGATGGAGCTTGTGGTGGCTCCAGTGGTTGGGGGGTGGGGGATGCTGGTTACACGCTGGGTCCCACAAGGGCCCGAGGAGCCGTTCGGTTTCCCCTGCCAGTCGCAGCACAAATCTGAGCAGTTGGGAAATCAAAGAACAAAGCCCCAGGTCGGCAGAGGTGCAGTGGGGAGGGGTTCTGGGGGGGGGTGTCTCACAGAGGCACTGTGTTACCTGTGCTGATGCCTGGAGGCAGAACCCCCATGGCTGAGGCCCTTGAGCCACCAGACGTTGGACATCCCCATCATCTCCTCAGCACCGTCCCCGTGTCACCCAGTCCCAGCCCTGTCCCCGCTGCCGTCCCACCCAGCCTGTGGGGATACCGGACCCCAGTGCCCGCTTCTCATCAGCACTGGGTGTGAGGATGGCACCAGCCCAGCGCTGTGATTCCCGTGCTCCAGAGCAGCACCCAGTAAACCCCAGATCGCCTGGAACAGCTCGGTGATCACAGCCGGAGCGCAGCAATGCCGTCCCGGCAGGGCCGCTGGCGAGGGCCGGGGCGTGGGGTGCAGGACTGACACCGACCGAGCAGCCAACTGCGTCTGAGGACACGGAATCCCCGTTTCCCCGGAGCAGGCACGGGCCTGGCTGCACGTCAGCTCTTATCCCTGGCCGGGAGGGCGTCTGCGCCGCGTTCCTGGGCCCAGCGCACCAGGAACTGGGTCCTGTACCAGGAGCCCTCAGCAGGGTGTCCATGCTTGGGCGCCGCCGGGCCTGGCACCTGAGGGGGATTTTCCTTTGCTTTTCCCCTTTCCAAACCTTTCTGGGCAGCAGTTCAGCGATGCTGCCTGCCCGGGAGCCAGGGATGGCAGCGTGGAGCACAAGGGGTTTGTGTGCCCAGCCGGCGATCGGTGTCAGTGGGTCAGGGCTCTGCCCGTGTGCTCCGACGGGGTTAAAAGGGAGTGGGGCAGCCAAGGGGACGGTGCTCCCATGGCCCTGGGCACACGTGGAGCTGCCAGCAGTAGCAAGGAGCTGGATCCATCGTCCCATCCTTCTTCATCCCATGCTGCTGCAGGCAGAGGCTGGAGCATCCCTCGGGGAGTGCGTCAGACTCTTCCTGTAGTGGCTCTTTGGCATTAATGGCCAAAGGAGCCCCATGTCTGTCCCCCCTTGTCCTGGCAACAGGACAGCAGATGCTCTATAGCCAGGTCCCTGGCCCATGTGCCCCCCAGCAACCCCCTCACTGGCTATTCCTGCCGCTGTCCCCCGGCCGTGTCCCTGCACCGCTGTCCCCACCGACCCCGTGGGCTGTGGCTCCACGGGAAGCGGGAATGGCCTGAACCACCTGGCCTCACTAATGTGGGGATCTGGGCTCTGCCAGCGAAGCCACAGCCGGATGGCACTGGGGACACAGGGACACGGGACGCTGGCAGCGAGAGCGTGAGCAGCACCGGCTGGTCCAAAGCTGGGGAGCGTCACCTGCGCCCGGCGCTGAGGGGACGTTCTGCTGAGCAAGTGCACAGCATTTTAATTGTTCTAATGAACCTGAACCCTCAAAGCAATTAGAGTTTGTACATTTGGGCTAATTAAAATTCTTAGCTTTTGGGAAATAAAGATTAAAAGCAAGTTTTTTTAAGAAATAGCCGTTTAACTGCGTTCTCTGGGCAAGGAGCTGATGACTTGGCGGCGCGGCGGAGCAGGCGCCGTTTGGCTGAACCCTTTGAGGGCTCACAGGGCGGCTGCTCATCAGAAACCCTCCCCTCTGCTAATGAAGCGTGTTCGTGCTTCTAAACCTCAGACAAAGGGCTCTAGAAAATCACACCTGTGCTCTAAAACTCACTGACGCACTCAGGAAGGAGAGAAAAATCCCCTCTGCTCCCGGCGTGCCCTTGGGCCCCGCTGCTGCTAAGCTCCAGCTGGACACAGGGGCTCCGTTATCCCGAGCCAGGAACCAGCTCCCAGCAGACCTCGAGGGCTCTACCGGGACCAGCGGAGCCGTCCAGGTCTTGCTGCACCGTCCCCTTCCCGGCTGGTTTCTGCTCTTCAGGCAATGAGGTTTCCCCCAAGCTGGCATCACTCTGCCATGGCAGCCGGTGCCCAGGGCCAGTCTGGGGGGATGGGGGCTGTGGTGGGGCCCGTGACCTCCCGTGGGGACCTGGCGCTGTTTGGTTTTAACTCGTGCTTCCAGCTGCTGTTAGAGCAGGGCCTGTGCACCCACTGCCAGGGCTGGGACATGGCAGCAGTGCCACATTGTGCCCCCCTGTGAGACATTGGTGACACCTCGACCCATCACAGCGACAGCCCTGGGACCCATCACAGTGACACTGCCCAGCATGGTGGCACCCGGAGGGCAGGGCGGGGACCAGTCTGTAGCCTCTGTGCCTTTCTGGCTGTGCCACCAGCACAACCTCTACTAAAGACTCCTGGGGCTGGAGATGCTTTTCCTGGCCACACCCACCTGTGTGGTGTCTGGGTGGGTTTTGTACCCCGGGGGGTTGGGGGGTTGTTCAGTAACTGCGGGTACCTGCCGTCCCTGACACACCCGGGACGGGCCTCCGGCCGCCGTCAGCAGAACCAATTAAACGGTGCGATCGTAATCGCTGCTCTGTTTATTATTTATTTCCCCAGCAACAATGATATATTTAGACCAACAGCTTTGAGCTTTTTCTGACCCATTATGCTCAGCACATCCCAGTGGCCACGGCAGGAGCGAGCGCTGGCTGCACCTGAGGGACACCGACACCATGAGCCCCCCTCAGTCCCTGGGAGGGGGATCCCCATCCCCAGCATCCCACACGGGCAGGAAGCACAAGGATCACCGGCTTGGAAAAGACCTTTGAGATCATCGAGTCCAACCATCCCTGTCCTTTCCTAAACCATTGCCCTGAGCACCTCCCTTGGCCCTGGAGGGGAGAATCAAATGGAGCAGGGTGTGAAAGCACCGGCTGTGGGGTGTCCTTGGGTTTTAGGGGGACTTGCTCTGCTCTGAGCCTTTAGGAAGGTGTGTTTGGCTCGTGGGGGTAGGAGCACTCACAGTCCTGCTGCAGGAGCCAAAAGGGAAAGGAGAAGCCTAAGAAAGCAATGGGGACATAATTAGTGCTGGATTTTAATTTACACTGTGGATGCCGGGGGCAGGGGGGGCAGCGGGCTCAGCTCTCCGTGGGGGCAGAGGCAGAGCCCACCCCCCACTCTGCTCAAAGAGTGACCGATGGCCCCACACAGTGACAGCCACGAGGTGACAGTTCGTACAGCGTGTGGGGAGCACCGGGGTGATGGCAAACGAGCCGTTATTGGGGCAGATGATGTTGCTTAGGAGCTTATTGGGTCACGATGCCCTTGGCAGCCTCTGCTTTTCCAAGCTCATTACCATAGCGGTGACTCCATCCCAGTCCGACTCACTGGGACAGACGGGCCATGTCCCAGCCTGGGGCTGCTCAGTGGGCTGCTCCTGGGGTGGGGGAGGGCGGGCAGGACAGCCCTCTGCAGCTGCCAGGACTCAGCACCTTGTGCACAGCCTCATGAGCGCGGTGACCCCAGCGGCTCCCGGGCCAGCCCGTGCGTGGGTGGCTTGAGGGCTGTTCTGTGCCAGCGGCGCTACTGCCACGTTCGGCCCCTCGGGGGGCTCTGACCCTTCTTCTCGGGGGTTTCTGCTGGTCACCCACCCGTGAGCTGCTGTGCTGTGTGGACGGGGCTGCTCGGGGTGGCTGGACGCAGCCAATGGGGATTTCCCTCCCGAGGCTCCCACCGACGCTGCTGCATCCCCCCGCTGTGCCAGCTCATGCCAGCGCTTACCCTGGGCTGGCTGCTGTGGCTTTAGCTCCTGCTCACAGTACTTGTCAAATTAATGCAGCACCTTTCCAGTAAGGGAGGGGACACGTGGAGTGGTGGACCTATGGCGCCTGGGGCTCGCCATGGGGGTCTGATGGCCCAGGGGATGGTGCTGTGCTGGGGCAGGGGGACAGACACTCCCCCCAGGCCCCCTGGGTGCTGCAGCAGGGCAGGTGGGTCTGGGGGCGAATGGGACGGACCAGTTCCAAACCCTGGAACCCACAGAGATCCCTTTGGACAGGGCAGGACCTGGACTTGAGCTGCATGAAACACTGTGAACCACGTGGGACCGGTGCCAGTGGCTCCCCGACACCGACAGCCTCTGGCCCAGGGGGTCCCACAGCCACCTGCCCTGCACGTCCCACAGTGCCGGGGCTGCTCACTGCTGCCTTGGTCCAAACCACAGGGGTTGGGGTCACTGTGCCTTGGGCCAGCGCCGGCTCTGGGGAGGTTTTAGGGGTTTTCTTCCTTTTTTTCCCTCTCCTCCCTCTTGGAAACACTCTCAGCACCCACCTATGTGCAGAGCTGGGGCTGAGATGGGCCCGGGCGCTGCACACACACAGCAGAGCCAGGATGTGCCCTGTGCTGGCTGCGACCTGGCTGGCGCCATCAAACAGCTGTGAATAAAAAAGCAGCTGGGGGAGAAAAGGAAGGAAGACGAAAGGAAGGAGGGAAAAAGAAAAGGAAGGAGAAGAAAAACCCTTGGGAGGAGTTTAGAGGTGGTGCCTTGGCCCTGCTGGGTAACTGCCCTGTGTTGGGGTTTGCCGTCCCTGTGAGCACGAGGCCGTCCCAGTGCCGCTCATCCGGCCCCATCGCTGCGCCCCGGCCGTGGCGGCGCTGCCTGGTCGGGGAGCAGAGCGGTACTGGACCCCCGGCAGCCCCATGCCCAGCCAGCTCACACTCATTCTTCTGAAAACAAAGACACATCCTGCCTCAGCCAAACCCAAGAAGCCTCCAGCAAGTGTTAGGAGAGGAAAAAAAGCGCTCATGGATTTTCTGCGCTGCCGGAGGGAGCTGGGCCGCGTTGGCTGCAGCCGGGAGGGGATCCAAGTCCCCGCTCAGCTCCCCCGTGCTGGCAGCTCCGGCCCTGGAGCAGCTCCCAGCTGGGCTTCGTGGGGCACAATGGGTCCCTCTTCTCAGCCTGCATCACATCGAGCAGAAAGCGTAGGCCCTGTCCCGTCACATTAGCAACGCAATTAGTGGCCACAGCCGATGCTGTGTCAGCAGTTTTCCCTCCATCTTTTCATGTGGTTTGATCTGGATTCACCAGAGCCTATAATTAGAAGGTTTCCACTTACTTGTTATTTTTTAAACTTAAAGTTCCCTGTTGTGACCTCAGAGAATATCCTGAGTTACGCTCTGGAGCCGTGCCGAGCCCGTGATGTATTGAGTACGAGTAACTACCAGCGCCACCACTCCTCAGGCTTCTCTCAGCCCTTCCAGGGGCTCGGGCGTTCGGGAGCAACGAACCTTCAATCCCCCTCGGACGGCTTCTCATTCACTGTTCCTCCTGTTGCACTTGGAAGAGTTCAATTTCCCCTGTAATGACCAGTGGATCTGGGGGGACTCTGCTCCTCGGCCCTGCTCTGGGGAGATCACCCCGTCAGTGCTGCCTCCAGCCCGGGGGTGCTCAGGACAAGGAGGACACGGAGATGACCCGAGAGCTGGGGCAGCTCTGCTCTGCTGGGGGACACAAATCCTTCCCAGAGAGAGGGGAGGCCCTGGCACAGGGTGCCCAGAGAAGCTGGGGCTGCCCCTGGATCCCTGGCAGGGTTCAAGGCTGGGCTGGATAGGGCTTGGGATACCCTGGGGTGCTGGGGGGGTCCCTGCCCGTGGCAGGGGGGGCACTGTGGAGGTCTGAGGGTCCTGCCCACCCAAACCAGTCTGGATCCTGTGGTTTTTTGTAAAACATTATGGAAATGCAAGAGAACAAATGGGATTTCAGGCGAAGCCGCCCCGTAACGGGGACACTGCCACAAAGCGCAGGGCAGCCCCCACGGCAGCCGAGAGACAGTTTGTTATTGCACCTTAAGGCCCGATGCAGCTCCTCAGAGCACCTCTCCCAACCCCCACACACACGTTCCCTACCCCAAGTGCTGCTCTGGCCTTGCCCCGACGCCGCTCCAGCCATCCAGGCTGCAATGCACCGATGTGGAATTCACGTGAGCCTTTAACCGCGGCTCAGGGTCTCCTTGGTCACAAGCCAGGCCCAACCCCGCCTTGGGGAGTTACGACCCCCTTAATGCAGGTCCCATCCCACCAGTCAACCCAGTTCTCCCACAGCAGCAACGAGCTGTGGCACCAGGAATTTCTGCTCAGGAGGTGAATGACGAGAACGCCGCTCACGAGGGGCCAGCGGAGCCCATCGGGCCCAGACGCGCAGCAGAAACGCCTCAGACGCGGTTTGAAGCTGTTTAATGAAAAAAGCAGAATTTTATTATATGGTTTCTGTCCATTATTCGGCATTGCTGTAAATGGCTCACATTTACTGCAACTTCTGTACAGATGTGTGGCTTTGTATTACCAGAACAGCAAATTTAAATGAAAAAATAAATGTTCAACAATTCCACACAAGCTTTTACAGTCCAACATTTCACTGAGTAGGTGAAAACTACAGACTTGTTACTACAGAATTATTCAGCATGAATAAAAAACTACAACTTTTATTTTTAAACAGGAGTCACTGGTTTAATTTTTTTTTTTTTATGCTGTTTAAAATTACTGTGATAAAAATAATGATTTTTTTTTTTTTTAATAATGCCATACACCGGTATGATATAGGATTTGTCCCCAGTATATATCTTTTGTTTAATATACAAAATAGAATAATGACACATCACCGACTCTATGCTGTTACGCGAGTTAGTTGGGAGGTGGGGGATATTTTCATACACACAGCCTTTCGTCAGAAGACGAGTGCCTCTTGCTGTCCACAGAGGCCCCAAAACCCTTTCCTGAAAATTTGGTTCCTATGTGACATGGGCGGCTCGGGGTCGCCCGGCTGCAGCCTGGCCCAAGGTGTGCGATAGGTACGATCTCTGCAGACTCACCCTACGTCTCGGCCCTGAAGTCCTCAACCGCTCGCGCTCCGCTACGGGACACAGGATTTAGCTGATGCTCATCCAGGCACTTCCTCCCGCTTCCTACCCTCCGCTGTGAACGTGGTGAGAGGTTCCACCTCGGCGTCGACCGGCACCTCTCCCCGGCCCCAGAGCCCCTCGGGGACGCCCCCGCGGCACGAGGCGATACCCGGCAGCTCCTCTCCATCCCCGCGGCCCGGCCGGCCCTCGGTCGGATGCACTTTGTGATAAGGCACTGAAGAGACGAAGTCAGAATTCTCCCTGCTTTATCCAGAGTGCAGATACTACCCACTGCTACAAGGACTACAGATACACAGAACACGGACTCCTCACTGCTTACTAAAGCGCTACGTAATTTCAAGTGTGAAGTTCAAAACTTAACAGCACGTACAGGACGATTGCTTTCTCCTAACATCACAGTTTCCTTTGATTCTCCTGAACTCCATGAACTACAAACGAATGTACAGGCAGACAGACAGAGAGGGCAGAGCCTCCCTTCTCCTATGTCAGCGACTCTCTCGAGGCAGTGATCGTGTTTGTTCGTGTAGTTACTTCTCTGCTGGCAAAAAGAAAGTAAAAATTAAAAAATACAAAGTTTTGTGTCTTTGTGTGCACGAGCGCCCGGGCGTCCGCACACGCACACGCACGCCCGGGCACGCTCCCTCTTCCACACCAGCTCCAAGGGAGGTTTGTAAAGCCGCTCTCCAAGGAACGTGGCTCTCAAGTGCGAGCCCGCTGCCAGCAAACAGCGCCGGGCGCCTCTCTGCACCTCAGGCGGGCGCGTGAAGGGGTCCACTGAGCTGGGTTGAACGTTACAATTAAAATACTGAGCTTTACCTTAAGTGTTACAAAATGTACATAATTCCTCACAGATCAAAGAAGAGAACGATTACTTTTCTGTTTTATTAAAGACGCTATTTTACTCCAAAGTACTGAATATAGTATCTTTTTTTTTTTGTTTTTAATAGGTATAACATTCAAAAAGAGATTTAAGAAAGGATGAAAATTTAGTTTCCTATTTCCCTTGGAAACAAACCTCTGCTGAACAATAGAAATGTACTAGTGTATTGTGAACGACCTATGCTCTATATTTACATATTGCTGGTACCTGTATGCGTATTATTGCCAAATTCCTCAAGCTGTCTCTGCTGTGGTATGTGCGGCTGTATATGAAATTAACCCCGCGCGCGCGCACGCGCCTGCCCCGCTTCCCCTTTCTGCAGCGGAGGCCTGATTTAGCAAGGGCTCCTGAATGGTAACCAACCTCTCGGACAGGAGTATCCCACCCAAGCTCCAGCTGGAATAGTTACACAGTGATTTGCTAAACGTAAAGCCGACCCTAGGAACGTCCGCTGAACACGGGCTGTCCTTCCTACACGGAGTACTTCTTTGGACACTGAGCACTGCTCCTTCAGTACTACCTCCAGACAAGCCACAACTTGTATGGGTTACCATTCAGCACGTTTGTGACCCCTACAAAAAATATAATTACATGTGTCATGATAAAGCAATCTGTCATCTAAAAATCATCCTTATTATACACTATACAAGCTATTTTACAGTCATTTAATAAATTGCTTTTAAAGCTGCAGTAGCCCTTCCCTTCTTTTCTCAGATCTGCGAGTATGCCGATTATACACATTTGAAACTATAACTAAATATAAAAATATATTAGGTTTTGTATTTCATCAGATGATCTCTCTCACCTCTATTACACAAATAATCTGGCCACTTTGAGTAAAAATCAAATTTTAGAGTGGCTTAGTAAATATTTAAATTTTGAGATACAGAAAATCGTTAAGGTGCACGTAGAAAAAGGCTACTACAGCTTCTAAACCTTTTTTAAAATCTACTTATCGATGGCAACGAGGAGAAATTCACGAGACCTGTGGTGACGTTATGGCACGCTAGTCATTCGACATGAGAGGATGCACCTTACAAAGACAGAAGGTTCTGACATACGACTCTAAGACCACGAAATCAGTAGCGGGGCTTTCCTGCTCCCCAGGAAAGAGGAGAACCGAGTGGAGATGTGAAAACGGGTCTCTAACCACCCGACTTTGGAGTCCGTGTATCCAGAGCGACGGCCGGCCAGCGCGGCTCCTCCTTCCCGCCTGCGCGACGGCAGCGTCTCGCCGAAGGAGAGAGAGAGAGAGAGAGAGAGAGGGGTCTAGAACCCATACGAGGAAACAGAACAAAACCAAACCACTGGGCATAATTACACGTCTGCCTCTTGAGTCAATGGTATTTCTCCATATATACTTGTACAATGATAGATTTAAGTGTATAGAAAATGTGAGTTTCTCCACACAGAAGTAAACTTTTCTTAAGCTATGCATATTTTTCCTGAAAATTTCCTGATGGGCAGTCAGGACTGATCTTCTTGGCATCAATGCAGCCCATGACTCTTACAGTTATGGCTGTTGCATTATATGCAAAAATCAGGCTTGGGTTTTTTTTTTTTTTTTTTCAATATATAAAATAACCTGCTCATTTACATCCAGTTAGGACTGGGTTAATTTTCTATGAATCTGCATATCCAACACTTTTGCACGAATACCAAAAGTAGTTGTTTCATTCACATCTATTTAAACTAGACTCGAGAGTGCTCTCCCACCCACCCTGGCCCTTAAAAAACAAAATTGCCAAATTTTTACGGTCACTTCGACAGTTGAAAGCTATTAGGTTAGAAAAGCCCAACCCATTTTCACGTGAATATACTCAAGGATTAATGTCTAGAGGTCATTTAGGAAAGCTACGAGCTGCCCCACCTTAAAAAAACAGCTGTACAATAGGCATCTTGAAGTATTACAAAAAAATTATGTAAGAAAAAATGACCAAGCCTAGTTCACGGTATATAAAGTTAAAGGAAATTGCTAAAACCAGACAGTAATAGCTATAAAAGGCACAACTTCCCTTTTCTGATATACACTTGTAAACTTTCTTCAGGTTACATGCATAAACCAAAATGCTACCTTAACTTTAAAAAAAAAACCAAAACACTTTACTAAAAAAAAAAAAAGCAAAAAAAAAAAGCCTAGAAAATTGTCTCCAGCCAACTGCAGAAATTAATTAGCAGAATGTTCATAACACAGCCTCCAATCTCGTCACTGGTGGTTTTGATGCATCCATGGATGTTGCACGAGGGGAGAGAGACAATTTCCAACAAGTGAGATTTATTTTCCTTTCCTTTCTCCCCCAGTTATTTACCAAATATGAGAAATCCGCTGCTTCTATAGCCTAAATCTTGGCCCTCTGTAAACCACATGTAGTGCATAATTACAAAAGAAACACCGCTGCAAGGACAAAATTAACAAGTCTGGTAGGTTTTTTCCTTTACAAAAAAAAAAAGCTATCATTTGACATTTTCTTAAGGCAACCCTTTTGTATTAAGGCAGTCACTTCTGATGAAATAAGAGCTTCTTGATATTTCCATTTGAATATTTTGGTATCTGATTGCTGATGATTTCTGCCAACATTTCTGGGAACTCAATACTCATGGATTTATCCAAAAATGTCTGGAAGCAAAAGCTCAGAAGACTTTCAACCACCTACAAGTGATAAAGCACAGAATTACTTTCAAACCAACGCACCCCGAAGACCCATTAACCGACACCCCTTCCGCAGCGCTTCCTGCGGTGCGGGCCGGCGCAGCGGCTGCTTCGCCAGCCACCCTGCGGCCACCTCAGGGGACACCCCTGTGACAGGTTCTCCTCGTGTCAGACAGCGAGTCCTGGACATAGGATTCTGATGGACCACAAGCTGACTGATCGTGCAAGGTCTTCACCTCCACTGCAGAGACTTTGTGTCAATTCCCATTCCAGCATGCAAGTGACAGGCAGATGGACAAGCTCCCGAGGAGCTTCCCAGGTGCCTGGTACACTACCAAGAAAAGGAGCATCTGATCTTGAGGTCTGGAAGTTTCCCTCGCCCTACCCAGCTTAAACGCTGCTTCAGCTGCGCTGTCCTACGTGTGCTCCTTACAGCACACGCCGCAAACGGAGACAGCCTGAATTCTGAAATCCCCTGCAAATTCAGACCACTGCTAACACTAAAACAGTGCCAATACATTATTGTAACACAATTTCAAGCAATCCACAGATTCTTGAATAGCTTTTCTCCAAAATAATATTGTTTTTAAGTTCACGTTTTTGCTACTGCTGCAAAATCGTTTACAATTTCCAAGTTCCTCCATTTTAAAGCAACATCATTTTTAAAAACTGGAGAGACAGAGGGTGACATGAAGTCAAACATTCACTAGACTCTGGTGCAGAAGCAGCCTGTGAGCACCACGCTCCCTCACCTCAGCCAGTCTTTGGTGAGAGTCGGGGAGCACGACCGCCTCCTCCTTCTGCCCATGAACCCCCTCAGTAAAATGATTTTAAAAAAGGAGCAGGGAACTTGCTGCCATCCCCTCAGAGCTATCTGGAATGCCCACAGCATTCAGGTAGAACTTACGTCATGCATAGAGTCCAACAGTTTAGTCAGTTGATAAAATCGCTGCCAGTTCTGGCTCGAGTTCCCTTCTCTCTTCACTATGGCCTTTCCCAGCTCTTTGATGTATGTCATACGGATTTCTTCAAACAGAGACTGACTCTTCAGGCCTTCCTTAGGAACTGTAACATTGATACAAACCTTTCAGACACCACACCTCCACCAACTGCTGTTTCAGTTCTCTTACATTCATTACACAAACACAACCCAAAGGAGTTAATGACATGGCAGCCGAGAGACAGGGATGGAGAGCAGCAACTGACACAGATGACTTGCTGAGCAAATGGGATTCCTGGCTAAGTAAAAATAATAACTCCAAAGGTAACCCAAGAGCAAACTGAGGGCAGGGAACCGGGCCACAGAGGCAACGCCACTAAGGCCTGGACGTGCCTTGACAAGGAACAGTCAGCGCTGGAGCTCCCGTGTTCTCCATGTCCTGGGAAACGTGACATTGGAAGGATTCCACAGAAATTCCGCGTGCTGAGGGAAGAGCGAGGGCAGGATCACAGGATGGCTTGGCTCGGGACAGACCTTGAAAGATCATCTAGTTCCAACCCTCCTGATGGGGCTCAAATAACGCGGCCTGGCCAGGGAGTGACTGAGACCCGACAACACGGCCCAGGGCGGGCAGGACTCTGGTCTCGGCAGAGCTCCTCAGGATGGGGCTGAGGCAGCAAGACAGTGCCTGGTCCCTCTGGGACCCTAGCTAACTGGGACAAACCAGGCACAGGGACTCAGTGGTCCTTAACAGAGTTGGTTTGCAGCCTTTGTTTCCCTCAGCGAAGGGAATGGGAAGAGCTGAAGACAGAGAAGAGAGCAAGCCGAGACAAAGCCAATAAAGCAAGAGAGGAAGAGAGAAGCCATGAAAAGCCTGTCTCTTCCTTAAAAAATCCTCCCTACGCTGTCAGCATCAATGAGGTGTCAGAGGGAAGTGTCTTATCTGCCTTGTCTGCACAGGAGTTCATGGCATGTCAACTCTCGCTTCAACAGTTTAAATGGAAAGGTCTGTGTGTGAACCATGTGGGACTCCTGCTCCCCCCCTTGTCCTCTCTCCTCTCTTGGAAAGCTTACACAGAAACAATAAACAAATGGCAATTGTGCAGCCATGGATAAAACGCCACAGGAAGGCCAGCTCTTTGACTGACACAACTTCCAGGCTGCACTACTGACACGAGGTGTGTACCTGGAGAGGAACGGGGCGTCCCCTGCCACACACCCCACAGAGGCCTTAGGCGGGTTAACGGCAGCGCTCGCCGTACGCCACTCGTGACCCGGCTCAACTCTACCTCCACAATGTTAAAATAACTTCCGGAGGAGTTTGGCAACTTGGTTTTGGGGAACTACTTCACTGGACCAGCACTTCCTCCCTGGCAGGGGGGTGGGTTCGGGGGACTTGTTTTGTGTTGGGGTTTAAGTCTTTCATGAGCATGAAGTTACGGCTTTGCCCATTTCTTTGGGTCCCAAACTGCCCAGCCAGTTTATTTACTTATTTTTGAGGAATTTTAAATTGTAATTCTGGATTGAGCCTCTGTGTTGGAGCTGTGAGAACTGAGCATGATCCATCGTATCCTCTCATGAATGTCTTGTGCCTGCTGCAAGCAGAACTCCCGTCGCCAGCCCTAGAGACCGAGGTGCCAAACACATGCTTGCCCTTGTGTCAGCCACCCCATGCTAGCACAATTTTAACTACCCATACACACACACACACAGTATCAGCAAGTTACACTTACACTGTTCACACAGGTATTTAACTGTTCACCTACTTGTAGAGAGGAGAAGCAGTGTTTTCATGCAGAGATACTCTTCGTATGAGACTTGAAGCCGTGACAGCTCTCGGGCAACCATAAGCATATGTTTGCATTGTTCATACATACATGGTAGATTCATTCTCTGCCTGAGAAATAAGAGCATAAAATCAGTTAGAACCAGACTTAGAAGTTCTAAACCAAGGTCTTTCCATGCTTTGTTCAAGAGTGGTGAGGGCTGGAGGTGCTGATGATGAGCCTGCTCATGATCCACCTCACAGCAAAGTGACCTTTTTAGCGCCAGTGAAGCCATTCCAGGTGATCGCCTTGGTCACCACATATACACACAGGCCCAGCACTGCAGTGTGGGGGGGGCAAGTCGTGTTCAATCCCAGTGTTACAAAGGGAGGTTCTCTCCACCGAGGGCCAGTTCACTTTGCTACCAACCAACCCAACAATTCAGCACAAACTTGACATAAAACCCAAGTTCAGTCACTGTGCAACACAACTCTCCAAGTGTGGCAGTCACAAAAGTATTTAGTCCATATAAAGAGACATGCTGGCATACTACACTAGAGATGAGATTTCCCAAATTCTTCCAATACTTTTGAGTAGTTGGCATAACTTTAAGACCTATTTGTTCACCAGCAATAGCATCAGCTTCCTGTAACTCTCAGTTTTCAATGCAATTTTATATTTCTTACATTCTTAAAGTGATGCCCAGTCTTGCAATTAAAGTTCACTACTTTTGTACTGTAATTACAAGGTTGCTAACCATAAAGACATGTCAACAACCGAAGGAAATTCTTGGAAAGCACTTACCTGGAATCAGAATGACAAACTTTATGTATTTCTAAACTCCTGTCCTTTTATTTTTTCTGTTTTATTGAAACCCTGCATCAAAAGAAGAACTCCTCCTCCTTTTTAGTACCTCCTATTTAAACTGAATCAGTCTAAGTGTAAGATTTGGCTATGAACCTACACCAATTCCTGCTCAGCTGCCATCACTTCTCAGTCTGCCCTGTAAGAGAATCGTACCATGTACCCTCACAAGCATGCAATGAAACACCAAGTGAAGACACGAACACCCCCCCACCCCTTCTCAAGGTGCAGCTCCTAACAACAGGAACTCACGGCCGCTCCGAAAGACAGAGACATACAAGCTGCTGGAGCTGTATTCAAACTGGATCAAGCCCCAGTCTAGGGCCTGTATTCCCAACACATGCTCTCAGACACCTCCTGCCTTACACACACAGTACCTACACCTAGATGTAGCCATGTGCACAGAGGAACCCAGAGCACTGGCATGATCTTCAATGTGAA
Organism: Heliornis fulica; assembly: GCA_013399135.1. Classification (NCBI taxonomy): domain Eukaryota; kingdom Metazoa; phylum Chordata; class Aves; order Gruiformes; family Heliornithidae; genus Heliornis; species Heliornis fulica. Next base: position 55,129 of record VXBZ01008807.1, on the reverse strand, counting down.
TCACTGAGCAGTAGCAGCGACGACACGAAGCGCACATGAAGGAAGGTGAGAGGAGGACCTGCGAGGTGTTCAGGAGCAGGATGTTTCTCAGCACACTTGACACAATGCCACTCTTTGGCTGTTTGGCATATTTTCTCCTAAACTGCCCCCATCTGCTAGGTTGTATCAAAGGGCATCTCACATATTTCAAATTGAGTAATTTAAACACATTCTGTGACACGGCTCAGCAGTTTTCCTCATGTCAGACTATTATCGTTTCTGGGCAGAAGGTTAAAATAAACATTATGAAAGGGGCCAGCCTGTCATTTATTTCCACCTCCTGTAAATGCAATCACATCTGCAGTTCTGAGAAGCTACTTGCAGATTTTTGGGGATAGCGAGGCTACGCAAGGCACAGTTCTCAGAACCGGAGCGCAATGTAAGAAGATGCAATACTTAAACTAGGGATTGTATTAATTAAAAGACATTATACTTAGTGATGACATAGCAGAAGCTCTCTACAGAACCATACTGACTCTGTCGAGTCTTCAGGCAAAGCTCTGGTGATAACCAGGGCTGGTGACCCTGGCAAGGTCTGGCACTTGCCCTCCACAGAGCCGAGGAGCTGCTGCCGCAGCGGCAGTGCTGAGGCCGGGAGAGCCTGGGGCAGCTCCTGGCGACACGGGGCACATCGCAGCAGTTCAACACCTTTCCAATTATTGCCCTTCATATAAAGGGAGACTTGAACAGCTGACTAACAGCCTTTTATCACTTCTGAAGTGGTCCTGCTGTAGTGATTGCAAATCCAGTCCGATCTGAATCGCCTTCTTGTTCTGTTTGTAATATTCCTCTGGTTCAGTAAGCAGCTCCCGTGGGGAACACGCGAGCTGGGTATGAGCTGTGAGTGTCAGCTCCGTGGCAGCCCATGTAACACACACAGGAGGTACACATGGATGCTGGGTGGGATGCATGTTGAGGGTAAGAGCATGTGATGACTTTCAACAGTGCCATGAGTCATTCAGTTCAGCCAAGTCTACAAATGAATAAAACCAGTAAACAAGATGCTGGTATTCTGAAAAACACAGATGACGCCGACTCCACCGAACTGGTTACAGAAGAATGTTTGGAAAAAGTTCTGGGAATAAGAACTGATAAAATGTTGCTTATAAAGCTGCAATCACAAGTTATTTTCTTTCTGTTCAAGTAACACCAAGCTGACACTCTGTACAGCTCATAATAAGGACAAACGAGACAAAGGAGTTGACTTCCAACCAGAGAAGAGCAAGCAGCTGAGGTGCCTACAAACCAGCTCCAGATCCTCAGGTATGGGACTTCCAAGGGCTTATCTGTAAAGCCAGGCAGCAGTTAAATGGCATTTGCTACTCCATGAGCAGCACTGTGCAACAGCTGCCGTTGCTCTCTGTGATTTCATCAACACCATGACACCAACAGGGGCCTAAAGCCGAAACAGTAACTCTGCCAACTCCAACAAACGCTTCTTTCGGATCACAACGTGTGGATACACTTCTACAACACCACAAAATCTCAGGTTTTTACAATCTCCAAAAAATAAACAATGGTCTAAAGCCTGAGATTTATTGAGCTGCCAAACCTTTCAACAACCTGAGCTGCACGTCTATATATATATATATTTATAAAACATATATATAACTGTCAGCTGACACAGACATACCTCCATGAACTCCCATTTTTCTTGTTTTGAAATGTCCAACCATGAGTTTACTGAACAGCCACACACTAATCTGCTCAAGTGTGTATTTCCACCCAGGTAGGAAACACAGAACTGCAAACAGAACGTTTTCCAGAGCCTTACCAGAGCTTAAAATCCCTTTTGCCCCTCCCTTGTTGAAGGGCTCAGTAGGACTCCCCTGTCCCTGCACCTCTGGCTGCCAGTCAGCTCCTGGGAGAGAGAGAGGCTTTCATTGGAGACCTGGATCAACTGGAACAGCCAGCAGCTCAGGAAAATCGGGGGCAGGAACCACAAAGTGACTTTAGCAAGAAATCCTTCCTGGGGAAGGAGGGGAGGCCCTGGCACAGGGTGCTCAGAGGAGCTGTGGTGGCCTCTGGATCCCTGGCAGAGGTTGGATGGGGCTTGGGGCACCCTGGGCTGGTGGGGGTGTCCCTGTGCATAGCGAGGGGCACGGGGGATAGGCCGGGGTAGGTCTGCCCACCCAAACCAGTCTGGGGTTTGGTGACTTCTACTCCTGCAGAGGTGACACCTGATGAGTTCAGAAACTCATCTCTCCAGTTTTTGTAGATGAACAGATGAGAGGGATAAACACATGAAGTGAAAACAAAGCTCTCTGCACCTTTTTGCACTCAACAAATGCTATGAGAAATAATTGTCATACCACAGCTTCATAATCCACCCTACCCACCCCCATCAGATGTATTAACCAAAGGTATCCAATACCTGACAATCACTACTCAAATATATCAGACAATTCCCCCCCAGTAAACAACAGGAGTAAAGACCTAACAGTGGGATGGCTGGTTAAATGACCATGCTGCCAGCTCAAGACTTAAGGAAACAGTTTCTCTTCCCACCACCAACCAATGACACTTGGAAAATTCAGTGATTGCAGAACCTGTAATGGCACTAAGGAGTGTGGCATCCAGCAGCACCACAGACTGCAGCACTCAGCACCCCAAACCCACCAGCTCCCTGAGACTCCTGCACTCCTGCTGTGGTGTGTACAAGAGTGAGGGACCTCACAGGTGAAAATGTGACACAGCAAACCCCGTAACGAGTCAGACAGGTTCTCATGTACAGCCAGTTACACATGGCTGCTGGAGAAGTGCTGACATGAGCTAGTGGATCTCACTACTCCTTGTCTAAGTACATAGTACACAGGATTTACAGTAGTTACACGGGAATAAGGACAGGGTCAGCTCAAGGACAAACACACCACAGACCGAGGTCGCTCAGATGCTTGAGCAGATGCACACAACTAAGGAAGTCTTAGCCGACTGTCTGCTGCTATTCTTAAGGCTGGAATGACCCAGGTCTGCATGAGGGGCTCCTCTGAGCCTTGCAAGATGTTGCTAAGTCCTCAACTTGCTTATACTTCCATTGAAGAGAAACAAGTACATCAAGACCACGGCTCGAAGGGACGGCAGAGCTCCTGGAATCACCGAGTCTACCACAGCACGGGTGAGGACCTGTCCTTCTCTTCTATTCCTCACCAAAGGAGTGCTGGGGAACTACAGTCAACAGACATGAAGCCAGAATAAACTCCTAGGCCCAAACTAAAAACGCTCCCATAAAGAACAGGTCTGTAGAAATGACATTTGCAGATCTCAAAAATTCCAAGTCTGAACAACATGCACCTCTTCACCCTCACACAGGAATCTGAAGCGACGGAACAGGGAGCCAAGAACCTGTCACAGGCAGCTGCGGGTCATGGTGAGGTGACCACGGTGCGAGACTTCAGAGCGCCGAAGCTCAGGACCCGACCCCGTTCCACACCAACTGCCTCTAGTGAAGCATGCTTTAATATTTATAAGGAAAACCCACTCTTTTTCCTACTACTTCAGGGAACTCACTGCAGTGTTATTAAATATTCCAACTGGGTTTATATTTATCAGATGAAGGAGCTCTTCTCACTTTTCGAGGATGCCACTTTACCTACTCATTTTGCAACAGCCAACGGGCCTTTACGTACCGCAGATGTATCCCTTGAATGATGCATGAAATCCAGAGAGTGAAAACATCTGACTGCTAAAATCCAGGCACATTTTCTTCCTGGATGTCCACAAGATCTCTCTTTCCCTACTGAACATTTTGGCCCCAGCAAGGCTTCCCCAGAGCGCTGCCACTCTGGTCTCCCCGAGCTACAGCGCTTGAGGAGCTCTTACAACTCATGCAGGGGTTTGACGGATTATTCTGCATTTGTCATGTCTGACTCGGGGGTGGCTGTATTTTATTGATGAATGGTACATAAAAAGTTATGACCAAAGTTTTATGGGGAGCTTCTAGCTCACTGGTGAAGAAACTGCAGTTCTTTTAGTCTATATATTTTACTGAAAAAAAAAGTCATTTTGATAAACAATTTATGTACTGAGGCTGTAACGAGAGTGAATTCCAAAAGGAATATTGAGAGTAACAGAATTACCCTGGCAGGTTTTGATAAGAGTACTGACATGCACTTAGCTGTGAAGCTCTGTGGGTCTGACCCACTGACAAACAGCAAGAGACCCCAGACTTAAAGCAGATTAGATGTTGTTCCAGATTATTAGCGACAATACCAATTATTCAAATCACACCACATGGAGAGTATTTTTTTCCAGAGACATATTCTAAGAACTTTAAAAACATAAGTACACAGGTGGGCACTCACCAATAATCTGCTCCTCACCCTTTTTTAAAACATTATTATTATAATGTAATTATGACAGTTTATAAAAAAACATTTACATTGAAAAAAATAAACAGAATAAACAAGCATGAAAAAGCAGTAGTCTGAAATGGAAATGGCTAATCTCATAGAAAACCTAACTCAGTATTTTTAAACTGAGAAAAATAATATTAAATATTAAAGTCCCAAATATTTGGGACTTTCAATACTGAAGTGCAAGAGGAATAAAAATATTAAGACTACAGTCTCAAACTATGCCAAAGGCATCAGTATTGAGTCCCCTTCAGAGGCAGGAAAACAGACACATGAGCAGTATCTTTTTGCTTGCATCACACTTCTAATTACCAAGAAGGCAATGCTTAAAAAGGTTTTGAGGTTGTGTCAAAGGCCCTGTGTAATCTTATTTATTGGCTTTAGCCCCCACAAACGGACTATGCCCGTTTCATGACAAAAGAATGCCAAATCCATAGCCACAGCACCATATAAACTGCAATCTGCAGGGGACACACACCAGATTTTGCATGGCTTTGGCCAGCAACCTCAAAGATTTACACTCACAGGGTATTTTCAACAACCAATTCAAAATACAGACATCACACCTCACACAGGTTTTATCAGTACTGCTAGCATCAGTCACCAGAGAGACTCTGAGATCACTCAAGGAGCCTGTTACGGACTACACATGCTTCCACCTGCCTGGAGAAACCCCTGTTTGAAGAGAGACACGAAGGACACGACTGCTGAAAATCCTTCCAAGAGAAAGGCAGGAGAGCGTGAGGGTGTCTCAGGGCTGATGCCTGAATGCATCCCAGAAGAAGAGGGTCTGCTCCCCAGACTGAGGGCAGAAGGGCAAAACCTAACCCACTACTACTCCTCTGAAATAGTATACTGAAAGTAGTATGTGTACGACTGCACAAATGTTTACACCCACTGATTCCCAAAACTGAGCCTTGTACCCATCACCCCACAACCCCACACTCCCTCCTTCTCTCCCCTACCACAATCCCACACTCCCTCCTTCTCTCCCCTACAACAACCCCACACTCCCTCCTTCTCTCCCCTACAACACAGAATTACTGGGCAACACACATCTGAAAAATACAAGGAAAAGAGAGATCCAAATATTCCAGCAAATTCAACTTTTCTTGAAAACTGGTAAGTAAAAAAAAAAAAACAAACCCCAAAACCCCACAAACTCAGTCAGGACAGTGTTTCCATTTGTGACTTTTTAGCCAGTTTCACCAGGCTCAGAAACGAATGCTTAACTAACCAAACACTTGGTGAAACTAGGAGGACATGCAACCACTTTTATACAATGACAATACAGAACTTCATGCAAACTGCCAAATGTTTCTCTCCACCTCAGATATATTTTTAGCTTCAACTGTGTTGGACCTGATAAAATGAATGATTATAATGAATGGTGCAGGAGCAGTCACAATATGGTACATTTTAGTACAAACACATCCCACAAAAGTGTCTTGATATAAATAAGCTTAATATCTAAAATACCTTTCATTTGTCTTATTTAAAACTGCCAAGCAATTTGCTAAAAGAAAAACAAGTTGCATATGACAGACTGATCTGTGATCTCTGCAAGAATTTGCTACCCAGTGATTCACCCCTGGAGTGCAAAGCCCAGAAATCCTGTGCAGGGTCTAGTGTTACCCGAGAAACCTGGAAAATGACTCACGTCTCACTTACTCGTTAATGATCAGATCTGGTGCAAAGCACAGGAGACTTCCATTTGATTGTTTATATGATCTCCACCCTAAGGCAAAAGCCATTAGGAACATCCAGGAGTACTGCAGAAGGGTCATTTGGTCATCCAGATGTAAATTTCGGAAACCTGGAAAGATGAAAATTGAGGCATTGGCTGCAGAAAGCAAGAAAAAACTCCTGGAACGTGGAAAGGACCAGGGTTATCATCAGTACAACTCCTGCATCATCAGAGTACCACTTTGCAAGGGGTGTCTGGTAACAAATTCTGTAACTGGTGGCTGTACCCAAAACACCACTAAAATGTCTTGTCATACTGTGATCAGTCAAGCATTTTAGATCAGGTTTTTTGGCAGGTGAAAAGAAGATATTACAACAACAAGAGGTTTCCTACATGAAAGTTCTTCCTGAATGAAAAAGAAAGATTACCTTCAGAAGTGGTAAAAAAATTGCAACACCATTTTCCAGCAACTAAAGTTCCTTTCAAGCACTTTGTACACCATTAAGGAATCCTTTGCTGATGCAAAATTTTGGGTATGTTGAAATTAAGCGTTCACAACCACAGGACATAAATTACGTCTTGAGGAAGATATGACTACAAATGAGACTTGAGAGTTTTGAATAGAAACCTCCAGTATAACTCAACCTGGAGCTGCTCTGAGTGTGCAAATGTCAACCAGACAAAACACATTCAGCAGAAAAACAGGCAGAAGAGAGCAACAGCACAAGCCCTGGGCTCTGAACCACGCTAGCAGTCACGTTCTGGACAGAGTACCAGATGGGTAATTCTCAATAGGTACTACAAGTATTAAGAGGGGACATAAGATTAGAAACATCAGCATGTGTGTGCTTTACTTAGTCAGACAGGCTCCAAAAGACAACCACTATATTTAACAGAGACTCTAATTCATTGGGCTATCTTCCAAAACTAACAGTATTTTCTACTTTTGAGAGCACAATCCTCCAGACAATTCAACAATTGCACACTGGACTTAGAAAATATGTATTGCATTAGTTACATCATTAACTGCTGCTAATCTTATAAGAAAACGTAGCATGAACAGAGCCAATTAAACAATGAGGAAATGTCTAAAATCTGAAAACCAGCCCCTTAAACAGCCTTAAAATGTAGGCAGCTTTTAATTTGCAGCACTAGTTCCTATTACATCCTGCCTGCAATTAGCAAGGAAATACTGTGACATATTGAATCATTATTAAAGTCTGAATTCAAGTTGATTTTATTTGATTTTATTAAGCATCTGACATCTAAAGAGCTCCTAACAGTGCTGCTTCCTGGAGATGTGCAAAGAGACAGCCTTCAGCCCATTAACGTGTAACAAAACTCGGTATGTCTTAACAATTAAAAATATAACAAGCTTATGGCTTTGGAGACAGCAGTACCTACCATTTCCTACTTTGAAAATGCAAGCAAAGTGTTTCAAAGTTGTTTCAGACTTACCGGGTCAAATCTTGAAATCTTTGCTCAAACCCTTCTCAGGAAAAGGTTATTTTGAAATCCCAACTAAAGGGTTTGGCAACCCTTTGGCTTACTGTCAGCATGCCTGAGGGGGCACTGCCAGGAGAAGAGCACACAAACTAACTACTCATGAAGGACCACCTCAGCAACCAAAAAAAGAAAAAAAAGCTGAAGTATAAGAATAGTTCCTATTAACACCATCATTAAAGAGAAGATTGGCATCTTCGTCAAGAGCGCACGTTCTGACCTGAAGGCTTTGTCTAATTAGGGAAACTGTTCTGAAGAGATTATGAACACAGAATGGGTCTATAAAAGTGGTATCTAAATTTGTATTTGTGAATACCAGATGGTCTCCTGAAGACTTGTCCCAGAAGGAAGCGTGCGCATGCGGCCTCCTCCTCCCGTAGACCTGCGCTAGCTCAGCGCAACGCCCCGCTGTGGAAGAGCCCTCGCTGACACACAAACCTCTCTCCTCACCTCTCTGCTGAGCACACATGCTCCAGTTTAGCCTTTCCCACTGTTAATTCACTTCCCTGCCTCAGAAGAGACACCGTTATGACTCATGATTTTATTATCAGAGGGTGTTGGGCTCTTCTGGCAGCCTCCTTAGGTGATGTTATTCTTGGGCAACACACGCCTCGCTGGAGGTGTTTCTGCCTGGCTTTGTGAAACAGGTACTGACGAGGAACGAAAGGGAGCACACCACTAGTCTTCCTTCTCTCAGGAATAAACAGACCATGTGGGCCCAGCCTCTCCCAGAGACATGCTATGGGTTGTCAGGCTTTACGCTCAAGGCCAAGTTTTCTTCTCTAAAGGCCGCTGTTAACTGTGTCTTTGTCTGGGAGTCAGAAGAGACACAAACCTTCCCCATTCCCCAACTGACAGTCACTTTAACCATGAAGCTTGAGAGGACATGAACGTCTTGACTTCTGTGCTGGAACCAGATGCTCAAGTGCCTATTCCTGGTCAAAAACTCCTACTGATATGAGGAGGAGGAGTAAAGAAAGAACAATCCATAAATGCAGACCCAGCCAAGCCAGTACAGCATCATCAGGCTATAAAAGTCAAGAGAACCTCCCTGCTAAAAATACTGAGGAAATAATTGTTCAAGAGATGGAACTAGAGATAATAAAAAAAATAGTTGACTGCATTACTTTTAAAAACAAATCTCCATTTAAGTATGAATTTTAACACTCAGTGGCCAAAGGGTTCAAGCAGAATGACCTAATCTATAGCTGCAGTAAATGAACTTTTGCATTTGTATTTTTTTCTGCTTTTCCACTCCAGACGTTATTTGAGACACAAGTAAGTCTGGATTACTGAAAATTCATCAGTGAAGACTCCGAAGGACACAAATGTGAAGACAATAGTTGGACTGGATGATCTTTTGGTCTCTNATGGATGATCTTAGGGGTCATTTCCAGCCTTAACAATTCCATGATTCTATGATCTTAAGGGTCTTTTCCAACCTTAACAATTCTATGACTCTATGACAAGGTTTTGGGTGCAGTAAGAAGCCTCTCAGTTTCCGCAGCTGTGTGTTACCTGGGATGGCCTTTGCCCACTTTACTGCAGCCACTACTTGTCGTCCTCCCAACATGTTGAGCGTGGAGAGAATGCGCCAGCTGGAGTCGGGCAGGGTGCTGTCGTAGCCGGAGTACAGCACCTCCGGCTCGATCACCTCCAGCAGGGAAACCAGCGTCGGGGTCAGCTGCGGCAGCGATGCCGGGACGATGCTCTTGTTTCCAGGCGACTCAGAAGAGTCCCGTGTCCCCGCCACACCAGCCTGCTGGATTCCTTTTATCTTCTTCTTTGTTTTTCGAGCTAGGAGAGTTTTGGTAAGTCACAGGTTAGGTAATGGAAAGTGACCACACAGCAATAAAAAGTAGCAGAGGAAATGCTGCTTTGGGTTTCCGGCAGTTAGAGATCAGGCAGCTGAAACTTCTGAAGCGTTTTTACATCGATCTGTAAATAATTTCACATTAATGCTAATTAAACTTCCCGTGAAAATAAGTTTATTTCAGGTTTTAATGGAAGTTACGTTTAAGTTAATGCTTCAAAACGTTGAGCAACGTCTGCGCTTGTAATAAGGTTAATCGTAAAATATGAGACCTGGTCCTACTGCACCCAGTACTTCAGTGAAACTTCAGCTGACAGCACGACACCTACACGTAAATACTGGCAGAACCACACACTTCTGTGTTCCTTAAAATGTCAACTATAGAAACCACGCAGAAAAAAAAAATTAAAAATGTATTTAATGGGTAAGAAGTTACTCAGCCTCTCGAGCCAGGGAAAACAATTTTCTTCAAAACACTGGGCAGGAGGAGATTTTTCTCGTGCCAGCTCTCTTACATATAAATCATTGCTGCGTAATTAAACCATAAAACTCATTCGCCAAATAAATAAAACATCACACAGAGATGTTAACTGCGAACTACAAAAAGCTGGAGCAACAATTTTATTAGCATATTGTCAATAATGGAGTCTCCTACTTGGCTTCAGCTCTCCTGGATGCACTCTGCTCCACCAAATGCACTCTTTAACCCAGACCAAAATGAAACCCAGCTCTTTTCCTGTGTCTCAATTCATTAACTGACCTCGGTTCTGGAATTTCCAGGATAAACCAGTAGCACATAAAAGCATCACGCCACGTGGTTTCACGTCTGAAGTCTCTACTGACCTACTGCAATGCTCCCATCACCAGAAGCACACTGGCTCTCCAGCCCTGACCCACCACCTATCAGAGGCTGCAGAAACTACCTGCAGAGGACAGAAATTCTCTGCAGACCTTGCTCAATTCGGTTTCCCAGCAGCCCATACACTGGCCACGTCTCCCCAGACTGTCGTGGGGGAAGAGCAAGAGCTATTGCCTTGGACTGAAGAGCTGCTCCTTCATCTCATCCACGTCTTGAAATGGCTGCTCCAAAAGTCTTTCAACATTCTGGCCCTTCCACACGCCCCCTCCTCCCCAGTATCCTTGTTCTCCAAAGCAAACCAACTTAAATTTACATGGCCATGCCTTCAGCTTAACAGACACCTGGTGTGGAGTATTTCCAGCCCAGAAAGTCTGCTACAATTATAATCAAAAGGAACAGATCTGATAAGACAAATGTATTATGCAAGAACTTTTATTGGGCTGTGCTCCAGCCCTGACTTAGATGTAGAACTGTAACTCACAAAAAAGCAGGTACAGAGAACACATTTCTTTACACTTTATGTTTAGATAGAAACACCACAAATATAAAGCCAGCTCCTTAGGACAAATTCCGGATCAACTCAGCATGGCAAACAAAGCATCCAAGATTTTGTGTCAAAAGCAAACACCCCTCCACACCCCAGGCAGCCTGGGGAGGCTGCAGAGGCTTCTTCCTACGTGTCCTGGTTCTGGCTTGGTGCAGGAGGCTCCTTTACAGGGGCTTGATTGATGTCAGGGGGGGTGGGAAACAGCCCCGGCCAAGTGAGCTCACCTGTGCCGGCTGCCCGGGGAGGTCAGCTCTGGCCTGGCAGAACCAGGACACTGTTCCACCACACGCTCCCTGCCCACTGAGCAGATGGTCTGCACGGGAACCGTGTCCCGGGAGGTGGTGAAACACTCCCAGCACCACGCTGAGGCCCAGAGACACGCAGAGACCAAGCGCCTCCCTTCTAGTGCGGGATGTGTGATGACAAACACCACTGCAGTGACAGAGCAGGGCAGTGAGTATTATTAGAAAGAGGAAGAGATCCTCCAAAAAACTGAAATAAATTCAAAACGTAAATTGCCAACGGTTCAGCTGTAAGATGCACTGTGAAAGGGCAAAAATACACAGTGGTGGTTTTTTACAGGCATAAAATGTAACAATAAATCTTTTTTCCAAACACATCAGAAAAAGAAAGGGTGCCAACAATGCCCAGGGCCAATTAAGGATGGAAGCAGAGATGAGAAATCAAAGAAATACAGGCTGTAGTACAAAATATCAATATTCTCCTGAATAAACCTCTGGTACCTGCAGCTTGATGGGTGGGTGTTTTTCTAGTCTCCTACACCCACAAAACCATGGCAAAGAAACAAGAATGTTCCAGAAAAGGGGAATATGTAGGGCCAAAGGCATGACTGGTGATAAACCAGAATATAATAGCAAATTATCTCATACCATGTTTCCCATGTACAAGGAGCCACTTTCGTCTCGGCAGAGAGTAAGAATTAAAATTCACAGTGGCACAGTGAATTTTATTTCAGTGGCTTTTATTATTTTTTTTAATTATTATTTATTTTTTTCCTGAAAATGAGTTAATCTTCTACCCATTATCCACCAGTGGAGTCATAAACCGAGTGCTACCCAGAATGGGACTGGCACAAGGCTACCAACAACCCAGGCGAAGCGAAAGGGTCCTACAGACCAACACGTGAGGTACCTGATCTCCTGCTGTTCATTAACTGGTTCCCTTCTAATGGCTATTCAGGCACTCAGGGTACACCCAATGAGTTAGTGTCTAAAAACTATGACAATTTGTCTTCTAAAAAACAGTAATTCCTGAATGGTGACCCTAATACAGCCAAGGCAGAGGAACGCTCGGTCTCTTCTGCACTGTGCTGCCTCCTTCCCTTTCTTTTCCTGGTTCTATGACCAGTTCAGTCTGTTCAGAGCTCTCTGATGACACAGCATTTTCACAGTTGGTTTTCACTGGTTCACACTACCTTGGTTCTTCCATTCTTGTGTCACAGTTTCTAGATCTCTTTTCCCCTCTCAGTCATAAAAGCTCCCCCCGTGCCTTTCCCCTATAGAGCAATATCCATCCTCCAGAAAGTCACTATTCCCCACGAGTCTGGGCCAAAACTCAGGCAAACAAACTATAGCTAGAGGGGCTCCAAGCTACACCTAGAGACTGGCAAGTACCAGACATCATTCTACTTGCATCTTCTTTGGTGGAAAAAGGCAACTCAAGCAACACATTCCAGAGCCTGAGATGGCTGTACTGGTGATGCAGAAGGGAAAGGCTTACTATTAGAGTAACACACATCATAAGCTGCTTTATTCATACAGAGAAACACATGGATATTTAATTTGAACTGTGGAAACAAAAAATAGAAACAAATATTAAAACTTATTCTCACCCACCTCAAAGGGAAAAGGATTTGCATTATTGTAAACTCATTTTACAGAGGCTGTGCTGTTGCCTCTGCCTGGCCACACCAGCCCCCAGGGCACTGGCCTCCACCCTGCACACCCAGAGCAGGCAAGTGGACTACTCACTGTTACCTTGAGTGCAATGTAACTCACCCCTCACACTTTACACTTCCTCTGACTGAAATGAAACTGTTCACATTTGTACCTGACAAATACATTTTTGACATTTTTATTTCATCTGCCAGTTTTCATTATACAAGTATCAGCATGATAACTATGCTAGTAAGTGCTGTGTTAATCTCTGCAGCTCAAGGAAAAAGATCAAGCATAAAACACAGCTGACACTAATAAAAAAGTTTGATGCCATTTTACCAGTGCTGCTCCATCTCCAGATGTGGTCTTCAGTTGCTTGTAAGCCACCCAGGGCTTAGCAGAGAACAGCTATGTACTAGTACATTTATTTATACAACCTGTCTTTTCTAGAGAGATTCTGACAGATATTTAAGAACCCACAGCACAAATAAAAGCAACATCCTCTCCCTCAGCCTGAAGATCTAAGCCCCACTTCGACCTGAGCTCTGTCTCTGGGCTTTCCCTCTGATGTGTGGTGTCAGTGCCAGGTCACCCAGTGAGGAGGGCAGGCGTCATGCTTCCCTACAGGAGTCCTCCTGCAGTTCTGCTGTCTCAGCTTCAGTGACAAAGTAAAGAGATATGTGTGCTGACAGGAATGAGAAATAACCTTGTTTTGTGCCCATGACTCACTTCTGAACACAGAGGCAGAGCACAGAACTGAGAGCAGAACTGAGCATGGACAGAGAAGCATTGGAGAATTTTGCACGTAACCCCCCTTGCTTTTCATTAAAATGCTCAATTATGCCATAAAACACAGTACTACCACTTAGCAGCTTAAAGTGCTGCTCAAATAATCACTTTAGCTTCACAAGCAGCATGAAGACCTTTACTGCTGAGGAGTGAAAACTAAAGAAGGGATCTGGGGGTGTGGAGTTACCTTCCAGGTTCATGCCGGCTTGAAGACACTTGCGGTAGCGGCACGCTGGGCAGTTCTTCCTGCGGATTTTGTCAATGATGCAATCATTCCTCCCAGCACACAGGTAGTTGTGCTGCCCTGTGTTTGGAAAGACAAACAAAACACCCGTTAGCTCAGCAGTCAGAGAAGCCACGTTCTTTCAGTAACGTTACAGACCTGGGGAATAGAGAATCCCTTTACTCACTGTACTTCATTTCTTGCAAAAATTAGGATCAATATCCACATTATTTCATTATTTATATGCCAAAGGGATTCCTCTTATTTAGAGACCAAAGATAATACATTTAGGTAAAAATCCTATTTTCTATCTGTTAACATTAGACAAATTCTAGCTTTAAAACTAGTTTTCTTTTACATTTCTCAGAGCCATCTTCTACAACATCTGATCTCCCTGCACAGTTTCACAAGAGATGTAAACAACATCCACAAACACATTCTGAAAGTGCAGATGGAAACATTTCATGGAGCTGCTCAGGTCAGAAAAGTCCTTTATGATCACTAAGCCCAAATGATGCCGAGACCGTGACACAGCTTTCGTCACGTCGGAAGTCCCCAAACCTCCTGGTTGAACTTCCAGTCTGAACTGGACAAACCCAGTCCTCAGACATGTTTATGGATTCACAGAGTCAGAGCAAAACTCACCCAAGCAGTATGGCAACCTGAACCACAGAAACTCAAATAACTGTATTTCTGCAGTGTTAGGAGCAGAGCAAGATAAGAATAGGATCTATTCTTAATTGAGTTGTATGACCAAAGTCTCCATGTAAGTTATTTAGAGAAAGGTATTACTGAGAGAGAGATCCTTCACCCAGATGGGGAAGAAGAAACATGTTTCTTTGGAGGGCAGAAAGCTGCAGCCTCGGCTTTGACACACTATTTCCCAGTCCTGACAGTTATGCAGAGTCCATTACTATTGTTTTAGTCAAACTTCTTCAGCAAAGTGCTTGACCTGAAAGGTTTTTCCAACCAAAACGATCCAATGATTCTTGAAGTTGATGCTCCCAGGAAGCCCTGAATGTATTTGTGAATGAACCCACTCCCCTTTTTCATTTGAAGAAGTTTCTGCCTTACTGGCCCTTGTATAATTTTTGTGTTTATGATAACTTTAAAGATCATGATTCATGGTGTTTCCAAGATTTATGGAGAGGCTGGACAGCACTGCACCAGCCACAGCACAAGCTGGTGCCTGGGGTTCTGGAGCACTATGAAACTGAACATGACTTTGCTCATCTGAGCACACAGGCATATAAAAGGATTAAAACTTTAAGCCAAAGGCTTTTAGAAGATGAAATAAAGCTGCTGAAGAAAGAGGACAATCCAGGCAAAGCAGGAGGCAGAAGAGGTGTTGGGGGAATGGGAGGCAGAGGGAAGGTGTGAGGATGGGAAGCAAGGTGAGGAAGCCAAGGTGGGAAGAGGTAGTGAAGATCTGGGTTGGCAGCGGGGGTTAACGTGCCAGGAGGTGAATGGGGCTGGTGCTGGGACTGGAGAAACTGGATCATGAAGTACCATAAAAATAAGAACTAGTACAAGATACTTTGGCCACTTTGCGTTCCTGAAGAACGGCCTGTCTGGATGAAGAACTGTGTATAAATACACACTCGTGTCCCACCTTCATCCTCCTTCTTCTCAAGTTCTACTCCTTGCTGAAAGAAATACACTTCGTATTGATTTTCCAGATACTGATACTTTCAGTTTCTGTGGCTATTTCTGTCAAAAAAGGGTTTCAGGCTAAAGGCTGGAGAACCAATGTGCAGAGTCAGCTTGATTTGTATACTCACAGGTGCCCAGCAGCTGTAAATAAAAAGGATGATACAGAAACAAATTCTTTCTACATGTGTTCCTAGCAAGAAAAAGGCCTGTAAGAGGTAAAAGCAAGCTATCTGTTCCTTGATGTGAATACTAGAACTAACAGATCCTGGAAGAACTCCTGAAAACATCCACAATATCTAATCAGAAGAATGAAGGTTGGGATAATCTATGGATCAGTAAAAATGAAAGCAGAGGTAAGCCTTGAGAAATCAGTCACAATCTTTCAGCAACAATCCTGCTTCCATTTCTGTCATCAATACAGCTGATGTGATCTGTACATGGCAAATCACACCACCCACTGACAGTATTACTGCATTGATTTCTTCACCTATCAATACTTTTACTATTTGCTTAAGCTTGAGGATAGGTAAAACCATTCTTATCAGATATCCAGCTGCCAGACTACACTTCTTCCAGTGACCTTATTTTAATCAATGACACTGATGATTACTTGCTTCAAATCAAGTGCCTGGCTCTAAATAGAAGCACAGCTCCAGACAAACCAGTGGAGCCGTGGAGAGCCCCAACAAGTCAGTGTTTTGCACTTCAGCTGTACAGTCCCGCTGCAGTCCAGGGACAGGTTCAGCCTCACACAGAACAGACATCCTCTCCTCCCTGACCAGCAAAAACCACAGCATGAACTTGACTTTGCCAATCACTCTGAGAGGCTCTACACTTCCACAGCACTCCTGGTGTGCCCAGTGAGCTGGGACATGGGAGTAACTGCTCCTTCTGAAAGGTCAAATGGTTCCACATCCTTGCCTAAGTCTTCTCTCAGCTTGAGTGAAACCCAGCTTGCAAAACCCCTGGCAGTAAATGACAGTCTGGTTCTCTTCACAATACTCAGGAATGGCTGCATGAAGAAGTCATGAGACAGGTGTCCTGGTGAGGTTGCAGGGAAGAAGGATGTTTCAGAGGAGAGGAATCGCTATCCTTCCAGAGACACTGGCAGAGGAACTGGTACTGGAGCAGAGCACTGGGCAGTGAGGTACAACCTACTTCATTACAGATGACTGCTTAGGCAGCCCCAAAATCATGGGTCATTTCTGCTATACACACTACAGATGCATATTTAGTTCTCCATCACCTCTATTTTCTAAAACAATTTTCTTCCTGTGGTTAGAGAGAAAACTCAATGATCCAAGCCCACATGAGGCGTTCCTGTTCTCTAGCCACCCCAGAAACATCACACATGTATGAAACATAACCAATGGTACTTACAGGAAGAACCTATAAACCATCATAAAACTATCCCAATCTTGCATGCAAGGGATTTCTCAAGTGTCATGAATGGTTTTACACACAAACCAGCTAACATTAAATGTGAAAGATCACAAACTGGACAAATCTAATGCACACAAATATCTGTATATAAATAGGACGAATAAACACAAACAACAGTGAAAGAAAATGACAGAAACAAAAAGCCAAGACAACAATATGTCCCTTTATGCTGTGAGTGAATGGGAGCATTTTATAAATGTAAATGAAATCTATGCTTCAGATAATCACACCATTATCAATGCTATTTACTATGAAATGACGAGTGATGTAACTGATGGGACTTTCCAGCAGGATTCCAGCAAAGACACGGATTCCAGAAAGATCAGAGTGGCTTTGAATGCAGATGATATGTATGTGGATTGTGTATTTTTAATTTCAGTGGAACACATCTTACCTTCCACAGCTCTTTTGAAGAACACTTTGCAGCTGCCACACGTAAGAACACCGTAATGACACCCAGAGGCCTCATCAGAGCAAACAAGACAAAGTTTGGGAGGTGGTCCCGTAGTCGCTGAGGTTGTGGAGGGAGAAGAGCTTACATCTGATCTTATTCCAGGGCTGTAAAAAGACATAAAAATAGGTTTTATTAAGATCTGTGCAATACTGGCAAACAGTACTCCTAACAGCAAGTTATGGTATCTTGTATGATACCATCATGGAAGAAGCTGTGCAAATGAAGCCAATACTGATGGGACTGATATATATTCACAATATATACTGATACATATTCACAATAATAAACAATTGTTTCATCCCAGGATTTTAGGAAAAGAGTATCTATGCCTCACTTGGGGATCTGTACGTAGACGTACAGGCCACCTCCAAGCACAGGGTCAGTTCTTTAACAACAGCAACAAAAATAACCACTGTTAGAGCAATAAACTATCGTCATCACCTTCGAGCTGGTTCTAATCATAAGGGCTGGACCAACAGTGGCTGTGCCATAGTTCAGCAGCTAATCTCATTCTGCACGTGCACACAGCCGAACCCGACTGTTCACCTGTCACAGGCTGCCCGGCTCCTCCGCTCCTAAGGCACAGCCTTTACTCTGCCTCACAGTCTGAAACTTTTGCAATGTAATTCCTTTACTATATGATTAAAGTAATTCTCCCAGAAGTTCTAGCTGTGTTCCAGCCACTCTCCAGATGGAGCTGGAAAGCAACAACTTTCTTAAAGACTCTGATGCCCTTACTCAGGAACTCTCCAGAACATCTCCAGAACATCCCCAGTCCCTCACAGGGCCTTCTGTTTGCACGTGGGCTGGCTGTTGGAAGTCCTGCTCTTCTCCTCAAGAAATCCTACCAGAGTCAGTCACCCATTTTAAAAACCAACAACATAGTTCTCAAAACATTCACAAACCCCTTAAAATTCCAGCCCAAACAAAACCATTCCAACACCCAGGAGGCTTCACTCTTAGAGGTCACCTCCATGTACCCATCCCCAGCGTGTAACTGAGAAATGGTCTGCCCGAGGCGACTCCAAGGATTGAGCTGTCACATTTGCTGGTACCAGGAGGGAGCTGGGGCAATGAAAGCAGAAGAAGCTGGAATCCTACTGCTCGAATCCAGAAGGATACAAGTCAAACCAGAATAAACGTGTCAACGAAATCCACACTTGGTCAAATATGGAACCAAGTGGGAGCACAACCCCACACTCAACATCCAAATAGCAGCAGAACGCAGTTTGAGCCACAAAACCACACATCTAACTACACACTCACCCTCTCTTCTACCAAGTACCTCTGCCTTGCTCAGAGCAGAGGAGCACTCAGGACAATCCCATAGGATGCAAGGTGCCACCTGCATGGCCCCATCTGCTCTGAAGAGGAACGGGGCTGCCAGAGGCTAATGGCTATGGGTCTGCAGGGAAAGAACCTCGAGGGTTCAGCTCTCCTTCTGCCTCTTCCCTCAGCACTGTGTGTGATGGCATCTGGTTAACAGAGCCCAAACGGTTCAGAAACGGGCAACTGGCCCAGTAGATCTTTTTCTTATATTAAAAATCTCACTTTAAACATTGAAACGAGGGCTGGGAGCTGATGATTTTAAACGAGGAATACGTAACTCGAGAACTTCACTTCATGGACATTATTAAAACCAGAAAGAACTGGAAACGTCTGTCTACACACAGTTTTGAAAGCAGCTAATTTAGCTACAAAACCTAAACTCCATATCCCTTGCCACATTCTGACAAAAGCATTTTTAAGGAAATATTCATTAACTGTCATAGAAACCAGGGTAGCACCAAACACATCCCACTGACACTTTCCAATCACCTTTAATTTTTAAGCAGGGCTCATTTTCTGTACCAGCACCACAGAAAATGTAACATGAGAAAGAAAACAGATGATATGACTTACAAAACTAAAAATAAATTATTACATTGATTAATAAAGCAGTAGCCAGCAATCTAATCTGGGCTTCTGGCTGTATCTTTTCAAGCCTGGCTGTATCAGATAAGGCCAATATTTACTAACTGTGTGGAGAGCTGCCAGACACTGACAGGCCCCTGGTTGTGTAAAACACAATTCTGCCTGTCTGAAACACGGAGACCGGGAGGGATTATGGTGCATAAGGGCTCCTGCAAGAGCGACAACAAACTGAGCTTCAGCACACAACTTCTACTACCAAGTTACACACGGCGTAAGACAAACAACCACTTCCTAAGGAAGAGGTGAGGGAGGGAAGCTACACTGTGAGATAATGTAATAATAGTAATAATAAAGTTATCTTTCAGTTATTTGCAGAAATGTTTTTAAACTCAACAAAGGCCTAACTCAGATTGTTATCTGAGGAAAAGATATAGTCAAAAGTGTAGATCAGAACGGAAAAAATTTCCCAATCTTAACAGTTTAGTAAAATTTGTAAAAACTTTTAATTAAATTATATTTTGGGAGGCAAAGTGATATTTGTCTAAGGGTACTGAGCTCCATTCCCATGTCCTTCCAGACACTATTTACACACAATGTAATTTTATTTGTTTGTACAGATACATTGATTGTTTCCAGTCAGGGAATACACGGGATAAGATGGAAAGACTCAAAGAGAAGAAGACGCGGCTGCAGCGCTGAGCTCTGTAGCAATCAAGCTGTTTAACCAAAGCCATTTCAGGGTTAATCATTTACCAAAAATTTTCAACCCAGGCTCAAGGTTCAAACTGTATGAGGTCGGGTGTGGTAACAGTCATGGTGGTGTGACATTTTGCTTCCTCGGGGTCTCTGTGGTGGCAGGGGTGAGCCCCACATTCCCCAGCCAGCCTGGCCGGGGGCACCAGCCTCAAGCACTTGAGCAGGAGGAGGTGGCAGCCACCTCCTGGCTCTTCTGGTGAAACCTTCCTCCAGCGAAGCGGTTCAAGGCTGAAGAACACCTTTGCTTTGTCCTCATCTGTCTTTAGAGCAGATAACTCCTCCTCACCACCACACCAAACACCCACAGCCTGGATGCTGTACTAACATCACAACAGTGTTTTAAAATACACTGCTCTCCTGGTACTTCAGTTATTAAACAAAACATCTTGAGGGAGATAATGGAGGCTAAGACTTCCAGCACCAAACCCATTACTCTCTTACAGCCCACAAGTGGTAACTTCAGCCGTGAAGGATGCTCAGCACTATCAGCATCAATCTGTTTTCTCCAAGACCACGCCAGCTCTTCTGCTGAAGGGCAAATAATTTTACAAATGCAAATAAATTATCACCAGTATGAAGATACATGTGTGCAACGAGAAAAGGACTGGGTTCACACTTTAAAAACTGACTACCTTTAAGGGGAACAAGGTGCAGAGCAGCCTGCAGGGCTGACAGCAGCATCACAGTAGCACTCATCCCCTCGTGAACGCGATGCGCCCTGAGAAGTACGGGGAAATGTGTAACACAAGGTGTTTCAGAACTCACACAACCGAGTTGTTATGGGCAGCCATTACACATAACAAATGGAGAACACCTGCAGCTGGCTCCTAAACCCTGCAGGATACCCACCTGCCAGCTCTGGGGGAAGCAGGGGATGCCACATGCCAAGGCTGGGAGGCATCCGAGCCCGACTATTTATTCTGAATAATCTTTTGATAAGTCTGTGCATTTTGCTCCTGCTTCTAATCCAAAGCTTCATGTGTACCCAGACCACAAGTCTGCACCCTATCAGACCTGGTGCTCCAGGAGAGCCACCTCCACACCGAGCTAATGTGTTCTTACCAGCCAGCTACTTATCTGAACAAGCAGTATCACCAAACTAACAGTATAGAAATTATTTTCAATGTCATTGCCATCTGGGCCTCATTCTTATCTTCTAGCAATGAGAACAATGTAAACACTCCGCTGCACACACCAACTGATTACATTTTTAAAACTGTTTACTTATTTCTATATTAACTAGAGAAACTACTGATTATTCTTTATATTCTCTTAGGCAGGAAAATAGTTTGCAGGTCAAGAAGGAAAAAAATTTAGAACATGGTTACTAACACTAGCTATTACAATACAGAACACAAGTATATTTGCCAGAAGAAAATAACTTAAGAAATGCATTTTGCTGAGGATCTGACCCACCCATTACAATGGCCTCTGTCTCTCGCCACGCAACTGCTGAAGTTTGGAGAGACTGAAATTGGCCCTACATCAGGATAAATGTTATCCTAGCTCAGGATGCAGTACTGGGACTCTAATTTGCTGCAAGAGTTCCAACATGAGACCTACCTAACGCAGCAAAGTCTCCTAACTAGCCTGTCCACCTGCAGAAGGACATACATCTCGCTGTCTTGGATAAATCACTTCACACACCTCAAATGTTTCTGCTTTGGTTCCCAACAACTCTGGGACATCCCAGCAGGGATGCTGACCAAAGCACCAACATCAAGTTCTGAGCAAAAACACGACTTCCCACCACGAGGCTTCACCTGCATCAGTCACAAACCATGTTGTGTGTACAAACACACTTCAAGAGCACACAGAACCAACCGCAGACACTGCTCCACCGAGCCCCTCGGCGCTGGCAAGTTTTGATTCCCACACAGTCCCCAGGCCTTGAGACCCACCTGAACACAAACCTAAGCTCTCTTCTCTATAAGCATACAAAGAAACAGCCTTTAGTTTCAAGACACAGCAGATACAAGCTTTGAATATACAAAGTCTGCCTTCCCCAGCGTGTCCCTGGCTGGAAGCTGGCAGGGCACCGGCAGCAGCAGCACGGGGACCAGAGCCACCCGCGGCTGCTGGAGAAGGGTTACGCTCACACGCTGTCCTGGGGCACCGCAGCCCCCCAGCACCCCGCCAGGACCCCCGGCTCCCGAGAGGCAGATGGAGTCCCAGGCACTGAGCAGAGCTCCATGCGAACACGTGCTGTTGGGAGCAGGCGTCCGGGCAGCTCGTGACTGTAACATTAGGCAGAGGCAGCAGGGGCGGTTGTGAGAAGCTGTTGGTTCGTTTCTCATAAATTATACTCTATTAAATAAAAACCAGCCCTGAGTGCACAGGCAAGTACCAGCAGCACGTTAGCGGCGTGATAACCTGCAGAGATTGCTGACCTAGCACAGGGGAAGCGAACCCACTGCACTAACCAGGTTCCTGATGGGCATCGGGCTCTCCCAGAGCCCGGGTGCTGCTTACCCCAAAACCCTTGGCTGGGCACCCCGCTGCCGGTGACCTGGCGCTCTCCATACACGGCACACCCGCACGCGCGGCCGCCCCAGAGCCCAGGCACCAAAGACAACGCTTGTCCCCGCTCCAAAATGGCGTCCGCTACCATTTTAGAGCTCGCACAGGGGCGAGAGAGAAACACTCACGCAAGGGAGCGACGCCACCGTTTTTCCCTTTTGGACTCTCTCCAGCACGTAAAGGTTTCAAGGGCACAGGCAAAGCTTTCTTGGAATGGAGAAATGGTAATTGATGTTGCAGCTGCAACCTTAGCTCGAGCTCTTGGGATTTCAAATGTACTACAGCCTAAAGTATTTATGACCAGAATATGATAATTAAATTATATGTTCTAAACTTTTACGTTTATTTCAGTGCCCCGGTAAAGCAGCCAAAATGTCTTACCTTCAAGGGTAGGACTTAATTCCTGCATGAAACAATTTATGCATATTTTTCCAAAGGCTGTGACTGGTATTTTTCACATCCCATTGTGCATCCCGGCTTCCTTAAACAGCGAGGCAGCAGCGTAATGCAGCAGCCAGTTCCTTTATACTTAAATACAAACCTGACGTGACAATATGGAACCAAATCATCCTGGGCCATCCTCATTTTTTATGCTTTGCTGGATAACAAAACGTGTATTTGATCTATGTGTACTTAGAGGCAGGTTGTGGATCACCTAAAGACTCCACTTTCAAGAACTTAATCTCGCAGATTCATCCACCTTCATACACACACGCACAAACGTGGTGCAAGCAGGGGGCTCTGCAGGAAGAGACCCCAACTAGGAACACTGCCAGACTAATACCACACACTGCAGAAGGAAGCTTAAAAATCTAATCAGAATTTTATGTTTTTTATTTTTTTTTTCAATTTAAACACAAGATAAGAAATGATTCCTAGCCCATACTGTTTCCAATCTTGGCAGCTCCCAGGGAATGTGTTACCTGGGGGACACTTTCCTGGAACCAGTTTCTTGTTTTTTCTGAACTTTGCAAACTAACAGAGCCAACATAACCACCAAAAACATGGTATCTTAACACATGTCCTTTAACATACTAATTTCATTTGCCAGCCCACCCAACTCCACAGGCCAACAGAACGCTTGCATGGAAACACCGTCATTACTAGAGCTGAGCCATGAGCTCCCAGCTTATCCTATATAATCAGCACATAGTGGAAAAATATTTCACTCCTTATTACAGCACCCTCATTAATGCTGTACCAGGGGAACTGAACTTAAAATATTAAGCAGGATTTGTTCCATTAATGACCTCAGTTTGAGCTATGTGCACTGCTCCGGTCCTCGGAGCGTGAACGTGTGTGTCGGTCCCAGGACTGCAGCCCCAGGCTGCCAAAGCCATGTTGCTAGGAAAGAAGGCAAGAGACATCTGGAAATCTGACTCGAACCTCCATGGAAAAACAGTCATGCTGCTGTAAGAAATGCAGTAAGAGGCTAAACTAAACTGCAATGCTCACTCAACAGGTATTTTAGAAGCTGCAGAATAATACTTGCATAGTCAAACTGAGTCATAAAGCTATAAATACATTTAGATAGGTAATTAGAAAGTTCATTTCTGCTATTTTGAAAAAGAAAAAAGAAAAAAGAAAAAAGAAAAAAGAAAAAAGAAAAAAAGAAAAAGAAAAAGAAAAAGAAAAAGAAAAAGAAAAAGAAAAAGAAAAAGAAAAAGAAAAAGAAAAAGAAAAAGAAAAAGAAAAAGAAAAAGAAAAAGAAAAAGAAAAAGAAAAAGAAAAAGAAAAAGAAAAAGAAAAAGAAAAAGAAAAAGAAAAAGAAAAAGAAAAAGAAAAAGAAAAAGAAAAAGAAAAAGAAAAAGAAAAAGAAAAAGAAAAAGAAAAAGAAAAAGAAAAAGAAAACCTCTGCTGCTGCCAGTGCAACCCTTTATCAGTAATCCTGCCGGCGGACACAGTCGTATCGGCTATCAGCACTGTGAAACTATCGTCCTCTTTGCCAAAAAATGCAATTAAAAATAAAATAAACACAAATAAGGAAGTAGAAACAAAACCTTAGATCCTCTGAGGAGGAGGGAAAGATGGAAACAGGGCAAGGGAAGCAGAAAAGAATGTTTTTTCCGTAATTCCCTCTGCAGCCCCGGGAGAAGGCTCTGCGTGGAAGAGGAACCGGCCCCGATGCAAGCTGGGCCGGTGCATAAACCTCATTCCTTCAGCCGTCTGCATGCAGCATGCACGATGCATCTTTACCCCTGGCATAGGCATCCATGCTTTTTCCTCAATGAATATAATACATTTAGATGCAGAGCAGTTTATTATGGGATATTAACCAACGTGTTGCATTCTGGGCTCGGCTTCAGTGGAAAGCTGTGGAGAGGAGGGATGGGGCCGTGAGCCAATTTTAGGCTTTGGCCTCAGTCCATTTGGTGCGGATCCAGGATGACTTGGTTGACTGTTGAGTCATAGGTTGGTTCAATCAACATTATTTTACATTTGACTAGTTATTGTTCTTTAAACTTTGAACAGGAGTCCAGAAGCTCAAAAAACACCAGTGAACCAAAAAAGAAAGGGGCTAAAGCAGAGTTTAAACAAGACACTTAAGCAAGAAAAATACTCTCCTTAAATGACATCTACTTTTAGCAGACAGCTAAAACCCCAAAACCTCCCTCAGAGCTTTAAAAATTACCATTCCATTACCAAACATCTGTAACAATCAATATTACTCAGTAACTTCAAAATTACTGAAGAAGCTCCTAGATATCACCTCTTCCCCAGAGTAACATAAAGGTAGGAAGGAGAAGCAAACACTTTCCCCTCCAAAGTAAATAAATCAGCGAATGGCTACTGTATTTTAACA
Organism: Heliornis fulica; assembly: GCA_013399135.1. Taxonomy (NCBI): domain Eukaryota; kingdom Metazoa; phylum Chordata; class Aves; order Gruiformes; family Heliornithidae; genus Heliornis; species Heliornis fulica. The sequence continues at coordinate 29,876 of VXBZ01008807.1, read as the reverse complement.
GATATCACAGTACTCCTGAAACATTTGATAGTCCATGTGCATACCAGTAATTCACTTCAGAATTGCACTGAAAATTAAAAAAATAAAAATTAAACCCCAAAAGTTACCGTTTCAGTACTGAGGCCAACTTCTGTTCAGGGTGAGAGAAGCCCATAAATACTCTTGGTTTACATTTTAAAAGCATGAGGTGTGTTTCAGGTGGATGTGATCAGAAATGAACTTCCACTACATATGCATTTGCATTAAACAAAGTTTTAATGAAGGTTGATTCCTCTTACTTTCAAGATGTTTGCTTGACTCATTTCCCCCCATTTTCAGACAGCAGGTATGTTTTCAGTAGGTCTTGATCTCCACAGAAAGAAATTCAATTTTATACCTACTTTTTTTTTTCAGAAATCTGATCAGCAGCTGAAGGACCAGGCAGAGGAAGAGCTGGAGCTATCTTTAGTAAGAGAAACACAGGGTGAAGGGAGACTGGGCTTTGCTACAATCATCTAGCAGAGAGGGAATCAGCTTTCATAACAACTTCCAAGAGCAGGAAAAACAAACAAAAAATCCCAATAGAAGCATCGTATCTTGGGCACTTTGTTGGAAGAAAAAATACTTCTGGTGATTCTGAGATCTTAGTCACAGGGGAGGATGACTGAACGTTGTTTTTCTTGGTGCTGAAGGCCAGAACTGAAGCTCAGCACAGACTCAGGATGAAGAACTGGGCAAGGTGCTGCCCCCAATGCACAGGGATTATGTCCCTCAGCTAGTCACGAGCAGTAACCTCACTTCAAGGTGTAAAGATTCATTTTTACCATATTAGAGAGAGAAGAGCAATTCCTGATGGCAAGATAAGGAGCAAAGTTGAAATTCTTGGTGACTGTCCAGCTGAAGAGGGGCTTTGGTGGGCATCTGGCCTCCAGCCAGGGTCAAACCACCACACTTAAACAAGAAGGTTGCTGAAGGACCAAACACTGTGATGACACATTGCTAGACCCCCTGTGGGCCAGGCTGAGACCTCCTGCTCCAAACTCTGCCACAGGTCTCTCTTTCAGGGTTTATGTTTAGGTTTTGGGGCATTTTATCCTTCATATCCAGGCCTGTGTGTGTTACATGGCAGCAGAAAACCGAGCAAACCAGTCTGAAAGGCGCTCTGCAAATCACACAAACCCTTCTAATGCCCTTAATAAGTAATTCCATTTCAATTGGTCTCTGACCCATTTAATGTAAAGAATATATACAAAGCCACTCTTCCCCACACGGAACAGGGAGAAAAGCAGGTACTAAGTTGGCTTCCTGGCACAAAATCAGGCACCCAAACTTGTGCAGTATTTTCAGGACAAGCAGCAAGTGCCACCAGAAGCCTGCAGGATGTGTACAGCAACTGTGTGCCATTGTCATGGCACATTTAAGTCAACTTTATTGAATTATCTAGTAAAGTGCTGTTAATTATTTTTGTCAACACTGTTAAGCAATTACAGATACAATTTCTGCTGCATACACACACACAGTAGGTTGTTATCTGCTTTTATTTCCACCTGGCACCCATGTTGCACACTCAAGACTATCAAGATGTTTCATCACATCCCTCTTGTTGCACACTCCCAGACTTCACAAGCACTCCTCCTCTTGGTTTTTTATTCCCTGCAATACTTACAAGAAGTCTTGCCTCTTTTGTCTCTCCTGGGTTTCTCATTTTATCCACTTTCCTTTGCCCTCTTCCTCTACCCCTCCCCAGCAGATGAAGGAAGCTCTACTCCTTCCTCACTAACCCTAACGCGGTTTCCTGTCCACATTGTTCATCTCTGCCTCTTTGTGTATTTTCTCTTCCTGAGCGGCACTGGGAACCCCTCCCAATTTAAACTCCATCTGTAAACTTCATTAAAGGGCTGTTTACCTCTCTCACATAGCTATCATGAAGGTAACTATGCAGATGATCCTTGAGTCTGTACCACCTCTCTCCACACCGTTTCCTTCTCCCAGAGTGTCCCATGGGTCTTCCAGACTGCTCTGGGTGGTTATTTCAAGTCTGAAGCAGTGGGAACTCCAACATTCTTTCAGAAAAACATGAGTAACTTTCCTGGTGGGAAACTGCACTTTGCTTTCCCAGTTCCACTGTACATGACTCCTACATCCACTCTTAGAAAGGTCCTGGTGGTCATTATGAATCTCTGACAACTCATCACTACCTATTGGTATATATCTCAATGTCTCTCACTAAAGCTCTGGTCACCCAGATTTGCTTTGAGTAGAGGTCAGGGTACCTCAAACAGAAAGTTTTAACGGATTCTCATTAAATATGGCCCCGCTCAGGATTTAGGCAGCACACGCTGCGTTCAGAGCTGCCACAAGCTTTCAAGCTACTGCTCTCCAGCTCACAAAGCCTGTTCCAGTAAGGGATCTGTTGGATCCCACATGGAAAAATGGAAAGCTGTTTACTACTGAAGTAGTCAATAGATATGAAATAGGACGGAATGCAGTGCATGATGATTTGACAAGACACCAGAGATTGCTCTCCTCATCCCCCAAACAAACACCCAGAGGTGTTTAATTCAGTTATGCGTTTTCAAGACTGTGCATTAGCCCCTGGGTCCTTCTTCCTCACACAATTAGAAAGGCCACTGAGAAAACAGGTATTTCATCAGTTTCTCCTATTTTTCCGTGAAACTAAACAATGTAAAAATACAAAACCACTGCTTACTGTGAGCAGCAGGTAGGAGGGGTTTCAAAGCACAGAAGGTCCCAGAAGAACCTGGAAAGAGCACACAGGAGACAAAAACCTGGCAAAGCCGAAGTCATGGGGTAGGGAAGGAAAAAACCCAAATAAACCAGGTTTATCTACCAATCCCTTCAAATGTTTCTGTTGCCTGTCAGATACCATCACTCCTATATTTTAAAAATATTTACATAAAGGATCCACGCCAACCAGAGATGAGTTTCTGAGAAGACCCCACTGTGGTGCACCTCAGATTTCCCCATGGGCCTCGGCAGCAGTGAGCTCTACACAACCAACCACCTGCACTCAGATGCCAACAAACATCTTACTCCAAGCCATCTGCTGCTGGGGCTGTTGATAGCTGCACACACCTCTGAAGAAAGTCACTGGACAACCACGTCACCTGTGCTGATGGCCACTGGCAACAGCTCTTCCTTCAGCCCACGCTGATGCCCTGGCCTTACGCCTGCTAGAGAGAGATGTGCCACAGCTCTTGGGCAGCGATCAAGAGCAGTCCCTACAAAGACCTAACTCCTCTCCTTCTCATCAACCAAAGCTTAGTACAGAAAAGAAACCAAAAGGGAGAACCTGAAACTGTGTCTCTATCTGCAAATCACAATTATGTCTGGTGGATTATTTTTTCCCCCTCCTCTCATAATGCTGGTGTCCCAATCCCTATCTGATGTGAATGCTGCACCTCTTACTGCCCCTCAGCATCAATTCTGAGCCTGGCTTTGGGCTGTAAATTCCCTAACTGGTACCTAAGCACACAGACTGTGTTTAATAGGGATGCTGACTTTCAAAAAGTCTTAACTTTTCAAATAAAAAGCACATTGTACAGTGCTTTTATCTAAAACATAACATTCTGATTTTAAATAAGCATTTCTCACATTGCAGTAACAACAATTTGTACTGCTGCTGCATCTTCAAGAGATGTTCTGAAGTCCCTCATGAGATTCTCTCTCTCAAAAGCTTTGTTACCCTCGTAAAGCTTCTCTCAGACTCGTGGAGCTTCAGAGAAATTAATCCAATAACTAAACATCTTCAAGAAACAGGGAAGTGGTTCATCTTGGCTCACTGAGGTTGTGACCCAAGCAGCACATAAGCTTCCAAGCACATCTCCAAACCAGGGCTCCACAGCGAGTGTGCAGTGGATGTGCCAGGTCCTGGGGAGTGCTGCACACTCACTCCCACGGCCCCTGACAACACCTCATTACTGCAGGACCGCTTGGAAGGTGAAATACAGAAGTGTGTGACCAGAGACTCACATTACTTCCAGTTTGTGCTAAACTTTGTTAGACTACATAGTCTTTGAAGTAAGGACAAAGCCCAGCATAGCTGTTGTGTCACGTACGTTTCATCTGAGAAACATTAAACAAAGGTCAAATTGACAAACAAGAAGTTTGCTAATAGGAACAAACCCAGCGCCGATTGCACACTTAACTCTTTGTTTCTGTAAGCTCTTCTGAAGCCAGCTGTGGAGCCCATGCCTGGAAAGGGGTTCCCTCTGCGGGCTCACCATGGCACATGCTGTCACACAGCGAGGTGTTGGCATGGACCTGTGGTGTTGTCCCCTCCCCACGCTGGCTTTATGCTCTCCTGGGCCTCGGCAGGGTCCTCAGGCTAATACAGCGTGCCAACGGGATCCAGCTGAGGCACGAAATGGATCTTAAGAGTTAAAGTAATCTCTGGCTCATGCAATACAGACATGACCTTACTGTTTCAGTCTCTCAAAGAACTGAATTTTAAAACGTAGCTGAGATGGTATCGACAACTAAACCACCACCACAGAGAACGGGAAATGAATATAACCAAGAGCTAACGCATCCTAAGAGCAAACATAAATAAATAGATAAATAAACAAATAAATAAATGAATAGATTGTAGTGCCAGACTTACAGTCCAAATTATTTTCACCTAACTTCAGGAGTCAAAGGAGGGACTAATTTTAGAAGCATCGCTACAACAAACACTGACCCAGTGAATACAGAGAAACACTAAACAGCCAAGAATAACTGAAGCCTGTTTCTCCCCCCCTGCTGCCTAATGTAGAAAACCAAACTCTGCATAATTATGCTCTTAAATTCCAGACCTCTGCACACCTAAATTTAGATGAGATTAACCAAGACACAAATACATTGCACCCAAACTGACAGGAAGGGATTACCTTTGTGACTTTCACAGTTTCTTTCTCTGATGCTGGGCACATGCCTGTTAACCCCATTCTCCTGTTCAAGACGTAAGAATTGATCCTCCCAGGTGTCCAGGGGCCTGCAAAGCTACGGACTGTCAGGACTCCTCAGTTCCAGAAGCAGAGCAAAGCAAGCACCACCAGAAAAATGTAATTGTCTCCAACTGATAACACTAACATAACAAACCCACCAACTTTCATGACTTATGCTGCTTCTCTGTATTTTAGAAGCTGTGGTGTTTCGAAAAGCTTGGAACACTCACAACTTAAACCATTTTTCCACTGCAACAATCCATAAAGAAATAACAAACAGAGCCAAAGGTCTGTGGTTTTTCATCCTCGTTGTAGCTGGCTTGAGTGAGGCCAAGAACCCGAGATAAGCAGGCCAGCCCTTTCAAGGGGAGAATGATAAGTGTTTCCCTGTATTGCTTATTCTTGCAATTTTAATCACAAGTCTTGCAGCATCTGGCAGTTCTCCCTTAGCTCCACTTACAGGCTTACACTCAGGAGAACCCTTCGTGTCTGGGGAGACCTGTACCGAGCGGGCAGACACGGGTGCCGCCATGCCAGGGCTGGGGCAAACCGCAGGCCCGCTCGAGCACTCCTCAGCCTCTCGTGTTTCAGCTGAGCCTCAAGCCACAGTGCTGGTGGTATTTCTAAATTTTAGGCAAAAAAGATGGAAATATTTTAAGGTCTTTGAGGAGGGAGGGGACAAATTCCACGGCTCACGACTAACACTGTGTGAGAACTTGCAGCTCCACACCAGGTGAAGGACCCCAACAGCGTAACGACCAGGGCACGTCGGCGGGCTGTGTGCGCCCCCGGAACACACACACGGGCGTTCTCCAGACTCTCCAGGCATCTGAACACGCTGTATTCCCACAACACACACAGTGTGTTGTGGGAATACAGCGTGTTCAGATGCCTGAAGCCCTGGAGAGGTTACACACTGGCAGAGGAATAATTACAGCCTGAGCTGCATCCAGCAATGCGTGTGCTCATCTGCAGCTTTCTTCCCCTAAAACCTCTGAAGACACGGAATAATCTGATCTTCCCTGCTCTCCCACCGCAGCACCAGCGGCTTTCTGACTGCAGTGCTCTCCAGGGCAAGAAACAACAGAATTTGTTCTTCTCAGACTGACTTTTTCTGTTCAACATTTTTTAATAAGCCACCAAGCAAAAACCCTGTAGTTTTATAAATATTACAGGGACTGTCATTTGCACAAACCAAGGCCTTGAAAAGACCAGAGAAACCACTAAGCAATCTTAACTCGATGGTGGAGATGGGAGCTGGACTGCATAAGCTGTAAAGTGTTGAAGTGTTAAAATGGAAAATTAATAATGAAGAAAACAATTCAAAACAGTGACAAACAGCTTCTACTAAGTATTACTGCTTTCCAAAGTGGCCTTTAAATTCAGCCCTGGACTACAATATGAGAGGGAAGTTTTCACACATGAGCCTGAAGGAAAGCTTCCTCACACTCCTCTTGTGTAAACCAGTTTTACTTCACATTTATTGGAGGTAATGGAAGCGACCACAGCTCCTATAATCAATGACCACACTTCCAAAAATCCCTGCTGTTCTGATCATCTGAAATACAGAGTGTTGGCTCTTCCTTTGACTTTCAAAAGCCTTGCAAGAAACTCAGAAATTAACGAGGGTTAGTATCCAGAATCTCAGCTCCTCACCATCACCACCCAAACGAGCACGACGGCCCCTCTTCCTCTGCGCCTCCGCTACCCCCACAAAGCCAACAGCAGCCATGTACCTGCCAGAAGTGCCACTGCTATGACAGACCAGCATGGGCTGTGTTTAAACACATCTACACCTGTACAGATCACAGAAAGTGAGAAAATGAAGGTGGAATTAGGGTTCTACAGAACAAGTAAACTACGCACATGGATACCTGTGCTGCTGCTTCAGCTGCAATGCCAAGGCATCCTCTGAGTTCTCTGTGACCTCCAACTGAAGGCAAAGAAGAGAGATCCTAGCTAAGACTGCTGTTTAAGAGACAATTACTGTAAATTCCCTGTAAAAGCAGATGTACTTTCACACTCAGTCATAATTCCTTGGTATACATGACATGGGGTGAAGGGATGCCATCAAAACACCCTGCTCATACATTTATGCCAGAGAGAACTCATGAGCTGGAATTCATAACATACACGATGTGCTGGTGCTTTTGAGAAAACCCTTCTGCTCGAAGAAGGGAGCCACAGCCACGAGCATCAATCCACGTGCTGAAGCTTTCCTTGCACAAGTATTGTGTTCTGGAATATGTGAACACACCGTGATGGGGAAGGAAATGGATGCGGGAAAGGAAGTGAGTTTCCTGGCAGGTCTTTAGCATAATTACACAGACAAAAAGATCAATTACAAGCGTTCATTCAGGCTAATTATTCTTCAGCTTACAGAGCAGATATTTAACTTTATGTTACACGAATTAGATCACTCAAATACTGGAAATGTAACCACACAACTGCAAACCAGGTTGCTCTGGGTACCCAAGTGCTTCATTTCATGTTTTTAATCATCTTCCCCTACCCTGTAGTTCAAAATATGCAGAAAATACCTTGCAAATGGTGTTCCTGAAGCTGTGCAGAAATGCCTTCGTGCTGGGGCGGCCCTGGGCTCCCCCTGCATCTTCTCTATATGAGGGCTAGCCAATGGTCTCTGTGTGCCTCCTACACCTCCCCTGGGGTAAACACAGCTTTCACAAACAAGGAATGTCTCAACTAGGGTGAGAAAAGTAGTGTCAAACTGCTCCAGGATTCAAAGGCAGCAAGTAACAAGATCTGCCACTTCTCAGCCCCCAACACTTGCAAGGCTGCTGCTTGAAGGCTTCTAAGCAAAGGTCAGAAGCTTCCTTCCAAAATGCCTAAGACCCAACATCTGAGCAGCTCTGCTATCATTCCTTAATTTTAATATTTAGGCCAGGAAAGCTATTTAATCGGAGGGGAAAAAAAAAAGTTTCATTTTTTATATATCTGAAAGGAAATGACCAAGTAAAAAGGCATTCTTCTGAGCCTGAGCACAAGTCACAAGCTGCAGGGTAGCTGGAGGCCAGCTGGCACGCAGCACATTTACAGTACGTTGTTTACTGTTGTCTAACCACTGATGGCTGCAGAGGGTGGATCCTCCAGTCCAGCAGAGAGCTAAGTTTTCCTCTTGGGAGGGAGGGGAAGGAAGAATAAAGCAGATGATAGTGGTCACCACCGATGGCTACTACGTCACTTCTGAGGCAGAGCAGGTTGGGGTTGTGGGTTTGGTTTTTTGGTTTTGTTTTGTTTGGTTTTTTTTTAAGAGGATTAAAATAACATAATTTTAAATTAAAACCCTTATGTATCAAAGAAGGCAAAATCATTTAGGCACAAGCAGGAGCTGTATTATTAAAGAGAAACAATGGCACTATGTACATGTGCCCTATTTAAAACCAGCTGCCTCCAGCTCTGCTCCTCGGCAAGTGCATGTAGGAAGCATGTGCAAGAGAGAAGATACACGTCACACACACTGGATTCCTTCTACGAGCTCTCAGTTACTCAAGACTAAGTTTAACCTGGTGATTCAGGAGAAGAAAACCCGCTGATGGGGGCTTGCACATACTCCAAATGGCGAGAGGCAAGTCAAGCAGCCCCGGCCCAGCACCCCCTTGTGCCCCGTTCAGAGCCGCGGGCCCGCTGCCCCGGTACCAGCTCCACCCGCCGGTGGGTCCACCCGGGACGTCCCGCTGAGGAGAGCACCAGCCCTGGGACAGCTCCATGCACTGAAAAATATCACTACCACATGGACACTCTGTTGGCAAGAGGAAAAGGCACCACAGATGTGAGAAGAGCAAGAAGATCCCCCACCCCGCCCCCGCCACCCCCGTTATTAAATCACAGAGCAGCAGGTGCTGCTGGGCTGCATCTGCACTGGGTCAGCACACTGGGATCCCACTCCTGTGCTTCAGCTGGGACCAAGTCCTGGTGCAGAGGTGACAAGCAGCTGACAGGCAGTATCTGCCGAGATCTCCACTTGCTTTAGATGGGCAGTTACTAAAATAGGACTTCATTGATGAAAAAAGATGGTTTATACTAAGCTACCTTTGAAACCAAGACACACTAATCTTGTCCCACGTGCTGTGACTGGCCAACTAACTTCAAATCCATGACTCAAAATACTTGTCCTATATTTGCATGTCTGAGGCAAAACTGGCATGTTACTTCAAGCCACAGAGGGTTTGGGTTGGAAGGAACCTCAAGGATCAGCTAGTTCTTTAAATAATATCAGTATCAGCTATCACACTTCTATATTTATCTTCTAATCTTATTGAATATCAGTTCCATTCCGAAAAATTCAAGATATACTTGCATGTAGTTTCAGTAACTGCCAGCTGGTGACATAATGGAAACAAGTATCTCTGGGATGGGAACAAAGTCCTTTCCATTGGCCAAAACGCTTTGTGGAGTGGATTCCAGCACGCCTATCCTGCCACTTGCTAACCTAGAAACTGCTTATTTATCAAACCCAACAGCACAGTCCAGACCAACCAGCCTGCAGAAAGCTGAAATCTGGCCCAGCACAAGCTCACCTAAAGAGCCAAGAGGAGCTGGTAACAAAGGAGGTGTCGGGACAAGGGAAGAGGTGGAGCTGGATGCCACAGCACCATGGTCCTGCTCAGAAAAGCAGGTATCAAATCCAGAAGTGCAGGGACAGAAATGGTTCTGTCTGAGCTCAGCAGATGAGAAGGAAGCAGAAGATGTCAAGGAGGAAGCAGAGATGTTGCAGAGGTGATCGACTGGCAACACGCGCAGAGCTGCAGGGCAGTAAGAGCACCAAAAACGTTGTAGAGCAGATGGCTGTTTGGTTCCTTATTTGCATTTATGTATAAATAAGAAACAGAGGAAGTAAAGTATGCACACATTATCTTGTCTGGATGTCCAATATAGCTGTACCTTGTGAATTAATGATCACTGTAATTTCTAAAAACTTAAGGCTGGTTGTCTACACTGACAAGCCCCTGTCTGGCACAAGAGAAACGAGGTCTGACTCGAGCCTTGAGCCCATCTGACCCCCCCTTAACAACTTACATCTTCTCCCCTCTTTCCTGCTTGCTTTCTACATTTCACCTCTCTGCTCTCCTCCTTCTCATTGTATTTCATCCTGATTTTAAAGCAGTGTTGATCTACAGCTGGCTCATGCCTCCTTACCATGTTCTCACTACCATTACTTGTGGTTCCTGCCGACAGGTAAACTCAGATCAGAAACAGGCATGTCCCACACCACACATACACTGCTCAGGAGTCAAACACCTTCTGAAGGTGAGCCCAAGACAGGATTTATTGGAATTAGTTTTATCTAGTTTTCCTGAGTATTTAAGAGGAGATACCAGTAACCTCCATGTCCATTTTTTCTTTCTCAGCAGAACCACCAGGATGAAAACTCCACCACTTGGGGCAGTTTTCACTGTGGCTGATCTCACCAACTGCAGAGGGCTGAGGTACCACTGTGTGTCATGAACAGCAATATCCTTCTGCATGTACGAATTTGTACGTTTCTCTGAACCTTTGTTTACTCATATGAACTATTTTTACATCAACAGCTTCCAGAAGGATTGAAAGAAAAGGCACTGAACTAAATAAAGCATCCTCCTGCCTGCAAAAAGTGCAGAGTGTCTACACTGAGAGCGCTCTTGTCTTCATTGTGCCGCCAGAAATAGAAAAAGGAAGCGGAGATGAGCCTTGACTAACTTGGAGATCCAAAATAAAAGGTGAACGTGGCATCAAGTGTTCCAAGATTATAATCAAATATGTGATTCAGATTTTTGAGATGCAGGATGGTGATAACTATAGCAACCCCCAAATGTCAACAGTTTGGTGAGCACGATGCTACAAACATCTTAGTAAAAGCAGATGACAACACAGACACCTACCAAAGAGGAAAGTAATGATGTTCTTCAGTTTACAATCACCTACCTCAGCAACGTAAACAGGAAACAATGAAGACAAGTGACCATGAACACCTACTGCCAGAGACGTCAAAGGACACACCAAGGCCCAGGCCAGGAGACAGGGCTACGAGGGGAAGGGTCTCAGGTGGCCGGGGGCAGCGAGAGAGGTCCAACAGCTCAGCCCTGAGAGGCTGCTGCACAAGTGCAATTACACTGCCCTGAGTCCATGCTCCCCATGGACATACTGTGCCAGAAAGGACACCACTGCTCAGATATTAACCAAAACACAATTCTATTCCCTTCTGGGTTATCCTCAAACACTACCTGACTGAGCTCCAGGAGCACGGCAAGAGAGCGAAGCAATGCACACCGGGGGAGGTGACATCCAGCCAGGATGGTGCCGCTGCTGCTCCCAGCCTGGTCTCATTTACTGGCACAAAACACTCTTCAAAACAAAAGCTGGAGAGGCTAATGATAATAATCCTCATCTTAGCAGCAATGTCTAGTCACCAGCTTGTTTGTATTCCTCTTAACTTTTTGCATGTTGTGTGAGGGTAAGTCCTGGCAATTAACACTGCAGTATCTGCACCACGACTCTTTCCACTTAGAAAGAATTAGTGAAAAACCCTTGGGAAGAAACACACAAAGGATTCTCAATGCCATTCCCTGCTTATGCATTGAGAACAGCTTTACTCACTGAAATTACAATTCTGGGAAAGCCACTGCAGACTCATCACCCTGGGAAATGCACAGAAGGCGCTACCACGAGGGACCGTGGCAAGAGGGACATGGCCAGTGCGCTGGGGTGGGCAGGGGACAGGGTGACAGCAAGGATCCCACTGCAACAGGCTGCTCTCAGCCTGCCCATCCACATCAACAGCACCCCCAGCCCCAAAGTGAACCCTGCTCCGTCCAGACATGTGCCTGACAGAGCTGAGCACACACAAGCTCTTTCCCACAGAGCAATTTCCTCACCTTGCAAAGCCTGCAGACTGAATGTGCCCTCACAACTCAGAGTGCCCAGAAGCACTGCTAACAGGGGAGCAAACATAACCATGTGCCCCTGGGAGAGGTGATCAGAAACACAGGAGCACAGAGGTGCACCCTTTGCTATTAGAACATAAATACAAATCAATTACTGGCATGGCTAAAACACTGTCAGACTCCAGCTTCTCCTGAATGACACCATATGATGTATCTGTAGAAAATACTTCTAAATATTACCCTCAGATTTGTAACCATTTGTATTTATTCCATTACTATAAACTCACTGCTGCCACATAGGAGGTCAAACACTTTGGCAGCTGAAAAGTCTTTCCATTTTTGAAGAAGTGGAGGCCTGACTGCTTCCAGTGTGCACCTGTGGGAGCAGCACCGGAGTCAAAGCAGCATCCTGCAGCGCTGCTACAGCGGTCTGGAACGGGGCACGGGGACAGCCAGGGAGAATTACCAACCTGGGACACGGGAGTAACCTCTCCTCACCTGGAGGATTTTAATTTCTTGGTGTTTGGAGCTCTGACTAGCACATGAAACAAGAGCAGGGCAGCTCCTAAGCACACAGGAAGGTCCCTCAACAGCAGTTTGCACAGTCTGCTTCCCATAATCACACTGATTCATTTGCAATTTTAAAGGCAAAATGAAGTACGGGATTTAAGACACGGGGTGGGGGAATACACATGCACGTGAATATACCAATATCAGCAGTGAGAAAGAAAACATGTCGTGTAGGAAGACTCATTAGAGCCACCAGATTTCACCACTTCTCACCATCAGCACCTGCTGCACTCCCTTTGCCCACACTCTTCCCCCCATTTCATCTGTTTAACCACCTAACGCCCAGCAACTCTTTCTGCAGCACTGGAGACAAACAGGCTGGGGAGAAGTGAAGGTGGCCCAACTGCACACCGAGCCTCACCCCCCTCAGAGCAGGCAGCTCAGAAGAGCACAGCACAGCGGTGCCAAGCTCCAGGGTGCTCAAGCACGAGTCTTCATCCTTCATTCCCCTTGGAGTAAGGGCTCTGGGCTGCTGCCGGTGCCCCACACCACGCTGAGGATTTCCCAAAAGGCCCAGGGACACCCCAGCACCCCTGTCCCAGTTCTGTGCCACACAAGCACCACACAGACAACCCCTCCCCAGACACACAACTGCACATTCAGTAGATGGATGCTCCCCCACCGGCTTGTCACAACGGTTTCCAAGAGCCTCCACTGCCCCAAACAGCTTCCTATCAGCCAGAAGCCCCCTCACACCCCCTCTCCAGGCCCCGTCTCAGCACTGACCCGCAGGGACCCAGTGGTCCACTTCTCCTCCTGAAAAGCAACCACTAAATCTGACCTCCATGTCCTGTTCTCTTGACAGCTCTGGAGGCCACAAAAGAACCACTCTTCCAGTCCCATGACAACAGGGGGTTTGCCTGTTCCTTTCTTTTTAAATGGCTTCTGGCAAGGAAGCTCGTCAAAGGGGGGGAAGAAAAGTTTTCCTTTTTTAAAAGAAAAATAAATTCAAATATATTCAGGTCAGTTAGATTTCCCCTGTCCACAGGGTCACTGACAACCTTGCAGCAACAAGGAGATGTTTTAATTCCAGGAGCAAGGGCAGCTCTTTCCCAAGAGACCTGCATGCTCCGTGACCTGACAGCCTGTCCCACTCCAAGGGCAGAAGCCACACTCACCAGTCCACACCGCTCCAGGGCCCCAGGAGCCAGGTTTGTACTGGGAGTCACACCACCAGCCACCCTCTCATCAAAACAGCATGAAGCTCCCCCTCTTACCGCTGCCTGCACACTGCACTGGGCTGGTCCTCTCCATCCCCAGCACCTAACAGCACCACAGCATCCCACTGGGGTACAGCAGGTACCTCCATACCACAGAAGGAAACTTCCCAGGGGTACAAAGCAATCCTGTCTGTGGACCCTTCCATATGGAAGGTCACCAACTCTCAATTGTGTTTCCTGACACAATTTCACATTTAGTCATGGAGTTATCAGATTTTAAACACCATCTGGAGGAGCTTAACTTACAATTAGCTAATAGCCAATAACAACAATAACAATTCTTGGTGAGTTACAATGCCTTTAAGAAGGGCACAGTCTTACAGAGCACCCGACCACCTTCTGCATCCTTGAGGGTTTTTAAAACTCTACAGATACTCTGAACACACAACCAACCCAAACCCACAAATCTGCCCATCCTGCAGAAGCACAACACCCCAGTGACGGTGGCTGCTATCGGTGTGGGCATGCACCCGTGCTCAGAACACGTTTTCAGGTTACTTCCAAAGCATGGACGAGGAGCTGTGTCATCTTCACAAAAGCAGAACATTAAAAATAACTTCAAGGAAGTAGGAAAACCATGAGTTAAGAAAAAAGCTATATTGAACTTATTTCCCTCCTTTAATACAAAACATAGAAAAAGACTCCCCGATCCAAAAAAGAAACTCGAGTTTGTTCTCAAATGAAGAACGGGCCCAAAGAACACACAGGCCCCTCAAGACACCAGCCCTAAGAGCTGGGGAAACAACCATCCTATTTCAAGAATAGGAGAGATGCTGTGGATGCTTCTGATAAAACCTGGACCTGCTGTTGTGGTGTCCAGTGCCACGAGGTTCTAGTGCTTCCCCTGTTGGGTGCATGTCCTGCTTCACCTCTCAATCACAGCGGTCATTTCAACGCATCCCCCTCTTGAAACGCTGCCTCCAGGACGAGAGCGCTGGAGGCACCCAGAACGCTGGGAGGATTCGCAGCGCTAAACGCTGCATTTGCTTTCAGGCTCTTCCTCGCTCTGCAGGCTGGGGCCAGCCAGGAATAGAACTGCAGCCACCTCCTCCCTCCCCGCTGTGCAAACTGCCAGGTGGAGCACACTGTCACACCAGCACGGGGACCACCAGCAATATTCCAACCTCCTGGCTGTGACTTAACAAAATGCCACAGGTTCCAGCCCTCAACGTGTTAAAACAATCTTCAGAGAGAATCTTTAAAGTGATAAAATAGGCCCAAGCTCATCTGTCAAACCAGTTGCTCTGGTTGGAAAGTAGCTGTCAAATATCTGGTGTGACTAAGAATGGGATCTTGCAGGCATCCCAGACACTAACTGCTGGCTCCAATAAAAATAAAAAAAGCAAGTTCTTCCACCCAAAACAGAGAGCTCTGTGTATGCCCAGTTGTACAACATTCACCTTTCACACCAGGGGGTTTAGCACTGACTTTCGCTTTTATTTAATCACGCACAGAACGTGCAAATAACCTGGCACACCGCAGTTTGAAGAGGATTCCCCAGGTATGGAAAACAAACCCATTGCAAAACTTGTTGGATTGGTTCTGTTAAAAATGAAGGTGTCAGAGCAGCCTCCTCGTCAGTGCAGAAAACGGCAGATGTAAGGGGCTCTGCAGAGCGACGTGCTCGGGAAGGGCAGAACTCCTGCAACTACACGAGAATGAAACCAAGGGGCTTTACCACCAGGCTGAGCCTCACATTTGAGGAGAGATCACTTCCCACTGAAATCCATGGGGGCAAAGGACCTTCAGGTCTGGATCAGAGCAGAGGAGGTTAGAGAAGTGCTTCTGAGGTACCGATTAAAGCAGCAGGTCTTCTGCCTGCAGACGGCACCAAGGGAGAGTGGATTTTTGAGGCAAGACCTCTCCTTACTTTGGCTTAGACAGAATACAATTGGGTAGAATACAATTTCCTGATCGTTTTTCTTTTCAACCTCAAACTTATCAGTGTTGTTTGGTCAAAGTAAAGAACACAAAAAGCATTTCAAGTCTCCCCTTTCCTCCAGAAAGGGATTGCATCATTAAAACACCAATGGCCAGAAGAGGCACACTGTCATTCTTCACAAATCCGACGTTAAATCTGTGTTTGGAAATCTCAGGAAGGTAATGAAACCAAACTTGCCTAATTTAATTTCAAGTAAGTACAACTCAATGACCTTTCACTTTTGGTTTCTTCATATTTTACTCCATTTTAAACCACTCTTTTCATAGCAAGTATCTCTTCAATACAGGAACTTCACATATTCCTGGGTCCCAATCCTGCCGAGCTACATGAAAACACGGCACTTTCTCATACTGAAATGAAAGAATCAAGAAGAGGTGTGAACCTTCAGTCCTGTCATGGCTGTTCTCTGGAACCTACCAGACATGGTCACTGAAATAAATAAAACAGCATACAAGAAACAGATTGCTAATGTCTCTGTAGTTTCCTTATCAAGCTCTTAAAACATTTTCAAAGTTAAGGTTTGCTGACAGAACCATTTCTTGCATTCATGAGAAAACTGTTGCACAGAGACAAGGCTGTTTCTAACAGGGCTTCCAGCAAAAAAAAACCCAAAATGAGTCCTTTAGACTGTTGTACACAACCCCCCAGCTTTCAGAGCTATCTCAGGACAGTCAAACTCACCTCTGGCCCCTGGAAGCTTGTCTGTGTGCCTCGGGGCACAGCCCCTTACCCGCTGCCCTGGCCTGTGGCCTCACGGAGGGGGACGCATTGCGACCCTCAGCCTCCCTCCCCATGGCAAGGCTACAGGAGCACGGCAGCCCCTGAAGTCCAACAGCATACCTCTGATCTTCACACCTTCTCTTCCTCCCTGGATCTCGAGGTGCAGCCCCATAGACTGTGGAATTCTCCTACCCCCACAGCAGCGCAGGAGGGCAGCATGTCCACCCCAGGAATTTCTGTCTGTTCAGCCTGGCAGTTTGATTTGAGATGAATTTCAATGCAAGCACCTTGCTGGCTCTAACACCTACTCACCCAGTCTCATCACAACCCCTCTGATGGCTCCTGTGTAAATCCATGACACTGGAGCCCTTGGCAATCTTGAGTCTACAAACAAGCAAGACTGAAGATTCTGCTGCAAGCTCTGAAGCATCACTGACCTGCAAGCTGCATTAACTGCAAAGGTAGATGACTGAAGGATGGGCTGGAGGCTCCCCAAGGTCCCTCCAATCCACCATTTGTGTCACTGAACCACTCTCTGTACTCCCCCCGGCCGCAGCGAGCAGCTCATGTGCCCAGCCCCTGGTCTGTGCCCTCTGCAGTCCAGAGACACCAAAGGAGGGGACTCCTCTGCCAGCCCCCAGCTCCAACCGTGCTACCCCCTTCCACCCAACCTGCCCTTGGCTCCGGGCTCCCTTTCCAACGAGCTCTTCCCCACAATGAAAGGCCCATTCACAGGGAATTCTGGCAGCCAGAAAGAATCCGAAAGGGCCGTTTCACACGCAGCCTGCTGTTATTTCAATAAACACTTATTATCTTACTGAAACTGTGAAATGAAA
This sequence comes from Heliornis fulica, assembly GCA_013399135.1. NCBI lineage: Eukaryota > Metazoa > Chordata > Aves > Gruiformes > Heliornithidae > Heliornis > Heliornis fulica. Next base: position 12,779 of record VXBZ01008807.1, on the reverse strand, counting down.
TTCCATAGCCCTTCACTCATCTCCACCATCCAAAAGCTTTTTTCTGGATACCAAGTTCAGGATCTCTAATCTTTAAAGCCTTTGTAAATGCCTGTTCTCAGATAAGAGTGTTTTTCTTGACTATTCTGTATCAGTCTATAATCTGCTCCATGTTTTAAGAGAACAAAGATGTAGAGTTCTCTTAAAGTCTAATTACAACCACACCACCCTCACACTGGGCCGACACAATTAATTTTGAAGAGATTCATATGTAACATGAGGTTAACAGAGATTAAACAGGCAAAACAAACCCTCAAAGGACCTGGCAGCAAAAGTAACTCATGAAAAAAAATATGAGAAAAGAATAGCAAGGTAATATGAAAACTGAAACTGGGGTATTTGAAACTGCAGTCTGCAAGGAAGTTTTTGGTTTGGTTTTTAAAGCAACACTCAGGGCCTGTGTTCCTGCACAACAAATCCACGTATGCACTGCGGCCTGTACACGTTTGCTGCACGGACTTACTGAAACCCTTAGTTAACCACTTCAGTAAGTTACTCTTCTGAAGTAGTAACAGAAAACTGCGAAACACAAATATGCAAAAGAAAAACATATATAATGTACCAATGGAGCAGATGAGTGGACTTCTAATGTGTTACCAATTTGCATCATCGGATCAGTGAAAAGCTCCAGCAAACCTCCACGTGTTATTTATGACAGGACCCCAACTGCATTCGCACACACCTCGTGTCCAGTGACACGACACATCCCATAATCCCTCCCTAACGCCGCAGGATCTGACAGCAGCCTCCCTCCAAGCCGCACCGCGCATCCCTGGCGCATCGGGTGACTGGGAACCAACGGAAAGTAGCCAGAACTGCGGAGGGGAGGGGTACAGGAGGCAGCTCCCTGCTAAAGCCTAGGGACACACCACAGCCAGACCCCACAAACCCCCCAAGCCCAGCTCCTGGTGGCACAGAGATGCTCCACCACACCGTGGCTGTCGCCTGCGGCGCCGGGGCTGTTCTCGCACCACCCACCCCACCGAGCTGCAGCGGAGCTGTGCCAGACCCGTACCACACCATTATGTCCTCTCACACACCCCAGGCAAGCAGGTTCTCCGAGCAATGACAACAAAAATAAACGACATCAGCTGCTCTGGCCTGTCACTGACAGCAGTGTCCCAGCCCAGGTCACAGCGGCACAGTCAGCCGTCAGGCCTCCTGCAAGAGGAGTCACAGAGAGCCGAGAGCTTCACAGTGCATGTGTGACGGCACAGGCAGGCAAAGCTCACAGGTTCACAGGTCCACAGAATGGATAGAGTTGGAAGGGTTCACTGAGCCCAAAGCCAGACCCAAGCAGCAGTGTCCTCCCATAGGTCCCGCTGGGAAGGGAGCGGGAGAACGAAGGCCTCTCCCATCACAGGCAACTGAAAAGGAGCTATACCACAGCTGGGGGACTTTTGTCCTTACCAAAACCTCATTTTCTAGAGATTTCACAACATTTCTAATCACAGCTATCCTGTTTTCACAGCCATCCTGCCCCCATCTGAGAGATGTGGTCAAGCTACTGTCTACGTGGGATCAAAGAGGCCGCCCACCTTTGACGCCCTCTTCTCAATGAGCACTTCCAGGAGCAGCAGGTATGCAAATACTCAGAGGCGAGAAAGCACACAAAAACCCCCCCAAACCAACCCAACCCCTCCACGTTTCGGGTACAAGAGAGACTGAAGTCCCTGACAGAAGCCCACCAGGATGGATCTCTTGGTTAAGGACAGTTCCAGGACTCTTCCCAGTTTTCTAGAGGTCAATAATCAAAGCGTCAGAACTCAGATCCTCCAAAATAAAACAAAACCAAACAAGCCACAAAGCTGTAAAATCACTTCCATTAATTGCTGATTTGATTAAACTACATCATTCATTGATAGTTAATTATTTGCTCTTAACTGACAACACAGCCAATTTCCCAAGCTTCACAGGTTGGAGTTTGAGGCAAACCACCCATTCACGGCCTGATTTATTTTTTAAAGGAAAACCAGAATCCTGAGCAGTATTTATGTCCTTAAAGCTTATTGTTATGCAGATGAAAGCAACCAGAAATATGAACCACCTGTGCAACACAACACAAGAGTTGCTGCTCAGAAGTTCCATATGCATCTCGTGTGATGCATAAATATGATCACGATCTCCAGCTGGTTTCTGACACTCAGTAACTGTACAAACCTATTACGAATAGCATGGGGAATGTATTACTGTAAAATCTAATAGGGAACTCTGCTTCTTAACTCAATTACAGCAGCAGGGAACTGAATTCAAGACAGGCATTATTACTATTTTGGAAATCCTTCCTCAACAGTAGTTTCGCCTTTGCAATCTCAGGATAGTTGAGGTTTCTGATCAAAAAGTGAAAGTTGTGCATCGTACTGCATCAAAACAGCAACAGCTTGTTGGATATGAATTTTCAAATTGCGTCAGAATTGTAATTTTCTAGATGGACTCGACACAGACCGAGCGCTCTGTAGGTGCAGGGGGAATATGGAGCTTTAATTATAACCATCTGATAGGAATTGTATCGGGAATGCAGCTGGCTGGTACAGAAACACACTCCACGAGAAGATGTCAGGACAACTTCTGAAGAGCACCGTTTCCTCCAGAAATCCACACAATTGCAGCGATTATTGATTTAAGGAGCCATTATTACAGAACTCTACATGATATCCTGGGTAAGTAACACCGTGTCCTGGAACCTCAACTCAAGGCTCCCGTAAGAGCAGCAAGAAAAACTGACATCACCCATGTTACAACACGGAGGATGAGGCAGCGGGGCTGCGGGTCCACCCCGGGGCGGCTGCCAGGGGCAGTCGGGAGGCGGGAAGCGTGTCCCGGCGATGCCCGTGTGCGGGGCCGGCACTGGAAGGGATGTGCCCGTGACACAGGACACGGCGTGGCCTCCCAAGCAGCACAGCGGGAAGACACCGCGGCAGCCAGGAGCACGGCTCTGGCAGCCAACACCACGCTGGGGACCAGCGTGAGCTGACTCGGGTAAGGACGTAGGAGGTATGTGCACATTACACCTCTTTGTAGAGAAGATGAGGTAAGAAGAAAAACCTCCAGGAGAGACAAGGTAATTGCACTAAATCGTTTTCCCAACCCAGCCCACTACTTCTGGCAGCAGAATTACTCACTGCTCCAGCACCTACCACCATTCAAGATGCTGGAGCTGTTGTGCATGGGGGACAACCTGCACCTCCTCGTACTCCGCCGACAGGCAGCAGGAGCTGCACATCCACAGTCTTTTGGCCTCCTTCTAGTTAAGTTGCGACACTGAAGTGCTCCAACACATGGAGGAAGGACACTCTGCTGGTCACCCCCAGTTTAGATCCCTTCACAGGTGACCAGTAACGCTGTAGTCACAAGCCCTCCCACCCTCACATATGGTCAAAGTTAACTGTAATTTTTCCATATTTTTTCCTACAGCTATTTGAAACTAGTAGATGTGGAATCAGTGCCAAGACAATGAGCTGAAGTTTTTTTTTTTTCCTCTTTTTCTGTGTGTGTGTCATCTATTCCAGCTGTACTGGTTCACTTCTGTCCCAGGGGGATGAGGCCATTCACTGACAGTATCTGCCCAGTATTTCCAGAACCCAGCATTGAGAACAGGATTAACTCCCGGTCTATGAGCATCTCGGTTATTTAAGCAAAGACTGTGTTATAAATGGGTATCGTACCGCAGCGACTCAGTCAGAAAACCACTGTGATGAGAACATGAATAATCTGTATGTGCAACAATGCAATACGCTGATAGTTCAGTAAATAAGATTAAAATTTGTGTACACTGCCAGGCTCCGGGAGACAAAGGCTATAAAACCAAAGAGAGCTTAGCGCAGCGAGCTCCCTGGGTCTGCTGCACAGTGTACTGTACAGCTAAATATTCTTCCCAGAAACTACCTTGTGGCACACAAAGCTGTTTCTGGGTTTCTAGGAACAGTTAGAAGTTGATCATTTTATGAATGCGTTTCAGAGTTCATTTCTGTACGCCAGAGGCAACACGCTCTCAGTTATTTTAATAACACAAACCAAAGATAATTGTAACTACAGCTCTACAAAGCTTTTCCCATTGCTTGTAACTTGGATTGAAAACAGGATTTTATTGGTATGTTATTAATCTCAAGATTAATGGCATTGGCACCGCCTGCACAATGCGTAGGTTACGCTGTACCAGCACACCAGTGGAAGTGTGTCTGCTCAGTCTTCATCTACCCCAGAAAATGAAGGCAGACGTAATTGTGTCTCACAATATTCTACAAGCAAGGGTTTTGTGAGGAGAAAAGTTACTACCAAGAAACATATGTTCATTTTCCATAAGGCAAAACTGCTGAGTGCTGAGTGCCTGCTCTCCTCTTGTAAAACTTGTGGAGTTACTGATCGTAACAGCCAATGGTGCGAAAACCGATGTTCCTCGGCCCAGTGGTAAGGAGATTTAACAGAATGTCCTAAGAAAAGAGCTCCAAATACTCAACTGCCAACACTTGATCCCTCACTTGCTCCAAAAAGCAGCACTCAGAACAGACCCAGAAGCCACAGGCTACTAAAGCAAACAAACAAAAATTTAAAAAGATCTCTTAGCTTCTTTATATGACCAGCTCACAACAGGCAAGGGATAAGTAAGAAAACTTGAACTCCTTCTCCTCCTTCCCAATTAAATATTGTATATCAATGGAGAAGAAAATACAAATGACCAGCTGAACCTTGTTAGAGGAGCCCAAGCAGCCAGCACACACCCCTTCGGCTGAAGCCCACCCTGGAAGGAGGCAGCGAAGAGCCGCGGAGGGGTCCCGTACTGCAGCCCGAAGACAGGCCAGGCCGGCTGGAGCACCACCTCTGCCACCCTGCTGCCAACCAACTCCAGGGTGCCCATCGCTGGAGCAACGGTATCTGCCCTGGGAATCCCAGCAGGCTGAGCACAGGCGCTGGTGCACAGTACCAGGGATGGAGCACGGAATCTGGGGTGGAAGCGAGACACAGCACGCCTCACCTCGCTACACCAACAAAGGGAAAGCCTCAAACCAGGACACACGGTACATCCAAGGCAACAGCACCAGGTTCTTCCTCTACCACTGTCACTAGTTGGAAGTAGGACATCAGGGAGGAGGGGAGAAGTCCTAGAGGAAGCCCCCAGAGGGGCTCACCTGTTATATGGTGGCTCTAGGAAAGGGCCTGGGAAGAGAGGAGCCCTTTCAAAGCACAGAAGGGATTTGCAGCTTCACGCAGCAGTTACTACGAGCTCACTTGCACAATGAGCTGAACAGTCAAAGGGATATTTGCATCTCCAAGACCATTTGCTCCTGCTGTGTAAAAGTCAGTTTTGACATATTAAATATATGATGTAGGAGTTGTGCAATACATATATCTCCCATTTACGAGTAGATTTGTAGTAGAGCTGGTTCAACCGTAGCTCTGCTCTCACTGCCAGAAGCACACTGTGGGCTTCAGCCATTATTTAAGATGGATTAAGAAAAAAATTGCAACGGACAACAAAAGTCAATTTGTGTTTCGTAAGATAGAACTAAATTTAAAATAGAGACCATTGTAGGGGGCGATAAATGAGCAGAGATTAACAATCTGGGTTGGATTTACAAAAACCTTCTCAGCTATGAGCTAGCTGAATGCATCAGCTGGAACTGAAGAGAGTGGGTTACATCCAATGAGACTATCATTTATCTATCTGCCACTCCACAGCGCCTTACAGCAGATTCTGCAGGACATTCCCGATCCATCCCTTTCTGCCAAAACAATTAGACTTTTTGTTGTGTACTTCCACGACTCAAAACTCAAGTACAGTATTACATTAAGCTGACAAATCACAACAGTCTATCGAAACCCCGAGCACTCCCCCAGATAACTCTTGATATAAAAAACCAGACTTGTTATTTACAAAAAAGAAGTCACATTTCCATACGTACCGTATGTTATATACTGCTGAGTCAGACAACATCCAAAGTACTACAGCCAACCGTGCCAAGCCACCGACCCTGGCCAACAGCCAAGCTGAGACAATGCAGTAAGACAAACGGACAACTGACCTTTACCACTGCTAGCAAATGATCTCCTTTCTCCCTTTCCTTCTAGTAAAACTGCCCAAGAAGCAGCCCAGCTGAGGAGCGACAGAAGGTAACTTCTCCTCCAGCAAGGCTCTGGACCGGGACTGACCACCTACAAAACTTTTTCCCCCTACCAGATTCTCCTCCTCTTCCATGGCTTCTCTCAGCTTTTGCCCGCCCTTAAACTTCCTTAATAATCCTTATCCCCCCCCCAAGCTTAAGTACTAGGAATGATTTCCAGTGTAATAAGATAAGCCATACTGCTGCCAAGGGGGCCCAGGTTTTGTCAATTCTGGCTGCAGGCTGAGAGGAAAAGCACAGAACCCTCCACACCACCACACGGCTCTCGTCCTCCTTCCCTCCTCCCCAACAAGCCACATCTCCAGGAAGTCAGAGGAATATAAAAAAATAAATAAAAAGTCATCTAGCAACAGATTTAATGTACACACCAGGCACGAGTCTGACCGGTGTGTGTTGCTCATTTCCTTGAAATACAACATTCTCACCAATGTTTGTGTAACAAATCACAAATAATCCCCCATCAGAGACAGACACCGTCAAACCCCTATTTCTCTGATGAAGCATTTACCAAATGCCTTTGGCCTGGTTTATTCCTCTTCCAGATCCCATCCCACTTCTTCTGCTCAAGAGAAGACGGGCCTCAGCCCGTCGCCCCCACCCCTACTCCACCCCCGGCCCGTCCGCTGGCCGCTCCGCGGGACCGGCGGCTCAGGGCCTGACTGGCCCAGGCAGCCCCGTCCGGAGCTGCCTGCGGCCTCCGGAGCCGCCGCCGCTCCGCCAGACGTGGAGCATTAGCTGGAGAAGGGCCCGAGCTGCGGCTCCCGGCCCGGCACATCGGCACAAGCGCCGGCAGGCTCTGCCTACAGCCCGAGGTGCAGACAGCAGCTCCCGGCGGCTGCGAGTCACCACATCAAACAAGATTTTAAAGTTTGTACTCGGCTTGTTAACTTCAGAGACCTCCTACCGGCCGCGGGAAAATTGATTAGTTTTCTCAGTCCTGATTATCACTTGTCTCATTAAAGACAGCACGCTGTGCTATCCTTAGAAGCAAAAATCACTCAAAACCTGCATGACATCAACTCCAGCCTGTGTGTCTGTAAAGAGACAGCAGACGCTTCCCACTGAAGCAGTCAGATTAAACCTGAACACCAGGACAGAACTGCAGCTTTTCCTCCCCAGTGTTTAGTATATAATTAATATGTTACAGATGGTCAAACAACTCTACCAATACCAAGGAATATTTCCTATTGGAAACCGAAGCTCAGCAATTCAGAGTTCTCAAAATCCCTTTCACCTCTCGTAACAGCAGAAAGAAAAAAAAAACACAACAGGAACCTGGCAAGATCACCCTTCCTCTGTTTCCAAAACAAATCCCTATTTTGTTAAGTCTTCTATAAGACAAACAAACAAATCCACAATACCATCACCTTAAGCTAACCCAGTCTAGACCAAATGTTTCTGACAAGGCCCTGTAAGAAAGAGGATTTCCACTTCCAACCCAGGGTTCATTCCTATTTCAAACATCTTAAAGATGGAGATGCCTCTGGTTTACGGAGAAAAATAAAATAATAAAGCAAGTCCAAAGCAATGCTGGGCTTAGAGTTGGACTTTGTAGTTTGTGTGCAAAGATCCTTGGGAAGTAAGAGCTGTGTCCATGAAAACTAGAAATAATGATTTTTTAAAATGCAAAATTCAACTAGGAGCCACCCCAAAATTCTTTACACATTCCCTAAATTGAGACAAAACAATCCACGGTCTGAATGCAAAAAGAAAGCACTAAAATAAGAGACAACCTTGCAGGAAGCAAGAACGGAAACACTCGCAGCACGACACTGTGAACGCGGTCGGCGGCAGAGGCAGCCTTCAGCCTCCGACACCGGGGATGCTCCTCGCCCTCAGCAGGAGCTGAGCCGAGGGCAGCTGCCAGCTCTGCCCGTCGCCTGAGACACATGAAACACACTACCCGAAACGACTGCAGAACAGCAACGATAACGTCGTGCACCGCTGTCCTTTCCGCTCTAGGATCTGATGTTTTCTGTACACATCAGTAGCTCCAGTGGTTTTTTTCATCACAGCATTTAGCAGAAACACAGTAACTAAAACTGGTGTTTATGAAATTCCCCAAAAGCCAGACAAACGCCAACCTGTAAATCACTCAGCTAAGAACACGCCTGGCTCTGAACAGCACAATCAAAACAATGTGTGAGATGTACAGAAGTGTTCTCAGAAGCAAAGTCTCCACTACCTAGGAGCAATCTGCTTACTTACACAGCCACTGAAATTCCCCTCCCCAACCCAGAAATAGTTCCTCTTGCTTTGATACAGACTTTGTGATACTGGCCATCACAGATACAACATGAACAAACCAAAAAACAACACACAGAACACCCCCCATGACACAAACTAAACCCAACATGGACTGATTGTATGAAAGGTCAGTACAAAGGATTTCTACTCTGTCAAAATAAACGATAAGGCACATGCAATATTCACATATCAAAAAGGAGTTTATCCACAAGTTATGATTTTCTTTTCTGGATTCCTTACATTACAAATTTAAGCACTTAACAGAAAATCCCCAAATGAACCCTCACTACAAAAAAAAAATAATAATCTAGAATAAAAGCAAATTAAAAGTTGCCTTCCTGAAACAGAAGAAAACCTTGTATCTCACTCCAAACATGAGTAAATGGTGCAAACAACATGTAGGGAAAGCCCTGGGACTGTCGGCTGGGGGTCAACTGTCAGTGGGGCACTGGAAAGTTAAAACACCTCATTAAAAAGGTACAACTGCTGGCTTTAGGTACACGGAGTTGAAGAGCCATTTTCTCAGAGTCCACGGAAGGAGCAGAACCCTCTTCCTCCACGGAGGCCGAGCGCTGTGCTTGTGCAAGGACGCACACACAAAGAACAGCTATGGAGAACATACAGCTAGGTGTCCAGGCTGAAATCAGAGCCCATCCCCAGCTGTGAGAGGACACAGACACAGCTGCCCATTGAGTGTGCTGCCACCACCACGCTCCCCGCTGAAGGGATTTTACTCCAATAGCTACACCACAGAATTAGCTGGTGAAAACACCACTATAAAGTTACTAACTGGCTCCCCTGTAACACCCAGCTCTCCAAATACCATCCATAAGCAAGCCCCCCCTCCGGCTCTAAGTTCCAGGTATGTTTAAATCTTACTTCAAATACTCTGATCTCTTTAGCACAGTTATGGGCAGACTGCTGAGCATTTCCTACTCGGAATCTCTGTGTCCATGTACGGCACATGCAATACCAAACACAGCTAACACTCCACTTCACCTTAAATGTAATTCTAGAAATTTACCCAGCAACAAAGTTATTTGTGTGCATAACATTTAAGTAACTCTAGGAAGAAAATAACACCACCACCAAACCAAACGACCGCAGTGATTGATCCTCCAACCCCTGCGAATAAAGCAGCTTTTGCATACACTTAACTTCTTCCTTCCACGCTGCCTTCTGCATGACCCTCCTACCACATCCTCAGTTCTCCCTCTAGGTTGTTATCTTCGATTTTTCATTTCTGTATTTTGTTAAGCACCATCAGCTCCTCTCCTCTCTTCTCCCCTTAAATACCAGCAGTGATTACCCGGTCAAAGCTGCCTCCGTGCTACGGAACAAGCGGCCACCCGCGATGCCTGACCAGGCCCCATAACGGGCGAGAGGGGGATCACTGACTTCCACGGGACACAACCCCACACACCAGCATGCACACAGCCCTGCTAAACATACTCACAGGATTTTAATAAAGAGCAACAAAAACTAATTACCTTGAATAGCCATTAGAGAAAGCAGGTCTGCCAGAAAGGTTGAGCGTTCCCAACGGAGCCAACGTCTCATCCCCTGCTCCCTGGCACCTATTCCAATTTTCTGAACCGGCAGGAAGAGATGGAATGATATTAAAAATTGGTTTCTGATCCTGCTGCTGAGAGAGCGATGCAGTATTTAAATCATAGTGATACATCTGTCCCCCAGAGGTACTGACACCATGGATGGATATGGCAGAGACTTTAGTACCCAGCAGATTAGACCCGGAGAAGTTCGCCTGACAATAAATTGGGCCCATGTTTTCTTGCTTTATGCCAGGAGTACAGAGTTCAATGAAGTCTTCCTTTTCTGTTTTCACTTGGGGCATTGGCATTTTGGAACTGGGTAAAAGGTCACCACGGTCATTAATTTTAGGTTTAGTGTCAGATAAAATAGGCGGCTTGCAGTCTTCACTGAGGTTCCCTTCCAGGAGAAACGCATCGTCTGCAGAGATGGGGGACAGCAAACCCCCGTCATCCAGCAACGGGTCGAGCCTCCAGGGGCTCCCGTTGGGCTCCTTGCCAGGCGATACCGGCGGCAACTCTAAATCCTGGAGGATATCCAGGGTGCTTTGGTCTTCAGAGAATAACTTCAAGTTGCCACCATTCGAGCCAACCTGGCTTTGGACTGCAGTTCCTGACTCTAAGGGGACGCTGCGGCCAGCCATGCCTGGGAAATCCGGCTCAAGCGGCACCTCGGAAGATACTGCTCCCTTGGCGTCCTCGGCCAGGCTCGAGGACTTGTTCAAGCTCGCAATACTCTCCTCCAGGAGCCTGAAGTCCGTTTCTCCAGAAGAGACGCCGATTTGGCCCTGCTGCGAAAATCCAAGGTCGTTTCCCATCACTTTTGCGTCTGTTTCACCCATGTATAGTCCCATGGAGAGCGATACCGCCTTGGAGAGGTCTGGCTGAGGCACATTGTTTACTACTCCTTTGGAGAAGTCAGCCAAAGCAGGTTGCTGATTGGAATCTGACTGAGAAGACGCAGGGAGAGGAGATGTAGACACAGGGGCTTGTAGAGTAGCTCCACCCCTGAAGGGTGGATGAAAGTCCATCACGATCCCTCCTTTGGTACTGATGAGTGCATTTTTCCTTGTTTCGTCCTGATCTGACGAGTTAAGCAATTCTTTGGAATCCATTACTTTAGCATTAGCTATAAAAAGATCAGAAGCATTCAAAGTTAGCACAGCAAGAGTATTTTAATAACAGCTTAAAAAAAAAAGTCTAAATCATTAGCATGGGAACCCGGGTTTAGCTGTCTGAGAATGAAAACAGCACAGCAAGCTATGAACTGACATGTGTCTCATCTTTCTCAAACCCACCGGTTTTGGTTTTGTTTTGTTGTTTTGTTTTTAATTTGGTTGTTGGGTTTTTCTTTTT
>VXBZ01008806.1:236414-283674 GCA_013399135.1 Heliornis fulica | reverse complement strand
CCATCCACCCCACCTCGCTCCGCCCGCCGCCCTCACCTGCTCTCCCCGCCGTCCGAGCGAGAGCCATGGCAGCGTAGAGCCCGCTGCCCGGCGCGGAGCGGCTGGGATCAGCCGGCGTTGCTCCCGCATCCCCTTATATATGCCGGGTAGAGATGTGCGAGGCGGGGACCGGGGGACGAATCTTCTGGTCACGACGGGTCCCTCCGTGGCGTGCGCAGCCCGCGGCCGCCGTGAAGCGGAGCCGCCTGGAGCGGGGCTTCCGGCTGGGCGGGAGGGCGGGAGAGCCCCTCGAACCGACGGGTCCCGTACCACCGCCCCCGGCGGGGCGCGGCATCCGGCAGAAACAAGGCNGGCCGCGGCATCCGGCAGAAATAAGTCTCGCTGTGGTGGAGCAGCTGCTGAGCCGTGCGGCGCCGGTCCGCCGTGGGACCGCTGTCTTGGTGCCCTGGTGTCACCACCGCCGCAGCCCGCACGGAAGTGGCGAGGCCAGGCCATGGAGGGGGGTAAAGATGTGGGCACTGAGAACAGGCGAGTAAACTGGAGGGTTTATACAAGGTCAGCGATGGGCAACATGCAGGTAGGAGAGAAGACTAGCCTGATGACCTTAACCTCTTACCCATCTTCTCTCATCACAAGTTAAGATGAGATCTGCTTTCCCTGCTCCCTTGCAGTTGGTCAGAGGTAAGACCATGGAAGGTGTGACAGCTGATGACTGCATACTTGGCGGTGCAAGAACACCTGAAGATGGTTGGTGGTGCCCCAAATGACTGAAAGGTTAGGGCAGTAACACAGCAAAGCACAGAGATCAGGATCTCCAAAAGGCTGCAAGACCTATGGACTTGGTTGTTGTCCTCAGTTTCTGGGTGTGAGATCCTGAGCAACCCTGCAAGACATACAAGGAAAATTGAAATGTTTGTCAAGAGGCTCACAACCGTGGACATGTCAAACCAGGAGTTGCTCCAAGCTGATCAACAGGAGAACCTGAGCATAGGGTCCTTCTGCTGTGTTTTCTGGTGTTTGGCATCCTATTGCAATAGGAACAACTCAGAAGGCCCGGTGGAGCTGGAATCTTGACCAGCAGGTCAATGGAGGTGGTTCTGCCCTTCTACTCTGCTCTCATGACACCCCACATGGAGTACTGCATCCAGCTCTGGGGTCCCCAGTACCAGAAAGATATGGAGCGGTTGGAGTGAATTCAGAGGAAGACCACAAAGATCATCAGAAGGCTGGAGCACCTTTCCTTGAAGACAGGCTGAGACAGTTGGGCTTTTTCAGCCTGGAGAAGAGAAGGCTCTGGTGGAGACTTTATAGTGGCCTCCCAGTACCTAAAAGGGGCCTACAGAAAAGCTGGAGAAGATTGTTTGGCAGGGCATGGAGTGATAGGACAAGGGGTAATGGGTTCAAATGAAAAGAGGGTAAATTTAGACTAGATAGAAGGAAAAAAAAATCTTCCCTGTGAGGGTGGTGAGAACAGGTTTCCCAGAGAAGCTGTGGCTGCACCTCCTCCCTGGCAGTGTTCAAGGCCACGTTGAGTGAGGCTTTTGGCAACCTGATGTAGTGGAGGGTGTCCCTGCCCATGGCAGGAGATTGGAACTAGATGATCTTTGAGGTCCCTTCCAGCACAAAGCATTCTGTGATTCTGTGATTCTGTGATTCTCTGCCTGTGGGTATTCAAATCTGAGGTTGGCTGGTGGACTGCCATAGCTGGTGGGTCTTACGACACTGAAACAGCTCTGCACTTCTTGTTGAAGGTTTTTCACCGCTGAGGGAGTAGATTGCTAGAAATAAGGATAGATCTGACATGAAATGTCACCTTTCCCCTGTGACTACACCAGCCATTATGCTAGCATCATCTATCATATCATCTGTATGATAGATCATCTAGGATAGAGTTCCTGAATCTCAGTTTCCTTTATGGAAAATAGAACGACCATACCTTCAGCAGAATGATGAAGAATGTCCCTCATTTTAACCCTTCTGGGTAGCTAGGAGCCACTCTGAAGGTGGAAGAAGTGTTTGACTAGCTCTGGATCAAGGAGAAAATGACCTTGGTCTCCTATAGTCGGTGTGCCTGAGAAAAAATTGGTAGAAAAGAGTATTATTAAGTAATTGCCAACTGTCACTGCATGAAGTCACGAATAATTTTTTTTTAAATATGAGCTACTTCAAGGAGTTAGGTGTCAGTTTCTAGGCTTTGAATAGGTGTTTACATGGCTATCCACTGAACTCCAAAAGCCTGTCAAAGTTGACAGAATTTGGGACGTGCACAGGTTCAGAACTCTGAGAGGTGAAGACCTTGAGTGCTGAAAATGCCACTCTAAGTCCCTGTGAAGTAGGGGCCCCGTGTGCCTGCTTGAGCTCTGTCTGTGTTTGGTTTTCCATGTTTTCCTCTGTTTAAGGATTTAGCTTTTTTGTTATCAAGGCTGATGTTTTAAGTGGGAAAAAAGATTTAGCTTTCACCCGAAGGAAGGTTGAAAAGATAGCACATGGGGAATACTCAGATGTCTTTCTCACACAGTCTACATTACCTTCATTCATGCAGACATTTATTTCTCTTGGAGAGCTACCCACAAATCCTGCAGGGAACTTGTCATGTTCCAATCTCCTGCCATGGGCAGGGACACCCTCCACTACATCATGATGTACACAGAGCTGGCTAGATTTGATTTAGTTAAATGAGTGCAATCTCCAAAAAGAATTTTATCTGAGCAGTGTTGGATCTGTAGAAGAAAATACTAGAAACCTCAGTACTGAGCTAGTCCATGTGCTTCCCAGCCTCTACCATCAGTGCAGCTTAGACAGCCCTTTAAACCAATATATCTCTGAACCCAACAGACTGAACTCACTTCTCTAAAATTCCCCGAAGTCACTTCTAAAGTTTGATGGCACCATGTGTCCATAAGACACTTTTTCAATCCCTCTTTTTTTTTTTTATTTCTAAAATTAGTTTTAAAAGCAGTTCATTAAAGTGTGCTTAATGATCTACACTATTTAGCAGAGGTTGTTCTCATTCTCTTACCTCTGCTTTATCTCTGATGACTAAAACAATGCAGTTAATTTCAGTGGTTAGAGCTGCTGAGCCATTTCTAATGGGGGATCACACAGAAAACCTTGGTAATGGCTCTGAGATCTTTGGTCTCTGATAAAATACTTCTGGCTTGTGGTCCAACTGCAGGCTTGGAATATTAGTATTAATTCTAATTAATTATCAGAAAATGAGCATTCATGCATATGACAGGATCTGCGAAACACTGGTAGTGTGCATATGGGAAGATTGTGCATATAAGTCACGTAGATTGGCGACTTATTTTTATTGGCCAATAGCCATTTTCCTTTGGTTTTCACAGACCTTGGAGAAATCCTGATGTATGCAAATCTTATCCTAGGGAAGGTTCCTTAAAATGTTAGGACAATTTTTGAGTTATGGAGGACCTGTGAATTTGTGCTGTGTAAAAAAAAAAAAGATTTGCATAGCAAAACAACACAGAGGAAAAACCCACAGTAAATGAAGTTTTACTCAAGGTTCCAGTTTCTAAAATGAATTTCCTTAACCAGTGATATTCCAACGTTCAAAGAATTGTTTTTCCCGGTTCTTCACTGATATCTTAGGTTTGTCAATGGCACCAAACCAGGAGTTGTCACTTGCATTTTAGATTGTAATGTGATTCTGAAAACTAGAGAACTGGCCCGAAGGAAGTAGGGTACCACTCAGTAAAGACATCCACGAGGTACTGCACTTGGACTTGGACCTGGACTGCCCAAAATACAGAACGAGGCAGCAGTTGCTCAGAAGGGATCATGACTTGTAAGAAATAACAAGCTGAACCCAAGTCAGTAGCATTTTACTGTTGCTTTGCATTGTTTATTTATCCATTTGTTTTGCAATCTGGGGTACGTTCTTTGGAGAAGAGTTCTGCCGTACCTCGCATCTGTAAGGCCCCCACTATAATGCTGTGTTCAGCGTTGGGCATCCCTTTCAAGAGACATTTGAGCCAGATGGAGAACAAGCAAGAGTGATTAAAGGTTTAAACCCCCCATGGCTGACAGGGAGAGGCTGAAGGAAGTGGGGTTCTTTACTGTCTAGCAGGGAAAAATGAGGCAAGGACACAGTTTTCAGATGTACAGAAGGTAGCAGCAGTGAGGAAAATAATCAATTATTCTTCACATTCATTATGGATACAAGATATAATGGGATTAAACTGCAATAAGGGAGGTTAAATTAGACATCAGAGAGAACTTCTTAATGGTTAGCAAAGTTAAGGACTGGAACAGATTGCTCAGGGACACGGTGAAATCTCCATCATTATCTAACCTTTCTTATGATCTTTCAGTTTTCAGACAGTCAGCAGTGGTGTTCATCCTGCCGTGGACAGGTAAGGGAATGGGCAATATCAGACCTCTTGACCTTCCAGCTTGCCATTGTTTATAGAGCAAGACCAGTTGGAGTTCATTGTATATTCAAAATTACTGCTAAATTTACATCATGAAGGAGTAAAATCTGAAATTAACAAATTTGTTTCAACTGAATATCGTCCTTTATGGATTTGCCCTTTTCCTATGGCAATGGGCACAGTCTATGCAAGTCACATGCTTTTGCTCTGAAAGTTGGTAATACAAGTTCTGGAAGAAAACAACATCATAGCCTGGATCTTAGGCATGAAATGAGTGAGCTGACTACCCGTTGGCAGGTGTTGGCTATTTTTGGAGGGCAGAACCACAACCCTGTGTTTTATTCTAGTTCTGTCAAGACAAAAGCATACTTCTGTTTTTATCACTTCATGTAGAAGTGTTTCCTCTTCTCGCTTCTAACTTCTCTGTTCTCTCTCTCTTGAAAAAAGCTTTGTCCACTTCAGTCCCCCACCCTGCAGTCATATACTAATCAATATATTAACTGGTTTTGTCTTGATTTGGATTTTTCATGATTGTTGCAGCCTTGAAAATCTAAAGCCACAGACAATATGAGGTAAGAACAGATTGTATTTTTCATTGGATCAATTTATATAGCTGGAAAAAATGGAGACAAGCTTTTGGGCAAACATGACCTTTCCCTGAGTGAATCTGAAAAATTGTCTGTTTGCCCAAATATCCATTTCATTAAAAATGAACTGTTAGCAAACTTGTCTTTGTTGTATACTTATTGCCTTCATATCTTCTACATCTTCCTTTCACCTTTCATTTGCAGTATGAATATTCTTTAGTCCCCTCATTTTAAAACAACAGCCCTTGACTCCATTTGTTTTTCTGGGCAAAATCCAACCTCACCCTCCATCTCTTTTAATAACTATTCACTTACTGAAAGGTTGTTTACATTCATCAAATAGATTTCTCTCCCTTTTATGCTCTTTTCAGTCATGGTTCTCTTTTGTGGTCTTTACTAAATCTTCTTTTATCTATAATGACATTTTATAATTAAAGTTCTCCATTGTCATCTCCTATAAAACCTCCTGCTCTTCTTGTCATCTCTTGGCTTCTACAACTATACCCTTTATTGTTTCTCCAATTGCTTCACTAATTTCTTACATGCAGGACCCTTTCCATCTCTTCTTCAGTTTTATGTCAAGGCTTTACAGGAGTTTGTCTCGCACTTTATAATCAAAAGCAGAACGTTTAGCTACTGCATCTTGCAGCCCTTGGAGCCTCTCTTCCTGCTCCATATTGGTCTCCTTGTGTCAAACAGAAATTTCAGCTCACTTCTTCATCATGTTTTTTGGGTTCATAGCTTTCAGCTCAAATGTGAAAGAGCTAAAGGAAAACACAGATCCTCTTTTTTTTTTTTTTTTTTTTCTTTTTTTCCCTTCCCTTCCTCCCTGTACAAGACATGTTGGTTTTATTCTCTGTGGACCTCAGGGCACTTCAGCTAGTGATATCTATATGATCGCTGTGTATGCTGATGCTGAGCGCTTGCCTCAGATTCATTCCAGGAAAGTATTTTGAAGACAAGCCTAGCCTGGAAGAAGTTTTACAATGAAGGTTGGTGGGATACTGGAACAGTTGCCCAGAGATGTAGTAGATGCCCCATCCCTGGAAACATCCAAGGCCAGTTTGCACAGGTCTTTGGACAACCTGATCTAGTCAAAGATGTCCCTGCGCATGGCAGGACAGTTGGACTAAATGACCTTTAAGGGTCCCTTCAAGCTCAAACTATTCTATGTTCTGTGATTAATTCCTTAACTGATCAGCTGACTACTCATCAGAATGAACTGCTGTGCTATTTTAAGGAAGAACTATATGCACTTTAAGTAAAACTGAAGATAAAACTCCAGTTATAAATTCAGATACTTTTAAGTTTTGGATCCCTTCATTATGCATGTCACTAAAGCAGTAGAATCACTTGTGTAAGGATGGATTGACGTCTAGGTGGAGTGAGGGAAGAAAGAATTGCCATGTTAAAGAGATTACTGTAAATCAGTGATTTTCACCATTCAAAACATCACACAAGTGGGAAAATCAATATTGCAATGTTTTATTTATTAATAAATAATTTATTTATGAAATAATGCTTCTTTTAGATTTTAATTTATTTTTTAGAGGAGACCATTTCTATTTTTGTATCTGTTGACTTTAGTGGGATTGCTTATATGTGTGAATTTAGTTCTACCTGATAAATGATTTACATAACACGGAGGGTCTGATCCAATAAATGGGAAAGATAGTTTCTATGAAAATTCTGATCTTCCCTGAAACTCAAAAGGGCAATATATCCTCTTAGGTCTTGACTTTGAATCCTTTTCTACACAAATTTTTGTTTGTGAAATTTAATTATTCCACATTTAAGTGGTATGTTTTATATTAGATTTTGTATATTTCAATTTTATAACTATTGAATATGACCTGGAGAAACAAACTACTGAATCTGAACATGACTTAAACTATAATTAAAATATTTAGTTTTATTTAGAGAATGAAACATTAGGAGAATACAAGCTCTGAACTCTGGGTTGTGCAGTTTTATTGAAGAATACACCTTTAAATGTAAAATATTTCTAAAATATAAAATAATATAAAAATGGGTTTTAAAAAGAGAAAGGCATGACTGAATCCTACTATCTGAGTACTTACAACTTTTCTTTCATTTGTACTGACATAATAAATGATTAATAAATGATTTTCCTCTAACCTGCCATAAAAGAAGCCAGTCTTCTCAAAAGAAGCTCAACCTAACCTGAGGTTCGAAACCATCCTTTTGTTCTCCCTGTATTGTCCGTATAGGATAGTCTGTGCAGTATCTCTGACGTGCTGTAATAACACTTCATATTGCAAGCTTAGACATATTTTTCTCAATATGATCCTGAGTCAGCAGGTTCAGTAGAAGCATAATAAAGAGTTGTGTTAAATCTTAAAGGAGAAGGATTTGCAGCTGGAAGAACCTTTTTTGAACATAAAATTATACATTTAATATTTGTAACTGCCTGAAGCAAAAATGCATTCCTTAGCTCATGATCCAAATAGTTTGGAGATGAATTTCAGGCAAGGTTATCATCCCAAATCCGAGAGTTTTAAGGAAATACAGGTATCTCCACCATGCACTGGAGGCAATCTCAAGAGGATACCCTAGTACCACTGAAATCTGTAGTCAGCTTTGCTGAGTGTCATAAATGCTGGGATAGACTATCACACTGGTACGGTTCCGCTAACATCGATGAATTTACTTTTGGTTCACACTGGTGTCTCAGAAACCGGGTTCAAGTCCCAAGTCTGTGTTACTGACAAGCACACACAGTTGAAAATTAGCAGCAACCCCTGGGGTTAATTCTGTGATTTCCACCTGGAAAAAAAATGCATAGTATGTCCTCTGTTTAGGAGGTTCAGTTACTTAGAGTGTTTAGTGAGGTAGTGAAGAAGATTCTAGCATTATGCAATACATACTTTGGGCTTTTTTTTCCAGGACTGTTCACAGATTTGAAGTGACACTTCATTTAAATTGTGACTTCCCATCTGCCACCATATTGAAATCATCATTGTAGAAGAGAAGCATGTCAGAGGTACCAAAGGTCCACATTTTTTATGACTGTAGAATGGACATAAGTTAACTGCATTTCATTTAACATCTGGCCAGTGTCAGATGTTGCCAAGCTGTGTCTTCCTCACTGGCATAATAATATTTTACAGCACAGAATAGTTGGCAAGATCTCAAACTTTGCATTTTTATAGCAGAACTCATGGGCAAATTGACATAAATGTACAAGTCCTCCATTTTGTCAAATACTTTTCAATTTCTGCTACATTCCTTTTATATCCCCAAATATTAAAAATAAATGTGTTATTACACAATGCTCCTTACTGCACTTGAAAGTGCTAAGCATCCATGGAATCTTCCTTTGCCTTCTTAGTGCACACAAGCACAATAGCCTTTAATGAAATGACTGAATGTTGGTTGTTTTTCTTTTTTTTTTTTTTTTTTTTTGTCTTGGTTTAGTATATTGTATTCAGCTGAATCAGCAGCTATTGAGTTTTGTTTTTCTCTTGTCCATTGTGTGCTCCCATGACTTATTTTACAGCATACCGTTCAAACCCATTCTGAATGCATAATCATTTTCCTCCTGGATTCTCTGTTTTGCTCTTGAATATCTGTCTGTTCATAAGCATTAATTAATTTATTTTCCCAGTGTATTCCTGAGGTGATGGGATGTTATCATATCCATTTTCCAGACAAGTGAAGAGGCACAGTGAAATTACATACTCACTTAGATAGTTGATTTGCAATGCAAAGGATATGAGGAATAGCCTCATATCAGATTACAAAAAATTAATCTATAAGTAGTACCTTTACTGAATTCAGATATAAAAATCTCTCTCTCTTTTTTTTTTTTTTTCTTTTAGGTCCCAGCTCTGCTGTTCTCGAGATAC
The DNA here is from genome assembly GCA_013399135.1 of Heliornis fulica. Taxonomy (NCBI): domain Eukaryota; kingdom Metazoa; phylum Chordata; class Aves; order Gruiformes; family Heliornithidae; genus Heliornis; species Heliornis fulica. The sequence continues at coordinate 274,827 of VXBZ01008806.1, read as the reverse complement.
CTTTTCTCCCCCTATACCATAGGTGAAAAAATAAGTAGTTTCACCCAGCTCTGCTTGGAGCCTGAGGTCTGTTTTCAGACTTCTTGTTATTTTAAGGTAAGAACATGATAGCAGTGGTAAATCGTCGTTCATTTGTGAGGAAAGGGTAAGGATATTTGCTGACACCAGGGTGACCGTCGGTAAGTGAGACCTGGGAACATTTTGTACCATCTCAAGCTGTAAAGGGGCTGTGCTGTAGTCACATACTCTGATCTCCATTTCAGTCTTGTCTCTTCGGTACTGACATCCTGATACATGGTAAGTATTTCCTTCACCAAATATGCCTGGTATCTGGATACCTTCCCAAGTTCTCTCTGCCTTCTTGTTTTGAGATACCTGTTCAGCCCATTGCATCATTTCTTCCTGCCTCTTCTCACTGTCTTTCTCTTCAAATGTTTTTTCTGGTTATCCTGTTTACCCCATAACCTGTCTTCATTAAGCCCTAATTGTCATTTTCTTTCTTGCACCACACTTTTGGCCCCATTCTATTTGCCTTCTCACTACTCAGGCCTGAAGCTTGGTAGGACTAATTCCTCCACCTGTGCTTCCCAAACTGCTCTGCATTGGACTTGTCCATATCCTCTCTGTACTCGAACTGGAGTTTGAATCCAGAGATCTGGAGCACATCACGGAAGCAGAGGCAGTACAGATGAAAAGTGGCATACTCTGAATTCAGGTGTCATATCCCAGATCTTAAATCCCTAGTAGCTTAGGGCTGTATCATCTCTGTGATGGAGGATGGTGCGTGAAGGTGGAGTTGCTTATAAAGTTTGCAGCTAATACCAAGAAGGTTGTGGTGCATCTAGACAGAGTGGTATCCTTTTCCAAAAGGTTCCAGTTTGACCATAGGAGGGTGGATTTTCACCAGGAAAATACACAACCTCCTTTGTAGTAGGCAGTATTATCTACCTAGATTACAATAAGAAAGAACAGAAAACCATGAGAAATAACTTTTAATATACAGTTTCTTAATCATCTTTGAAGGCTGAGTATCCAAGATGGTCTTCTGTCCTGACGCCTTCCCTGCTTTTCCTTTAAGGGAGGGTGGCTGAGAATTTTCTGCACTGCTTCCATGAGTGGTATTTTCTTCTTTAGCCCTTCTAAGTTGCCAGAGTGTGAGAGTGAGAGTGGTGGAATGGAGGCAAGGTGCAGAAACTATTTCCTCTCTCCAGTTCTCCAGCTCTTTCAAGTAGGAATGCAAGCGAGCTAGCAGGCAGCTAGGCCCTTATACCTGCAGAAAGAAAACCAAGGAGAAATTTGACTTTTTTTTTTGTTTGTTTTTTGTTCTCCCACCCTCAAAATGTGTAGACCGGCCAGGATTTCATATCTCCCTGTGTGGATTCACACTGCTGCAGAGACCCCTGCTCTGAAGCCTACAGGACACCTGTGTAGGTCAGCATATAGCACATAGCTGACCTGTATGTGAATTCTGCTGAACAAATTCTGTTCTCTTAACTCAGAGGTTTTTCCAGTCCCTGCTGATCACACCAGCAGTACTCAGGGCTGGGGAGCCAGAGAACCAGACCTGTTTCTCAGAGGAAACACTAACGGCAGGCACTATTCCACGTTGGGGTTAGGAGGTGGTTTTTTGGTTATTTACAGATGGATGAAACACTGAGTGGAAAAGTGACTTATCCGAAGTGATTCAAGGAGTTTTCCTAGATAGGAATAAAAGCACTGCCTTTTTGTTCCTGAGCTCCAACCTCAGGAATCCTTCCCTGAACAGACTGGGTGTTCCTCACTGAGGCAGGAATGCTGCACAAGCATCAGACAGTCATGCTCTGGCATCTGTAGGAAGTTCCAAATTATACTCTTGTAGATTTTTAATAAATATTGTATAAAGTGGCAAATTATTCAGAATGTGAAAAGAAAAATTGCTCCCTCCCGTTCTCTTAATGTTGTTTTTCTAGAGATTTTTTGGATTTTATTTTGTGTATTTCTGAATCACTGACTTGTGCTTCCATTTATGTTTGCATGCTTATGGGCTTTATTCTTCTGTCATCCCCTGGCTGCAGCCACGTGACAGCATAACGATAGTGAGAAAGCCTGCAGGTTTCCTTACCAAACTGCTGCAAGCCATTTAATAGATTGGAATAAGTGGTTAACCTTCCACTTTCTTATGTAAGATGAACATAGATTATTTATAGAGGCTGCTGTCTCTAAATTTGTTTACTGTCACATGGAATGGGTGTCTGGCTTTCACGTGTCTCTGTCAAAACTCCTTGGAAAAAATCAACCTACCACCAAATGCTAAAAACCCACTGGTCCTGTTGTGCGTTGTGGTTGACAAGGATGAAAAATGACATACTTACAATCAACCAAATTGGAATGAGTAATTGTGTATATATATGTATAATTATCATGCTCATGTGTTTACATCTAACTCATGCCAAAGGAAATCATTAAAGATCAAATTACTGTAATGTAGCTTACGGCTTCATTTCAGCGTTTCTTAATAATCCTCTGCATTCCCAGGACAGGAGTTATTTAAAAAGGGTGGCCAGAATATCCTTCCAAAAGGGAAAAGCAATCATGAAAGTTTTAAAGTAAATTTGCTTTCTCCCGTGTAACTGCCGTAACCAACTTTTGTGTGAAAGAAGTGCGAAGAAGTAAAAACCCTCCTACCCTGAACCTAGCATAACTGGGTAGAGTCCATGATCCTCACAGCCTGCTCTCCTCATCTTGTCATATTTCTGAGAGGAGAAGTAATCATCTTCAATCTGTACTGGAACCATAAGATCTGTGCAACTGCAGGGTTCTTCTGGATTGCGCTGTGGGGACAAGTGTGTCACCTGCCAAGATCTTCATGGCTCCTGTAAGCATCTCTTCTTGCTCCAGCTGAGCCCAGGAGGCCAAACACTGCTCTTTCTTGTGCCATCATCTTTCTTGGTCATCATCGTCTCTCATGGGTATCTGTCATGCTCTTTCTTGGTCATCAACTGATGATCCTCATGCTCCATTGGCACTACAGCCCTCTGCATGTTGGTGTGCCTGGTCCTGTCAGGAGGCAGTGCTATTTGAGTGATAGAGTTTAAACCACATGTGATGGGAAGTGTTCTTGCCCAGAAAATGTTTCTGAAAATGCCTGCCAATGTCCCTTATTTGCATAACAGACACACTGCCACCTTGTAGTCCACATCTGCTGCCAGGGATGAGTTGTTCCAGATGAAAGTAGGCAGAGTAGAGACTGTCAGAAGAAAGGGGAATTGCAAGTTCAAGCAGTCCACAGATAATTGCAACACTGGCATGGAGAAGACATTTCCTCCTCCTGACTCCTCTCTGATCTTCCCTGACCATAAGATGGAATAGAAAGAAGAACTATGTGAGCAAAGACAAAGTGACCAAGGAAAGGCTCACTATGGAGTGTAATGGCTTGTGTATCTGATTAAATCCATAATGTTATAAGACTCAAAGCCTAACTGGAAGAAGGGCAATGAAGCTGGTGAAGGGTCTGGAGCAGAGGTCCTGTGAGGAGCGTCTGAGGGTTCTGGGGCTTTTTAGTCTTGAGAAAAGGAGGCTGAGAAAAGGAAGGTATAGAGAGGTGGGGGTCCATCTCTTCTCTCAAATGACAAGCGGTAGGATGAGAGGAAATATATACAAATTGAACCAGGGGAGATTTAGTTTGGATGTCAGAAAGATTTTCTTTACCGAAAGGGTTGTCAAGCATTGGAACAGGCTGCCCAGGGAAGTGGTGGAGTTGCCATCCTTGCTGGTATTCAGAAGACATGTAGGTGTTGTGTTTGAGGACACGGTCTAGAGATGGACTAGTCAGGGTTAGGCTGTAGTTCAACTTGATGATCTTAAAGGTCTCTCCCAACCCAAGTGATTCTGTGATGCTGTGATTCTATGCAGTGTTGTGTGGCATGTGGTCTGACTGCCCCATTCAGCCACATCCCTTTCTGAGGGGTTTGTAAGTCTGTCCAAGGTGTAGGTGACTGGCTGGGGTTAGTAAGTCTGTCCAAGATGTAGATGACTGGCTGTTCAGAAGCACTGAGGCTTATCTCCCAACACTTAGAGGGTGTCCAACACGGTAAAGTATGTAGTATTGGAGGAAGAAAAATAGTGGAAAAAATGGTCTTGAAAAAATGGTCTTTGGGCTAAGAGAAAATCTGAGAAGGAAAAGGTAAACCATGTTATAAGAAACATAAGCCCAGCTGGAAGGAAATAATGGACTTTCATGAAGAAATGGCTCTAATTGCCTTTCTCTGAAATGACAAAGGAAAATATGAAGCCTGGATAGAATGGGAGAAATAGGAAGGGAAGCAATTCTGAGGGCTAACTACCTTGGTGAAAGGAGGGTAGAAAGAACCTGAGAAGAGGGGCAAAATGTTCAGCATTTCAAGCTCACTGCACAGACTGGTCTGTCACTCAGCAAGTGAGTGAGCGAAGTCTTCCTCAGCTCTAAGACAGGTCAGAGAAAGCTTTTTGTTCCCATCCCTTCTGATTTAAATTTCCCATTTCATTGACAAATAGATTGTTAAAAAAAAATTGGGTTTTTTTAATTTATTAAATCTCAGCCAAGAAGAATTTTTCTTGGAAGAAAGAAGAAAGCCCAAGATGATACATTTCTCAGCTTTGTCCAATGGATGTGTTGTGGGATATGTCCCTTGTTCTTTGGTATGCAGGTATGATGTTTGTTGATGTTTGTACAAAAATGAATGAACCATCACATGATCATGTAAAAAACCTGTTATGTGGCACTAAGAAATAAGTTATAATTGTGTGTCACTAGCTATCAACGGTCTTCAAGAACTGACAATTCCTATCAGTGAAAAACTGTCCTAGACTTTGTCGTGGAACATGTGAACCCTGAAGGAACCATTACAGGCAGACTCATTAGCAAATGCTCATTTATTTAAACTACAGACAGAATATGTTGACAGTGAAACTTAATTGCCAAGAATGTATTTGGTTTAGAATTACTGAACCAAACACTAGGAGACTCTTACAGAGAGGTACGTTGTCACACCATCTTTCTTATTTAAAAGGGACCATTAATCATCATTTTAAAAATCCAAATCTTAGCAAGAGCAGTTCTGGGTTTTTAAAAATGTGTGTGGATTTTGAACTGTAGCCATTTCATCATTCTTCTCTTCTAATGGGACATTAATATTTTCCTCTCCATCTCCCACTGTCAGGTCTATCATGTAAGTGTACATAAGTGTACAGGGCACTAAGTGTCACATTAAATAGCCATACTGAGTTAGAGGGACTCTTTTTTTTCTTTTTTTTTTTCCTTTTTTCGAATAACAGTGTAGATAAGACTGAAATAATGAATTTAAAGTGATGTGGATGTCTGATTTTTTGTCAGTGAAATATATATTCTATATGTCTTTAGAAGGGAAAAACTGCCAAAGAAAATTAATATAAAGACATTAGATTTGCAGAATATGAAAATGAATGAATGTTAGTTGGACTGATCTGCCTGGCAGTTGCAGGGTTACTCCATGTTATATCTGAATACCTTTTGGTATCAAAGCCTGAAATCTGAATTCCAGGTAATCAGGTAGATCCAGGTAAGACTTTCTGCTACTGTGAAGACTCCAGGCTCAATGCAATGGTGTGAAAGTCCCACTGCAGCAAGGAAGCTCTGCAGGACCACCTCTGATACTTTAAGAAATGGCAGATGAAACTAAATACTCACACCTGAGATTTTCTTTTTACTAGGGATTCTCATTCAAATCCAGAGCTAATACAAAACCTACTTCAGATGAGGCTTTAAAGGAGACCTTCATTTGACGTAATTGCACTTTATAAACCCAATGATGTGACAAATAATATTAACTAGAATGAGGATTATTAAAGTCTACAGTGCCAGCGAATAGGTTGATTTGTTATTTTCTCTGTAGTGTGCATTGCATGGCCTTTAATGGGAGAGATTTGTGTTTTGAAGTCGCGTTGTCTAAACAGTCTGACTTTTATCGAATGTTTTTTCAAAGGGGCAGAAAGAACAGCAAAGAGATGGGAAAGTCAGTGAAATCTGGAGTCAGGGTCTTTGGGAATGTTCTCTTTAATTGTTTTTTAGGTAACGTGTAAATAACTTGAAGAAGTTTGGTCTATTGTTTAAGAAGTTAATACTTTGTCTTTGCCCATTAGCAAGTATTTGACTCATACAACTCAAATCATTAAAAATGTGCTTCAAGCATGAACACATGTGGAACTAATTTTTGACTGGTGTCCTTATCATGTGGTAGGTTTTAGAGATTAGGAGGCATCAAATGAGTCACTTCATAATGCAAGGTTAAATAAGGATGACCTTTACTAGGGTTTATTCTGTCTTGAAGGGAAGGAGATCACAACATGGGTTTTTCTCCATTGCTCTGTAAATTCACCTCCATTTTGACCTGCAGCAGCAGCCCCTAGTTAGGCAACGGGGAATTTTAGTTTTATACTTAATTAATTTTTAGTCATCCTTTGAAGTTGGATACTGGCCTTCCTGCTTTTGTTATAATTTGTTGCATTTGTCAGTTACATGACAAAGTGAAGTTGATTTGAATTAAAGGCTACCAGAAGCCACCAAACTTATGTCAATTTTAAGCAATAAATCCAAGGATGGTATAGTATTAGTGGTTTACCTTCTTGTAACTAGGTTGGTTCTTTTTTCCTTCATAACTATTGCACATTTTATGTGTTGCCTTTGGTGTTAGTTCAGGTTTTTATCATAGATATTTGACACAGTATCAGTGACCTCCATGGGGCTGTGTTTGCTTGTAGCAGCAGATCTTCTAACTCCAACAGGGAAGCTTGATGCTTTTGCATTGCAGATTAGGATTTCTTTCTCTCTTCTGCAGACAAATACTCCATAACACTTCAGAAAAGAGAAAATCAAGGAGTAGATCAGTGAACTGAGCAGAGGTGGGTGTTGGACAGCAAAAGCAGTACTTGCACAGAGTATGGCTTGGTATTAGAGAGCAGCTGAATACCAGCCTCCCGTTATCCATACCTCAGTCAGTCCTTGTGTCTGAGAGCAAAAAAGCGGTGGCATAGCATTTTTCAATCAATTTGAAGAGCTTAAGGAGGATCAAGGATCATGGTGGCAGGGCTGAAGGTGTTGACAAGCTCTCTCTGATGAATCTGGCATTAACACTGAGAGAATAGATACAGTGATGCCAAAGCTGATGAAAGGCAGCATCAGAAAGAGCAGTAAAAAAGAGATGCAAAATCCTAGAGCTGGAATGGAATGAGGCTGACAAAGTATAGCCGGCCCTGAGGAAGAGTGTGGCTGTCTGCCCTTTGTCACCATTTAGCAATCTGGATGCCCTGACACAGGACAGAAGTACAGGCAGATCTCCCAGCATGATGTGAATGGAGGGGATGTGATGCAATGGGAACGCAAAAGGGAAAGATGTAGCCATTCGGTCAGTTTGGGAGGATATTTATGGATCGGGTTGGAGAGATGAGCTCTATTAAGAGAGAACAAATGGAGAAGAAAAGTGCAGGGCTGGCTCACTTACAAGCAGAGTGGGTCATTGAGGGTGGCAGAAGTACTAGAGATGGATAGATAATGTTTGTTTTGGTGTGCTGAAGTCAGCAGACCATCCGCTTTGATGAAAGTGGCATGACATTTTAATACACGTGTAAAGCTAACTGAAATTACATGGGATTCAACAGCTGAAAGCAAAATAATTTTTCAGTCCTTCTGGGAGGATTAAATCAAACCCAAACAAATGTGTCAGTTTCCATATGCAAAAGAAAGAATAGGTCAGTATGATTCCTAAACATCCAGAGATTCATCTGGCCAGAGCAAAAAGCCATTCAAACAATGGGCCCTCAACTGAGTGCAGACATGCCGAGTCCCCATGATATTTGGAAAAGATGTTTTAGTTTAATGTATATATATATTCCTCTTTTTTTATTTTTCCCCATGGCAGTGTAAAAGTTATGAAGGTGAAGAACAAATTCAAAATAGACACTTTTACTAGAAGAGTTTAGCATGCATTCAATTAGGAAAGATGTTAAGATTTATATTTACAGTCAGCTTCCTAAGAACTTCCCACAACTTCCCTCTTACTCGCCTTATCAATTCTGTAACCTGTTATTCACTGGAAGATGTCAGGTTTGGGGGTGTGTGTGTGAGTGCATGTTTTCTAGCAGTGTGTGATAGGGACAATAACCTGAAATACATAAAAAAATTGTAGGTGCCATTATTACAGTCTGTAAATCACATCAAATGTTTCTAGAGGGAAAAAATGTTAAACAATTCACTGATTTTGTTTCTCTTCTGTCAAATGGCAGAAGAAACAGCATTTTGATATCTAACTCTGCATTGTGGTCACAGACAGCGCTTGCATTTGCAATCAAGGAGCTAAATGTCAGCACTCTGCTTTTTATTCAGATACAGATGTAGAGGTCCGGAGAGGACTCTTTGGAGATATGACCTTCATGTCTAACATGTTACTGATAATGCATTTTTAAAGACAGAAAGGTAAAGGAGAAATTGAGATTAAAACCCAGCTATAGCAGTTAAAGCAAAATGGCTGCTGGGAAAAGGGTCATGGCTTCAGGAGTTGATTCACTGCAAATTTATGCATCCTGCCTGTAAAGACATATGTAGATAGTTAACAGAGTGATGGCAAAGTACAATATATCCCTTTCTTTAATGTTGCTTTTTTAATTTGCTGAGGTGAACACTGAGGAGTATTGCATTTAATTATTTTCTCTCCTCCTTCCTCTAAAAAAGAAATTAAAAAGAAGAGGAGACTGGATATAGTTTCATATATCCAGTCAACTCCAGAAAATTTGGAGCAGAACCTTTTTCCTTTCCAAAAGCTGTGTTTCCCTTAAGACATTCAGTTTTATTTGCTTTGGCCTGATAGTTGCCCCCCTGAACTATGCAGACATATGCACGTATGCTGGTACAAGGGTAGGTTTAAGTGGTAGCTGTGGTAACTGTATTTCTGAAACAGAGAAAATGCTTATTCAGCAAAACAACACCAAAAAAAAGAGATCTTTCTAGCAGGAAATTTCTCAATGTAATTACAATATGATAGTCATGCTTTTGTGGTTCTTTGCATAACATTCTGTGCAAGCACCTCTGAGATGTACATTATGGAAATATGGAATTTAAGCATATCATCAACATAACCTACCTAAACCAACATTTATACGTGCACCTGTACTGGAGAAGGATGTCGGGCTCAGCCTGAAGGCAGACACACACAGAAGAAGATCACCACAGGGAAGAAGATGCCAGTGAGTTTCTGGGCTGGTGTCAGGGACAGGTATTGGGTGCTGGGCACCTATGAGGTTGTGAAAGCAGCCAGGCTTTCTGAGGGTGCTGTGGATGCAAAACGCACCCTTAAGACATGAAGTTGGGACTGTTGTTTTAGGGGATGGTACCTCAAGCTGCCGATGTCTTCAAGAAATTTGTGTGTTTCCACTGCTTAAAGATCCTTTGTTGGTGGGTTTGGCACCACAACTCAACGGAAGAAGCTCTTGACAAGAAGAGACGACTTCTAAGCACTTGGGAAACACGTAGTGGAAACGTGATGAGACTTAATACCTCGAAAGACTTTTTTGAAAAACCTCTAGCATCGGATAGTTATTCCTTAAATCAGATCCCCTGTTTCATTTTTAAGTCTTTGTATTTCTTAGCCACCGGGAAGGCTATCGGCAATTTTGAATGGATTTTCCTGCCACACGATGGCACTGCAATCCTTTAGATGACAACGAGCATCGGTGGCAAACTTCGTCTTCAGACACAAACTTTCAGAGCATCCACACAAACCAATGCTTTCAGGAGGCTCTTTCCAACAGCTTTTAGAGAGTAAGAAAAACGGGCATGCTGGTTGTTTTAACAGTTATTATCCAAAATTGTGGGCCAAAATAATTCCCCCTATGCCTGAACATGCACAACTACTGTTGAATTATTGGGCACATAAAAACGGTTCCATTAAATAGATTTGCTCAGCAAATGAGGGATTTTGTGGCGATTTACTTTCTATGCATCCCAGATGGCTGCAATATATGGATGGCTTGTTATAGTACATTTCTTTTGCACGTACCTAAATGCAATCTCCTGCTGCCCGGAAGAAGGTTGCATCTTAGAGCGTGCCTAAGTGCTTTGCGGAAACAAGATCCCACACCACTTTCTAGCTCGAAGCCTGGCACTTCTTTAGCTTCCTGTCCTGGTTTCAGCTATAGTTGGTATAGTGCTGTGGATTTAGTAGGAGAATAATGACGACAACACACTGATGTTTTCAGTTGCAGTTCAAGGTAGCTGTGGTATTTACACCAAGTCAATGACTTTTTAATTTCTTGCATCCTGTCAGGTGCACAAGAAGCTTGGAGAGCACAGCCAGGACAGCTGTCCCAGACTGGCCAGAGGATTATTGCTTATCCTATATCTATCTATATCTATATCTATATCTATATCTATATCTATATCTATATCTATATCTATCTATCCATATATATTATGCACAGTGCATATATGGAGAAGCTAGTTGGGAGGTGGGATTGCTGCTCAGAAACAGACTAGCATTATTTTTTTTCTCTGCAGGTGGTGAGCAATTGCATTTGTGCATCACTTGTTTCATGTATTACTATTATGTTCATTGTTATTCTCTTCCTTTGTTATCTCTCTAAACTGTTTTTATCTCATATCAACCCATGAGGTTTTTTTTTCATTTCTCCCTATCCCCTTTTTAGGTGAGCGAGTGGCTGCGTGATGCTCTGTTACTGGCTGGGGTTAAACCATGACACTTCCCCAAGCTCCCTGCTGCAGTGTAAAATTAACTGCCAGAGCATTTTTTGGGTTTTAGTTTTTAGTTTTGTTTTTAGTTTCTTTAGTTTTCTAGTGGCCTAGAAGTTTCCATCTAGGTACCAGTTGAGATAAATTCCGTGAAAAAATGAAGAACTTGTGCTTGAAGAAGGAATCAAAGATGGCAAGGTAGGAAAACAAGATGAGCCAAGGTTCACTCCTCCAACTGCTTCCTTTATAGAGCTGTGATAAGCTGTATGAGTTGGAAAGTTCCTTGAAGGAGTTTCCATTTCTTTTTACGTACAGCCAAAGGCACCCAAAGGTAATTTAAAAGGTTAATTTGAAAACCTCCATTTTTTTTAGTATTTAAAAACAATGCCTGTCACTGGTATAAAATCAGCATATAAAGGAGACACAAATTTGTCTGATTAAGTACAATTAGGTGTGCCAAAATGTCTCATTTTTGTTGCTGCATTGACTTGCTAAATCTGCTTCAGGTAGGACATGGTTAAAGTCTGAGCTTGGCACAGCTGAGTGCAATTCTGCTCACCGCCATGCTTCTGCCTGACCTTGGAGTCAAGGAGATGCGGAGAAGAACAGGGAGAGTAGTTTTTCTCTTGCTGTCTCAGTCCTCATCTCTGGAGGCAGAATTACAATTCATTCCTACTTTCTTATTTGGATATCCCATGTATTTTGAACATAAGTGCTTAAAATTATTTTTTTTCTGTACATTTTCAAAATGTACTCCACTAAATTCTATCTTCTAGCTACTACTATGATATGACTAACACTAGATAAAGGTACTATCACTGTAAGAATGAAACTCGGCTGTGACTTGGCAATCTTGTGTTAGAGAAGACATTTTCTCATGGATTTATTATACCAGTTCAGTGTAATATGCTGTCCTTATTTAAGTGCTTGCTAATAGGGATATTTTTTACCCCCTCAGAATACTTCAACTCACCATTTTAATCTAATAACAACACATTTCTCTGGCAGTATAAAGTGTTACTACCAGGCTTTTTATTTAGCTGAATTATTATCAACAGCCAGAGCAGGTGTAAGTGAGGTTAACGGCAGCTACAGTGACATGTGCATGGAGGATTGCAGTCTACTCTGTGCTCTATAATTTGTAACGCAGTTCGGCTTTTGGGGAATTGCTTTTATAAAGTTTATCTTTGTTTGTAAAAATAATGCAGCATTGTTGCATGCGAACCCTGTTTTTCTCTAGTTTAAACCTTACCAGGCAAGCAGGCCCCAAAGCTTCCTTTAGAGGCTGACAAGGACCAGTTGGAAACGAGACCTAGTTGGAAAGAGCTGAGTTAGTCTCAGGAACACCTACACTCATTAATGAGGCATGAAATAAAAGTGTGTGTTGCAGCAAAAGAAAATTAATATTGACTGTGAAACTTTCTGGTTTATATATTGGAATAGGTGTATCCGGTGCAGTATTTCACGTTTAATAGATTGTGCTTTACTAACCTTACAGAACTGACTCTCCCGTATATCCCAGGCCTCTAGCGCTAGGTACCACTAAGACTCCCTGATTATAAAAGGCCATTTAGACCAATTTTTGTGATCAAGCTAAAGTCTGTTTTGTTTTAAATTCTCCCTTCTGAGGTTGTAGCTCTCAGCACAATCATTTTAATCAGTTATTCTGGCTAAAGTAACCCAGATATTCATTGAGAAAGAGATTGTTTTGCTCACTTTCCTAGGGATGGAGGCCAGAGACTGAGGAGGAAGTGGGAAATCGCTGGGCAAGGACATAATGAAAAGTCTGGATAACGCTAGTGTGGAGACTGAGAATGAGTATTACTTGGCAGGAAGAGATGGACTGGAGAGAAATTGAAGGAGTGGACTGTTCCAGAAGGAGAATTAGTGCTGACATAAGAAACTGGAGATGTAGAAATACAGATTTTCTGAAAAAGAAAACATGATTGTACTAGATGGAGAGGAAAGAGACTGACAAAGAATTTTGAGAGCAATTTAGAGCTACATAAATAGCAAAAGCATTTGAACTTGTTAGTGAGGAGCTGGAGGAGAAATACTCTGAGGATAAGGATAGGAAAACAACCACTCACAAGCTTGGAGAAAACAGCCAATGAAGGTCCCATAAACCTCTATGCTGGAAAGGAAACCTTAAGATTGACAGCTAACATCTTAAGGCTCTATGTACATGTCACCAGAAATTGATTACTAATTTTCTAATGCACAGGTGTTTGCTGAATGGTATCAATTTCCCTCTTTTTTTTTTTTTTTAAACAATAATAACTCATTTCCATCTTTGCTTTTATTATCACATCAGAATGTCCCATATATGCAAACTGATCTTCACAAATGTCCTGTGAGATGTGTGTGGGGTTTTCAGGATCCTCTTCCTCAGATGAAGACCTTAAGTGTAAAAGCTTAAAGGTGAAAGTACCCACTGGTTCTGAGATGTTTAGGAAAAGGTTTTTTTGAGCACAAGCTCATTTCTATGTGGCACAGTTTCCACTCAAGAATCTGTCTTATGTTTTGGACGGAGCATTAAGAAGTTCCCCATGGCCCTGATGTTTATCCATCTCACTTCACAAAACCCAGTCCTACCCCTACCAGAACTAGAAACCTTGTTCTTTGGTGACATTACATGCCCCCACACCTGACAGAAAAGGGGAAATTTGGATCTGAGCTCCGTGAGTCTGATCCAAAGGTACAAGGTTGCTCGTGGTATTTCCTCCTCTCACCTTCATACTTCCCTCTGTGGTTTCCTCACTCTGGCTTTTCTGTTCCTGAAGTATTAGTTGCTACAAATCACTTCAAGATGGTGTTACCTCTGTTTTCTGAAGCTTATCCCTCATTTCTGACTTTTTCTTCTGTGGAATTTGTGGGATGTACAGATCAGCAGATGCTGCCCATCACACTCTCAAACAACCCAAAGTTCCCTGTAAGTCACTTGAATCAACATCCAGGCATTCCAAATACACCTCTACCCAGTTTGCAATTTTCTTGAAAATCCCCTGCGTTTACACATTATATATATGCAGAGAATTGAGTCCAAGTAGGTGTAAAGAGCTGTCAAATTCAGAAACTTACTGAGCTTTGAAAATATCTGTTTATTGTGCATGAAAACACCTGCGGAGAGGAGCATTTGATTTAAATAATGTGCATTTGTTTTCACTAATGACTTTTCTTCCCTTATGCTTCTACTAAATATTTACCAGGCAATAACCACAAGTTCACCAGGGCCCAGACCACCCCCATGCATCCTTACCAGTTACTGGGCTTTTGCCTTGTCCTCCTTTACTGGCCAGCCCTGTCTGTGATGCACCCATCAAACCGTGTCCTCTTTTCAATACAGCTCTGTGTTGCTGGAGCCACAGAGATTAAGAGGTGCCTGAAAACCTCTTGTTTCTTGTCAATCTCTGCTTAAAACCCAACATAGTTCCTATAGCCCTAAACCTATGTTAAACAAGGTTATTATGACCAGAGGCTGAAAATTCACCCTCTGTGACCTGAGTCAGATTGTTACTGCTTTTCTCACCTGTGAGCACCTTCTGTGCTACCAGATGAACTTTTTACCAGGAGGTACTATGATATAAACATGCAGAGACAGTGAGTAAATATTTCTAAAATTAGAAGAGTGTTTTATTGTGTGTCCAGTCATAAAATGGCTTCAATAGTTAATGACTGTGTCTGCATCATTTGGACAGGTTTTGCAGGAAATGGATAATTCTTGCTTTATTTTTTTCTTTGCATTGTTTCTGATTATGTCCAGGAAGGTCATTAATTCAGCTTTCCTAATTAAATTCCAAGAAATTGCATCTTTCCTCTCTGAACCAGAGTAATTACACCACTGCAGCACTGGCTGTGGACTCCCTGGCTAATAAAAGCCTGGAAAACAAAGTCACAAAATCCTTGTTGATTATACAATACTTGGGAATCCAGTCATTTATACACACAGGTTGTTTTTTTTTGGTTTGTTTGTTTGTTTTTTTTTAATAGGAGGGAGGTGTAAAGAGGAAAGTAGTCACCAGCATAAAGTTAATGGAGAAACACTAACTTCTTCTTTGCTTTTGATCAAGTCATTTTCTTTCTAAAAAAGGAGAAAATCCAAATCTACTATCCCTCCCTGAGCATCAGGGCAGCAGAACAAGACAAGACCCATGGTTAACATCAGAATGATTAAAAGCAAAAGCCCAAAACTGGAGGCAACACATTTGACTACTTCACTTTTCCTTGTCTGCACCACTTCAAGGTTGCTACTTCAGCTACTCTCTTTCCCCATTTCCATTTGGCAAATGCATAAAACCCA
This sequence comes from Heliornis fulica, assembly GCA_013399135.1. Classification (NCBI taxonomy): domain Eukaryota; kingdom Metazoa; phylum Chordata; class Aves; order Gruiformes; family Heliornithidae; genus Heliornis; species Heliornis fulica. Next base: position 259,795 of record VXBZ01008806.1, on the reverse strand, counting down.
AAATGACCAAAATAAGCATAGGGAGAAAGAAGAGGCAGCTGTGAGAGTACAAATCAGTCAAAGTAAATACACCAGAAGGCAAAGAATTCAAAGAGCATGTGACAAATTATGACATGAATTCAGCTGACAGTATGATTTATCATTTGGAGTCTTTCATCATCACAGCTGAGAGTTCTTCACTGAATGAATTGTGTTTGGGTACAGTATCTGTTACCATTTCTATGGGAAAGGAGATCTGAAAATGGGACTAGTTAGCTCACAGATGGTATTTTCAGTGGAATAAAAAGAAGTGGTGTGGGGGAATGGATCACGGAGAGTGGCAAAAAGCAGGGACTTGTGGGTGTAAGCCTGATGGATGTATGAAGAAGCCACTCCTTCTACTGCAGCAACCTCTTTCTAAGGTGAACATACGCTGTGCAGCCCCCAGAAAAGCAAACAGTTTGTGGGAGGTGCTTTTTAAGTGAGATTAAAAGAAGCTTTAGCAAACCATCCTTGTCAGCAGTATGGTGTACAACCTTCCTGCTGGTTTATGGCCCAAAAAGCTCCTCAGTGAATCACCACCCAGGGTTGAACAAAACTGCAGGCTCTGGCTGAGACTGTAACAGACTGGGCTAGAGGAAAGTAAGGTCTCAAGATGACCTGTCTTTAAAGTTCGGTGTTGTGGTTTAACCCTGGCTGGCTGCTCAGCCTCACGCCACCATTCGCTCACTCCCCACCCCCAGTGGGATGAGGGAGAGAATCAGAAGAACAAAAGCGAGAAAAATTGTGGGTTGAGATAAAGACAGTTCAATAAATTAAGCAAAAGCCACATATGCAAGCAAAGCACAACAAGGAATCCATTCTCCACTCCCCATGGGCAAGTGGGTGTTCAGCCATCCCCAGGAAAGCAGGGCTCTGTCATGTGTAACGGTGACTTGGGGAAACACTGTCATTCTGAATGTCCCCCTCATCCTCCTTTTTTCCCCAGCTGTATACACTGAGCATGATGTCATATGGTATGGAATATCCCTTGGGTCAGTTGGGGTCAGCTGTCTTGGCTGTGTCCCCTCCCAGCTCCTTGTGTTCCTCTAGCTCCCTCATTAGTGGGGTGAGGTGAGGTGAGGAGCAGAGGAGGCTTTGGCTCTGTGTAAGCACTCAGCAGTGAGGAAAACATTGCTGTGCTAGCAGCACTGTTTCAGCACAAATCCAAACCACAGGCCCATACTAGCTACTATGACAAAAATTAACTCTATCCCAGCCAAAACAAGCAAAAATGTGAAACTGCCTGTGTTTACTCAGGATTTAGCTTTCTGGCTTTCTGTGCTGAGACTGGCTTTTGACTGGTGTTATGTGTAACAGTGCCTTGGGTTCAACTAAATGTCCTATTATTTCATGAACACACTATGAACATACCCTTTGCCAGCTCTGATACATGTCTAAGATGTCTTCTTTGGGAAAGTTGAGCTTTTGGAAATTCACTAGTTCTAGGAAGAGAAATCTAGTTTCACTTTATCTTCTCTTGGGCTTCTATAACTTTAATCCTTTAGTGTGCCTTGGAAACTGGAGATTCCACAGTAAGAAAGATAGAATGGTTACACAAAGGTAACTGGGTTGCAGAAGTGACTGTCTAGATCATGGGGAAAAACTGAACCAAAAAAGCTCTATTAGAAGTTCTTTTTGAACTTGTTACCCAAACTCCAGAGGGAGAATGGGAGTTTACGCTTGGAAATGAAATTTAGTACTGTGTTGCTTGTTGACTTCAGTTTAAGGAAACAGTGTTTCTTAAGACAGGTATGCTTGATAAAGGCTCCATTTAAGCCCTTTAAATGACTAATAAGTCTTTCAGAACAGACCCATCCATTTCTGGCAAGTGCAGATGCCTTTCCCATAAGGCAAAGCTGGTGGTAGAACTTGGATCAGCTTTCTAAATTGCTTTATGCTATGAAAAACTTGTTCTGATTGGTGATGAACTGGTGTGCATCTAGGTTTGATCTGGTGATCTAAACTTCCTTTGCACAGAGAAATGTGGTCTTCTGTGATATTAATAATCTCACCATGAAGCCAACATCTGAAATGCTTCAGATGAATCAACATCTGGAGAAGTCTCTCCTGCAGATGAAAGGAATTCAGTGTGATAAGCTCTGATGGAAGGACTTGTATTGCAAATGTTTCAAGTGAGGTGAAGTGACTCTAACTATCCACCTTTCTTTCCTGGAATCTGTTGTAGAAGGCTGAGAAGCTTTCTTAAAAAGAACTGGATCCCTACATTAATAATAATAATTTCTTTAATTTTATTTTGGCCATGTTTCCCGGACAGTCTGTTTGAGATCATTAGTTGTCAAGGCAGTAAGATATTACATTTCCAGATTGGTCAAATCTCAAATATCTTGAAATGTTTTCTGCAAGGAGCATGATACAGTTTATCTTGATCAATGCCTTGTTGACTTGTTAATGGTGGTCCATATTAACAACAACAACAATAATTCACTTTATCAGCTCTTCTGTGACAAAAGAATTCCTGAAGAAAAATTTTATACTTTCCTCCGTAGGAAAATAAAGCCTCAATCCAATCAAATGCAGGCAGGAAGGTTGCGTTATGTCACAAGAACTTATACCTCAGGATGAGGGACATACGTGCTATAGTAGGTCATGCCGATGGTGACGTTGGGTGGTTACAGACCCTCTGAACTTTCTTTTTCCTCCATCCAATAAATCCCTACCTGCTTTAGCCTTGTCAATACGAAGTCAAACTGAATGAAAGCTGCTTGTAAAATACCGTGCGCTGTTCATCAGTTGCAATGGGGGAAATATTCCTTCCTGCGGGGAAGAACTAACAAGTACTACCCTCTTGTCTTTATGTGCAACCTATTCACTGCACACTCATACAAATGAAGTGCCTGTCTGCCTGTTTTGAGTTCCAAGATGTGTCAAAGTGGCACTCCGGTACCTATCACCCCATCGCATGCAGTGATTGTAATCTGATATGAAACATTATAAGCTCACACAAAAATACTAACTGTCCCCCCAGGTTTTTTCATCCATTCTGAGGCATTTTCCAAAGCACATACTTACTCTCTTTCTCAAATGCAGCACTTGTATGACTCAGAAGTCTAAGCAGGTAGAAAGCTGGCACAAACAATGGATAATTGTAGAGACACTTAGCTGTCAGACAGAAGATCTAAGATGCAAAACTCTGGACATTCAGTTGATACTGTGATGTGGTTTTGTTAGTATTTTTAGAAACAAGTGTACAACGTGTAGAATATATACTAGAAGATGAAACAGAGCTCTGCCTTCCTGAAGAAAACAGAAGTCATGTGGAATGTTAACTAAATTGTTCTCGCTTGCTTTCTATTTTTTCCCCCCTTTTCTGTGAAGGTAAAAAGAGCTTTTTCCTTCTCTCCTAAAAATAAAAGATTGATGAAAACGATGCATGACATGCACATCAGGAAAATGCACCCTGACATTTTTGCACAGAATATGCGTTGCATGTTGACAGATTTTTGCTATAAAACTGACAGTTTTGGTGCAAGCTGTTCCTGCCATGACTATAGGGAATAGAAAGCAAAAGGGAAAAGTATAATTTACACTGTGCACACTTGAAATGAACCTGACAGGCTACAGGGTGGCTCAGTTGTTCCACGTAAAGGTGGAACTAGTTCCCTTGCCCTTTATAGAGCAATGCTCCCAAACATTATACTTAAACCATGGTGGACTGATTACAAGAAAATCACAGGTTGTTTTACAGATTTTCACACATATTTTAGAAGTTTCTGTGTGGACCAATGGATTGAAGTCTTTGTGAGATTCCATCTCTTCCCCCAAACGTCATAGAGCAAGACCAAATTTCCTTTAAAATTGTATATGAAACAGGATTTCTTATTTATGAAAAGATGAACAAAGGTGACCATACTGGGTCTGCATAGTTCTAAAGACTTTTTACAAGCAATAAAATGGTAGCAGTCCTTGTATCAAATTAAACATTTGGTTGCACAGAATGTATATCTATTAATTTTAAATGAGAGTGCATTCAAAAAAATCTTTCTTGTTGTATAAAGGTTATCATCAAAGCTATAATATATTCAAATTCAATACAAAATGTCATTTTACTAATAAATTCCTTATGCTTTGAAATTTCAAAGTGGAAAGATCTTTAAAAAGCAATGATTAAATATGCAAATACAACCCTTGCAGCTTTTTTTTTTTTTTGAGAGAGAAATGTACCTTTTAGAAACCTATCTGCAGAGAAATCTGACTTTTTTTCTCATCTTATTTTTCTTCTCCGCCTCTTCTATTTTTAATGATGGATTGCTGTACAGTAGGCTGAACATCACAGAGCTTCAGTCTTCCTTATTTAGATTAATCTAGGGAGAACATTAGATTTCTAATCTTGGGCAGTCTCACTTCCATTCTCCCATTGCTTGAGGGCTTATCTCCTGTCACCTCAAGCTAAATCCTTCTCATTTATTTACATGAACCATCAACTTTCATGAGACTGCGAAAATAAATAAGACCAGCAGGTTATGGCCCCATATTTATGCCAGTAGCATATTTCTTCAGTGTAAGTTCCACACAGTAACTGCTGCACACGAGGGCTCTGCTCTTCACACCTGCTAGTTTCTAGGCAAACAATTTGATTTTTGTCTTCTCACAGCATTTAGTCTATTTAGTAAAGTTGTAAGAAACAGGTAAGTGGGAAGGGGTGGCTGACACACACGAAGGTTGTGCTGCCATTCAACAAGATTTAGACAGGCTGCAGAGCTGGGCAGGGGGGAATTGAATGAGGTTCAACAAGGACAAGTGTAGGGTATTGCATCTGGGGAGGAACAACCCCAGGTGCCAGTATAAGTTGGGGACTGGCCTGTTGGTGAGAGGGACCTGGGGGTCCCTCCTGCTATCTACCAGGACCTGGGGGTCCTGGTAGATAGCAGGATGACCATGAGCCAGCAGTGTGCCATCGTGGCCAAGAAGGCCAATGGCATCCTGGGGTGTATTAGAAGGGGGTTGGCTAGTAGGTCAAGAGAGGTCCTTCTCCCCTTCTACTCTGTCCTGGTGAGACCTCACCTGGAGTATTGTGTCCAGTTCTGGGCCTCTCATTGCAGAAGGACATACAACTCCTTGAAAGAGTCCAGTGCGGGGCCACCAAGATGATGAAGGGAGAGGAACACCTTCCTTATGAGGAAAGGCTGAGGGAGCTGGGTCTCTTCAGTTTGGAGAAGAGGAGACTGAGTGGAGACCTCATTAATGTTTATAAATATGTAAAGGGCAAGAATGTTCCATGTGAATGTAAGGAAAACCTATTTCACTGTGAGGGTGACAGAGCACTGGACCAGGCTTCCCAGAGAGGTTGTGGAGTCTCCTTCTCTGGAGACATTCAAGACCAATCTGGACACATTCCTGTATGGTTTAGTCTAGGTGATCCTGCTCTGGCAGGAGGATTGGGCTATATGATCTTTCAAGGTCTCTCTCAACTCCTAACGTTCTGTGATTCTTTGAAGTTACACATATACTCCAAACCCAACTCAGTTTTAAGGTATTTTTGTTTTCCTTGGCATTATGGTCTGTTGGTACTCTGTTCAGTACCTCTTGAGGCTCTGTTTTTGACTTTCATATGACTGTTCTAGATTTGGCTCCTTTCTATACGTCTCTCCTAAAAGACCATGTTTGGAAAGACACTCAATTGACAGAGCTAGTCTGATGAAGTACTGGAGGATCAAGGCTGAAATTTTAAAGCTCACTCAGAAAGTAAATGAATTTGACCTTTTATGTTCATTCAAGAAGAATCCTTCAGAGAAGCCTCTGCACAGCAGCTAGTGTCAGAGACCCATAAAGCAGCTGGAGCTCAACTGCATCCTTTGGTGCTCATCCTGCCTGAGGGCAGGAAAGAAGTTGTGGAGTTACATAGGAGAAAACTTCAATTAGAGACATGAAAAAACTTAAATGTCCCCATGAGAAGCCGTGATTCTCGAGACCTTACCATTTGGGGTTCTTTAATTGGAAATTAACATTTCTCTCTACCCTGAACTCTATATGTATTCTACTACTCAGGGGTCCTGGTGCACCCAGGTGGCCTACCATGCTACTGTGGTCAAAATTGCGATTGTGACCATCAATGCTGAAAGAAGTGATGTGGTTGGCATTACATCTGGCTACTACCTTTAAAGACCCTAAGTCCCAACAGTAAAGGTAACTAGAAAGGGAAGCTAGTTAGGGAAGGCAGAGATGGGGCAGAATGACATTGTTGGTCAAGCAATAGCAGCGAGTCCTGGCACCGACTCTCATTGGTTTGTTTAAGCCTGGAGCAGTGGTTCCCTGGTTTCTTTAAGCAGCCCAGGTGGAGTCTGTCCTCTCCTCCTGTCTGAAAGGGACACAGGACATAATCGGTCTCCTCATACTCTTCCTCTCTCTTCTCATTTTGCTAGAGCTGCTGTGCTAGTTCTTCCAGCATTGATGCCATGTCTCTATGCATCCCTAGCAATCAGAGCAGCAGCAGAGCAACTGGACCTGGGCTGTCAGGCAGTGACACAGCAGTGGAGGGAGAAGGTTGGGGAGATGTTGTAGCTGATCCAGAGCGTGCAAGGAGAGGCTTGCTTTGAGCACAACACATCCCTGACTTTTACCTTGTCCTTATACATCTGGTCCATGTGTAGTGCTGCACCCTGTTAAAAAGGCAGAAGTAGGGCTAGAAAAGTGTCTGCTGCTGCCTACCCCCATTTCTATATTCATTGTCAGGGTGTCTCACTGACAAGGAGACCCTCTGCCAAAGAAGCTGCTGTTAGCTTCACAGAAGTAACAGCAGTGGGAATGCAAATTCTCTCCCAGTCTAGCCCTCTCCCACAGGAGATGATACAATTTGGGGGCAGCTGAAACTTTAGATCTGCCATCTGCTTCCACGGAGCTGTAAGAAAGAGACTACTGCTGGTCAAAACCACAGATGATAGATCAGTACAAGAGAAATGTGCTGAGCAATCCAAAAGAAGACAAGTTTCCCTCCTAAAACAAGAATGCAATAATGATTCTGAAGAAAGCAAGGCTGTGTAGTAAGCTGTTAAAAATGATACACTGAATGATACCTGGTTATGGGATAATTCTGAGTTGGAGAGCTACAAGTTCATCCCCCACTTTCCATATCTCAGCCATTACAGTAGGTTCATCTTGCTCCCTTCTTCAAGAGGACTGGAGATCCTCCATGATTGCCTATCTCCCCTACAGCATGTTCCCCAGAGAGCAGAGTTATCCTGTTTCATAGGCTGGTATCCAAAAGCATCTTCAACATGCTGCTGATTTGTTGCAGAGCAATCTATCATGAATGCAAGCCAGGAGGAGGGAGGAAGAAGTCGGAGTGGAGGGGAGAGGAAGGAGTAATGCTTATTGTCATGGAAACATTTTCCCATTCTAGTGTTGTCCAGCACTTACAGATGTGGCTTAGCAAACCGTGGGGCAGATCCACAGAATCTGTCAGCAGGGGCACATGTGACCCAGTGTGTGGTGGATTGGGGTATTTGCAGTTTTGCTACCATTGCAGAAGTACTTGTACATCGTTATCAATAAACTACTTGAGCCCGGTACTCCAAGACGCTTGCAGTAACCTGGATACTACGCTACTGATGAAGACAAATGTAGGATATCTGCAGACAGCCAAATCTGCTATGAGGCTCTTCTGCATTCTAATGGTTGGTTCTAAGTAATGTATTTTCTGACCTTGAGCTCTGCATTTATTTTTGAAGAAGCTTGAGAATCAGTTTCAAATTATTGGAGGGATAGTTGTAATCTCCATTTTCTTCCAACTGCATTGCTTTCAATTCCCATCTGTCCTTTCAGACACCTCCTCTATTAAATGGTCAAAGAAGATGAATAACAGTGGTGCGAAATCTTCAAAATTGCATTACATGTTATTCTGCCCCATATTGATGTTCTATGCTGTTTTATTCACGATAACCTTGTGAAAAGTAAGATGAGATGGCATCCATGTGTTCTTCACATCCAGCTGAAAAATGGCGCAAGTGTGTTATTAACATTCGAGGACAGGATAAACAATAAAAAGCAGGAACAAAGGAGAGAAAGTACATTTTCAAAATTAGGTCAGAAATTAAAGGTGGACTACTAGTGCTATGTGTTTGGATGAGCTCTTTCATAGTTGCCAAGGTTTTAAAGATCTATTTGTTTAATTTATTGTTGTCCGAAGTTCACACACTTCTCTTGTAACACCTACTGTATGCAAATGCATCTTTTTCTAATGGATTTTATTCAGACTTACTTAATGCATGCAAAAATGAGCACTGCAAATTTGTTATTGTCTTTTACTGGCTCCAAAGACAGTGTATCGTGGAGAAGGAAGACAGTATTTCCTTCTACTATGTATTTGCTTCATAAATTGGACTACTCCAGCATTTTCACTGTTAGGGTGACGTGGTCCCTGTTGCTTATTCAAAGTATCATAAGAGTATGGTAAACATTCCCTAGATTAGAAGCATATAGTAGGTGATTAAACCATTTTCTACATCACTGCATCTGTAATAAAATACTCATTAAGCACATTACATGTGAAACTATGTTCTGTACCACTTCCTGTCTGCTTTCAGAAGACTTTCAGCTTATGAAATCCACTTCACCTCATGGTTCCTGGTGGCAATGCTAGGCAGTTAAGTGCAATTTTAATATGAGAATTGTGAATCTTCAGGTTTGCTTGATGTGTGGGCTCCCCTTTCCTTTTCCACAGTGCACATAGGCATCAAGCCGACTCCAGTTCTCTCTCACTCCATTTAGCACAGTATTACCATCAAGTTCAACACCCAAAAGCTGCAGCTCAGACTCCAAAATTCTTGATGCTGCTTATATTGGCATTTTAAAAAAATTCTTTTCAGGTATCTCTTCATTTCCTTTTTAGTTTCACAGTGTTTAGGTTCATCTGAGTCATAGTTGCAAGCTTTTATCTGTGAACATGAGTGACGAATACTTTTCTTTCTTCTTTCTTTTTTTCTTTAATGGAAGCTGATAGTCTCATGCAATTGCTTGCTGCTAGCTGTGGCCTTCAGAGAAAAAGCAAACATCCCAAGAGTCAAAGTAAAATATGAATGCTGCTGAGATAGCCATCAAAACTTATCTGCTTTTGAGGGTTTTTATGAGGAAACTGCATAATCACAAAGGGCAAGAAAAGGTGTTAGTAAGTTGTGCAGGACTTTATGGTGGGAATAAGAGGTACAGGAACAGAAGCTTTCTGATGAACAGAAGGCACAGAGTGGAAAATATGTTTCTGTCAGAGCCATCTGTTGTGGATCTCCCCAGGCTCAGCTGTAGATACGGGTGGAGATCTCTCTAAGATGATGGAAGAATTATCTGTTGGTAGGAGTTTTTAATGGGTATATATAGATTGGAAAGTTATGCTATCAGTAACTGTAACGTCCTGGTGGTCTTGGATGGGAAAGCCTGCATGTTCTGCTACAGGATCACTGCATCAATCAGAGATGATCCTTCTTTAAACTCAGATAGTTACAGTCACAAAGGAACTGGCTGTTAAAAATCATCTTTAGTGAGGTGATTATAAATCAGTTAAAACAGGTCTGTAATTAAGGTTTTGGATTCAGAAAGGCTTTTTTTTTCTTTTTCTTTTTCTGCATATGAAATACGGCACAAGAGGAAGGACCTCAATAATTGTAATATGAAGGATGCTTGGAGTGAATTTAAGTCAGAAATGTAGATTATTTAAGAGTTTTCTTGTGTATTGCAGGCACAAAGGGGAAATGGTAAGAAAGGAAGCTTGACCCACCTGTCAAAAATAAGCACCCACTAAAAGAGTTTAAGAGTGAGAAGAAACTTGCTTCTAGTGGAAAAGGAACTGGTAGTTAGGAGAGCTAGGTCTCAGGGGTCAGAAAATGCATAGATAAACTAAAACGTTCAAAATCCTCACTGAGCTGCACCTCATGATGAAAATTAAAATAAATAGCAGGAGATACATGTATATCCTCTGAAACAAAAAGAGAACAAAAAGGCAAAAGTGTGGGACCTGCTGATTGACAGATGGAAATAAAAGGTTAATCCAGGTATGGCCAAAGAGCAGATGACCCCCATTCTCAGGATCTGGGAAGGCGATAAAGCTGGGATGTGAATGAGGATGGCAGAGTGATGGAAGTCATCTTTTCCTGAGGCCAAAGCAAAACGGAAGGCTCATTCGCACAGCGTGTTGCAGCCAGGCGTGACTCAGCTCTGGGGCTGTTGCAGCCTGCCCAGGTGGGAGCCATCTCTGGAGCAGGCACTGTTGAGTACCTGGCAGAGAGCCATGGAAAAGCAAACAGAGCTTGCATGCTGCCCTACCACCTAGCTCTGATCGGCAGCTTGAAAATCTTCATCCAGTTTTGAGCCGTCTTTAGCAAGAACCCGAAGTACGACTGGCTTCATCGCCTACTCGGAAATGTGGGAAACTCGATCCAGCCTGAGCAAGCAGCGAGAGACACTTCCTCACTCCCAAAGTATGAGTTAGGCAGATGGCCTTAAGCAAACAGAAATTTTATTGTAGGGTTTAAACATATTGAGAGGGGAAACCTGAGCAATCTGCCATGAGCTGGGCAAACACTTCAAATAATTTGCTGGCAATAATCCTGGCCACATCTTCTCCTCTGCCGCCAGGTATTGGGTGAGGTGAGAAGCACTCAATGGCTGCCGGGCTGATGCATAAGACGGGGTAGAGAGGGACCCCAGGAGAGATGATGTTTCTTTGCTCTATAGAAATTAAGGCAGCTGCTTTAAAAACTCCACAAGTCCAGAGTCATCAGAGCCCTGCAGGTGTAGCTGAAAGGTAACCCAGTCAACTCCCTTATCCAGCTGAGAAGCCAGTGGATGTGGAAGCTGGTGTCTTTGAACTGCTTCTGCCCATTTTTGGGGGGATGAGGATATCTGTTATCACTGCTCATCAGTCCTACCCTCTCTGCTCTCTAAATCCATCCTCAGGCTGCACTTTTACCCCACTTCTGACACGGACTGTCCTTCGGCCCTGCCTTTCCCAAGAACCCTCCCCTCTGCACCCCAGAGCTCACTTTGGAAAAGCTGTGAGGACAGCCAGAAGCTATACAGAGAACTTGCCAGTACAGGGAATTTTTTCTGAACACTTTCATTAAGTCTCTCAGGGTCTTTGGAAGAAAAGCCCCTATTGAAATGTCTGTTTGTTAAATCTATTAAAGATTTAGCAAAAAACCCATATCCCATGACAACCAAAAGTAGGGTTGGGTGATGTCCCAAGCATTACTTCTCTCTATCCTGACACTTCACCTTCTCAGTATCTCCTTTAGTTCCCAGGAGATGCTGGCAGAGTCCTTGCCCTCTGCTGGCACCTCTCCACCTGCCATGTCTAGAGAGAAACGTGCTGCTTCCTGGCAGAAGCAAAGTTATAAAAAAAAAAAAGGGAGTGGAGGAGGAAGATAATCACAGCTCGGTTGCATTTTGTCCTATATGAACCCCTGAAAAGATTTTAGGGAATAGCCATGGATGAAAGAGCGAATAAAAAATGGACCAAATCTATCTAGATTTAAGGAAAGTTTTGAGACTGAGTGTGCCTCACAGGTGCTAATATTTGAGTAAGAGATGACAGGGGATTAATTCTGACATCATAGAACAGAGGAAGCTGCTGGATTACAGGAGTAGAGAGCAATAGTTGCCATCTTTGTGTGGGCAGCCTTGGGCCCAGACTGGTTTGATGTTTTCCTTTGTGACCTTGGTGCAAGAACTAGATGTGTGCTTACAAAATCTGCAGATGACACAAAGCTGGTACGTACAGCTAATACAGACCAGAGGAAGACTTGATTATTATGCAGGAAAAATTAGATGACCTTGTGGAACAGCAGAATAGAAACAGCATGAAATTTAATAATCCAAAGTGCAAAATCATGCCCTTGAAGACTAATCACCAGAACCTTTGCTGTAGGAAAGGGGTTCATGAACCGGAGGAAGGAGGGATGAAAACTGATTGACCATAGATAGGATGGCCATGAGCCCCCCTGCGCGATATGGCCCTGAAAACAGCTAATGATATTCCAAAATGTACTTGGTGGGTATTTGCAGCAGAGATGAGAAGGAATTATAGCAAGGTAAAAGGTATTTGTCTTAGGAGATTGTACATGTTTCGGTTCACCTGTGTACAAAAGATACTTTAAAACCTCAGAAATGCAGAGAAAGGTGTATATGTACAAGTAGGAAAGGTCAGACAGGGTTAGGATATATTACCATTTCCCTGTCATGTGTCTTCTGCCCGCCCCCCCCTCCCACCAAGCTTTCATACACTTACAAGATTTGCTGCTCTGCATTTAGATTGTCCTTATTGAGTTAATCCCATCCCCTAAGGGATATCCCCAGTCACCTGAACAGGTGAAGAATTCCCCTTTCCACTGATGGGGAGAAGAGGAAATGTTTACCTTCCTTCATTAGAGATTGGCTACAGCAGGATATTAGAGTAAGCATGTAGAGTCTTCTCATAGTCTGGGAAAACTGCCTGTGCCTGTCACCCATACCCTCTTCACCGGCTCAGGGCTAAACCTACCCATAGAGCTGCACGGGGGTGATAGAGATGCCAGCAGCATCCACATCATGGGTCTGGGTACCACCAGGGACAGCTTGGTACCCAGGTGCTGGCCCATCCCCATGCTGCTCTCTCTCACAGCTCTGTTGCTGAGTCATCTCTTTGATGGACTTATCTGAGCTACTCCACATTTACATCAGTGTGAGGAAAAAGACGCTTAAGCTCTGCCTAAGCTTTTCAGTGCCCCTCTGGCATTTCCCCCCTCTTCCTTCTGCCTTTCATGTTTTCCAGAGACATTTGGGGTGAGAAGGAGGAAAGGAAATGCTTCAGATGATTGGCCAACGGGAGCTTTCAGCAAACTCCCTCCCATCAGCACTGTAATCTGTGAAAAATATCTTGCAATAAGGACAGGCTGTTCATTTTCCTCTGTGCAGTCTGGCTTGCTCCGTGTAAGCAGAGGCTATCTTTAGCATGCCGTCGGTCTTTTTTATGAAGAGATATAAAGGCTCCCGCAGCAGGAATCCTCTGGCTCCGAGACTGGGTGAAGGAATGAGGCTATGACAGACTGCTTAGCTGGCCCCACCATTCAGAGCCATCTGCTTGCCAAGTTTTCTCAGTTACGAAGAGAGAGGCAGGCACTGCCCTTCTCAGTGGTGGCATGTCGCTGTACATACTGAGAACTACTCTGAGATTTGGAAGGGTTCAGACAAAATGAAACCTGGACAACCTGAATAGGCGAACAGAAGACACTTTGCACCATCCACTGTTTTAAAATAATCCCCCTGGTTGTAAATCAGCAACAAAATGTAGCGGTTCTCCTCTCCCAAATGCAAATCAGCAAGGCTCTCCCATAATTCGTTCAGACCCCATTAATGAGTATTAGCAGTTTAAGCAGTTTGTTTTATGGTCATATCTCTGCAGTTGCTTATGCTGAACATAATTTCCTTTCCTGTTGCTAGCTTTACAACAAGTCCCAAGAGTTATTTACAGACACCTCGGTTTTATCTAATTTAACAGGTTTGTGCTGTCAGCAGTTTTGCCATCTCATTCTATTCCCTTTCTTCCTGGTCATTAATAAATAGATGGGTCCGGAGAAAGTGGAATTAATGCTAGTAGTGATCCGCTGGTGCAGTCCCTGTGGCATCACACTCTACCACCTTTTCATCCCAATCAGCTGCCGTTCATCCCCATCCTTTTCTCTCTCTTTAACCTGTAACAAAGACTGTATCTCCTACCTCAGGGTTACTGAGTTTCCTTAAAAGCCTCATGTGAATGATATTATCAAATGTCTCTGTAAATGCATATCCTGTGATTCTCGTTTAGTCAATATTTTGCGAACTCTTTATAACATTTGAACAGATTAGGGAAGCACAACTTATCCTTACTGATAAGTATATCAATTTATCTCTGCTGATCTGTGCTGACTTGAAATTTAGTCATACCATTTTTTTTCTTACTTTCCCACATATCACCTGTAGGTGTTTTATAAGTATTTTAATGCTTTTCTCAACTATTTTGCCCATTAATGAATTAAGTTGCTCTAGATTTCATTCCTGATGGCCAGTTTTAAGAGCTATTTTAAAGATTGCTACAGTGTTGGCCATTTTCCAGTTACCCAGCTGAGTGGCTGTTTTAATGATGAATTACATATCTTTAATGATAAATTATGGTCGGCTGGAATCATGCTTCATTCTTAGGATTTCCTCAGAATTTCCAATTAATTCCATTCGGTGCCATGAATTATTGGAACATAAATTTCTGGAGTAGTTACACCACTGCTGTTTTTGATATCTTTTATCCAGCAGGGCTTTCTCATCGTTGTGTGTAATGTGAGAGCAAAGATTCACCACCAAACCTTCTTTTCTGGCATTCAAATAAATCTTTTACCTTCACTGCACTTTTTCTCAGCCCGTGCTTCCTTCCTTTATACTCAGCAGTCCAGTAAGCCTATGTATAATAGTCAGCCTTCCATGTGTGATTTACTTGCATTACTTACTATGTGTTGTCATGTGTTTGACTGTGTTTGAGTACTTTCTGAGCTTCATCTTACTGTATGAGGTGTATCTTGCCTGCCAAACCTTCTATTTTATTTGCGCTCCTTTAACTTGGTATCCATTCATGAAAGACGCTTTGGAGATCAAAATTAATCCTTGAATTTTACCATTTAATTATCCTGTGACTTCCCTTGTTTCTTTGTTCTGAACTGTGGAGATCTGCTAACTCACAGGTTATAAATAGCTTCCATTCTAAAGTTATGAATCACATTTTTTTTTAAATAATTATTTCTCTGGAAGAAAAAGTCCTGTTTGAAATACTGTTATTTTATTTTTAAAATACTGATATTTTGCACATAGCTTCAATTATTTAGACTAAATGTGATTTCACTCATCCATACTTGTAATTCTATTGGCTTCACTGGAAATATTCGTGTAAATAGGGATATCATAATTATTCTCATCTTAATTATTGTACTCGGGACTGTACACTTTGAACCAAACCCTGGTGTTACCAAGCTAATGAACGCCATTACACATAGCATTTCTTCTTGCTTACTCATTTTAATCCACAGGTATGTGATGCCTTTACAGCCCTAGATTTGTTTTTCCAGAATCTAGAATTTGTATGCTGTAAGTCGGCTTCTCCTACACACCCCAAGTCCCCCTCAACGGTTTAGGTGACACACTCTAACTCCTACCTTTATCCACCTCTAAAAGAAATCACATAATCACAGAATGATTTGGGCTGGAAGGGACCTCAAAGACATCTAGTTCCAACCCCCTGCCTTAGGCAGGGACACTGTCCTCTACACCAGGTTGCCCAAAGTCCCATCCAACCTGGCCTTGGACTCTGTCACGGAGGGGGCAGTCACACCTTCTCTGGGTAATTTGTTCTGCTGCCTCAACACCCTCACAGGGAAGAATTTCTGCCTAGTAGCTCATCTGAATCTACCCTCTTCTGTTTTAAACTAAAGCAGAATCATCCCCTTGACCTGTTGGTCTGCTGTTTTGATGCAGCCCAGGATACAGTTGGCTTTCTGGCCTGCAAATGTACACTGCTGGGTCATGTGGAGCTTTTCATCAATATCCCTAAGTCCTTCTCCTGAGGGCTGCTCTCCATCCATTCTCCATCTGGCCTGTAGTTGTGCTTGGGATTGCACCAACTCACATGCAGGACCTTGCACTTGGCCTTGCTGAACTTTTCACACAGGCCCACCTCTCAAGCCTGTCAAGGTCCCTCTGGACGGCTCCTCTTTCCTCCAGGTGTTGACCATACTACACAACTTGGTGTCATCAGTGAACTTGCTGAGGGTGAACTCAGTGCCACTGTCCATATAACTGGCAAAGATGTTAAAATGATAATTTAATATCTTTTTATGCTCCCTTTTTATAAAAGTTACTTATTCGTAGTTGCTTCATTTCTTCCAAACTCGGTGCTGGTTTCTCAACCATCGCTAATCCTCCTGTTCTCTATCTCTGTCCCTTTCTGTTACTTACCTGTGCTTTAGTATGCCTATCTCCTGAATCTTCTTCCCCTTCTGAGGAGAAACCACTGATGTTATTTTAGGTGTTTAATTAATTTCTCAAGGTTACACTGTTGTTAGAATTCAGAATCAAGAATGTAAGGAATTCACAGTTTCCAAAATATTTTTCCATCCATGGTTAGGTACTGAAGCTATTGACTGCCACCTGTCCCCATTAACACTCCAAGTCCCATAGCCAAGCAGATACATTAAAATGCAGGATCTCTCTTTCTACATGTGGTCGAACAAGTAAAGAGTAAAACCACAAGTGATATTCATGAGAAATATCTAGTGATCAGACTTCTGAAAAACAGACCACTTATATCAGGACTAATCAAGCATTTTGTGGTGGAATAATTTTCTGCTAGAAATATCTCGAGTGGGGTGTTCACTAGCAATAGATATAAGCCAGGATGAAGCATATGTTGTAATCAGACGAAGAAGGTACTTGAACCTGGTTCTCCCAGCCCTACGTGTATTTTTGCTATTAAGAGGACAAGGTGTGGGATCCAAAATATGTGTTAGAATTTGTCTATAGATATTAATTTTTAATATTCTTTTCTCTTAATTTGTTCAAAAAAGGGGAACAAGAGACTTTATTATCATGTTCAGTATTGTTTTATCTGTAATAATTAATGGAGAATTGCAATATTGTGGTTCAAAAAAGCATTGCTAAAATTATACAAATTTTAAAATACATGATGTACATGTGCACTCCAGAATCACCAATCAAATTAGTTACCAGACTGTTGTCTTTTTGGAATTAAGGTTTCTTTTATTAGACCTGTAGGGCTAACCCAATGAAGCACAGTACAAGGCATCTCTTCTTCCCTATGGCACAAGTCAGGAGGTCTGTCTTCAGCTGCAGGAAAATTGGTTAGACTGGCACTGGTCATGTTTGGTCTGTGCAGTGAAGCAGGGTCTCCAGATGTTGCTGTGCCAGAATGTAATCACTATTATTCAAACTTGCTTCCGTGGGTCCAGAGGCCACCCAGCATTTCCCAGCACCACAGCATCTCAGCTAACAGGTATTGACAGATCTCAGCAGAAGAGGCTGATGTGGCACCGGTGCCTGCACCAAAGTGTAGACAGGCCCCTCACCACCCAGGTGACGGCCCTTTCTTCTACATTTTTCTGTAGAAATACAAGGTATTAATGTGTTAATACTACCACACAATGCTACACTACTTAAAGGTCTTCTTAATTATCTGATAGGCTGTTACAATCACTGTAGCAATTCCAGTTTGCCCAGTATATATACCTCTGGGTATGAAAACTGTACAAATCGAGTTTGAAAAGCCTATCATTTGTCAAACAGTGTAAGAGATCCTGTGATACTTTCTCTCCAAATATTGCAGAAGTAATTAGACTATACTATGAACTGTTAAATTTGTACCTTTCAGGTCACATGCACATTTTAAACTATTTTTTCCCCTCTCTCTACAATGCAAGAGCTAAAATCTGGCTTTGCTCAACTGAAAACTAAATGGATGTATGACAGGTATTAATATTCTGTTCCACTGTAGTCCCACTCATGACACACCAGGCTGACTGGATTTCTTTGAAATGATCTGTGATGGATTTGGGGAATTTGTTGGTATGGCAGCATGTGCACACAAGAAGGAAAGCAGAGCCCAGTACTGCAAGTGTCTGCCATGCTTTTTTGGGCCTGGGGATGGGGACTGGATTTGGTCCCTGATCCAAAGTTTCCTAGAATCTCTCCACTGACTCCGACCACCACAGCAAGATGTAAATGTCAACCACTGACATCGTCAAACCTGCAAGGACAGTATGTCCTCTAAAACGGCACCTGCTTTTAATGAGAATAAAGGCTGGAGAATTCATCAAGCCCTTTGCAGTCGTTAAAAAATTCTGCTGTCAAGTACAGATTTGTTCTGACTTGATTATCAGCTACAGAATTTTGTTTTTCCATTGTTTTCTACAGCTGAGAGTCTTCTGTCAGAAGTCCTCCCTCAACTTTGGTAC
Organism: Heliornis fulica; assembly: GCA_013399135.1. Taxonomy (NCBI): domain Eukaryota; kingdom Metazoa; phylum Chordata; class Aves; order Gruiformes; family Heliornithidae; genus Heliornis; species Heliornis fulica. The sequence continues at coordinate 241,805 of VXBZ01008806.1, read as the reverse complement.
GTTCAGAGTTGCCTTATTATATTAGGCAGTGAAAGATGAAAAAATATTGCTCCCACCCTCTTTCAGGGTCTCGTTCTCCAGCCAGTGTCGAGTTCCAGGTGTCGTGGCCTGCACAGGTTCCTTCTTTCTTTATTATAAAACACACCAGATAAAAGTCTATCCACGTAAGTTTTTTATCATAAATACTTGTGATGGATATGCTGTTCCATTTTTAAATAGGGGATCACAGAATGGTTGGAAGGGATCCCAAGGAACATAAAGTTCCAAACCCCCGCCACAGGCAGGGCCACCAGCCTCCAGGCCTGGATCTAGACAAGGTTGCCCAGGACCCCATCCAATCTGGCCTTGAACACCCAATAATATTTCAGATGGCAAAATGACCCAAGCACAGAGCACACTTAGGTCAAGGTGATTTAACTCTAATCTTGCCTAATTTTAATTGAGGTCTAGAGTGACAGAACTGAGATAATTAAATCTTGACCATGAACTCTTCTTACTCCATATGATTGATTCCACGTGCCAAACACAACGCTTGCACTCATAGCTGACATTCTCTGTGTAAAGGCATTTTTAGGTATCATAATGTGTGAAGGCTGCCAGCAGGGCAGTCTATCACTTCTACCTTACATCAAGGGGATGTACGCCCTCTTGGAGGAAGAAAATGAAGCTAGTATAGAAAACAAGCCTTTACCAAGGAAGGGTAATGAGGGCACTCTGCAGCTTTGAAGAATCAAGGTTCAAATTTGGAGATAAGAGAGCGCAGCCTGCAAGTCCAGCCTTTCTTCCTTCCCCTTGAATCAAACAAGAATCTTCAGGACAACTTATACCTTCATCTCTACCTCTTGTTAACGTCATTGCCTGTGCCCAGAAGAATGAAGCCGTAACAACAACTGTGTAATTTCCACCACTCCTGGGGCTGCTGACTGCACCAGTCTGCTGGCCAAAGCTGCAACGTAACGCGCAAGACATGTAGTATCTCCAAGTGGTAAAAAAAACAGGGAGGCATGAAACTTTGAGACATGTAAAATGTGTTCCTTAAATAGCTGTAGCCTTTGTTTCACAGCTCTGCTTTCTAATGGTAAGTAATTTTTACAAGTGGGGCAATACGAAACCTCCATGAAACATTCATAACTGTAACTAAAGTGGGTGATGCCTCTTCAGCTGATGTGTGCTTGAGAGGAACGCCTTTCATGCCAAGGCATTTTAACTGGACCGGCACTGTCACGGTCGGGTGTGTAGCTCAGTCATTCTGACAGTCTCTGCTGGGCCCTAGCCAAGTGCAGCATTTAAATCCCAAGTTCTCCAAGGTTCTCCTGGTCAGGAAGGCAGAGCGCTTTTCGGAGTCAGAAAATGTGCAGCGCGCAGGAGGCTAATACAGATGGCAGCTCTTAGGCAGGGGAGGCTGCAAGGCCGACAGAGGAGATGAGCAAAGGACTGGGTGTGCATGCATGTCTGTGTGTGAGAAAGGGGGGCGGGGAAGAGAGGGGGAAAGAGAGAGGGAGAGCACCTGTGCAAGGGAAAGCTGCGAGCGGACAGAAAGCATTTGGGGAATTGAGAATTACGTAAGTGGGGAGCTGTGAGGAGGGTAACGAAGCAACAGAACTAGAGAGGCGAATAGATGTCTGTATGTGTGGGAGGGAGAGGGTGCCACGGGAGGGGTTCCCAGATCTGCTCGGGAAGCTGGCAAGAAAGGACTATCTAATAAACACCTGAGGTTTATTCGAGAAGAGCATGTGAGTTTTGCTCCTCGCTGTTGAAGCCATCATTTAGAAAACAATTGAAAAAGAGTTTGGTGGTCTCACCTTAGTCCCACACGGCATTTTACACACCACAAAACAACTGTTTGGTCTTTACACATGGCTGTTTCTGAGGAAGGAAAATCTGGATCATAATGACATAATGGTGCAGACAGAAGTCCACATTGATGGGTATTAACAGAAACTACTGCAGCATAATTTGCCTGCATTTTCCCTGACAGTAACTAATAAAAGCCCTCATCCCTTGCAGTATCAAATTTACTCAAATTAAAAAACTGCTTCTCTATGACAACAGACTATTCTCCTTGTTCCACTTCAGAAAGTATTAATTATGGAACATCATGTTTTACAAATATTTTTCTATATAAATGCTGCATTAAAGCACTGTAATGTTGAGTAAACAACTATGTGTGTTTTGCAATATAAGGAAGACTGTTTTCTATACTCTCAGAAAAGAAGTTACATCAGTGTTTTATAAGTAGGTCAGTGACAATTCCTCACGTATTCCTTAAATTCACATGGACTCTCCAGGTTCTGGCGTAGGAATACATGGGTAAAACTACTGTGAATTAAATATTCATGTTTTTCTTTAAAAATAAATAGACCCAGATAAGCTGCAGTAGGAGAGGTAATGCCTTCCCAGCACGGGATTGCCATTTACATGCTTTAAGAGCGTTACTCTGTTCACTTTATTAGCATATAATTAATATGAGTGTAATTAATATGAGATTCCCTTTGCAATGAAATCATTCATGGATTTGGGGTTTGTAACACAGCCCTTAACTCTTAATTTGGCATGAAATGATGTATTATTCAGAACTACTTGGTTTTTAGGATCTAGGAGGGAGTTTGGGGGGTGTGTGTGTGAATATCATGATAATCCAAAAATCTCACCGAAATTGAAACACTGATGGCTGTTTATAAGTCAGCTCTATTAAGGAGAGTCAACATTGTGTTACACAGTGTGCTCCTGATAATGTGACTCAATCATGGTGCGCTCATATGCCTGTCGGGCAGGGACATCACCAGCAGGGCCATTCCCTCTTCCAGGAGATTTGGTGGCCAAGTCAAAGGTTAACTCTTCAGAAAGCCTTTCCACTTGGACAAACTGTACGTGTGGTAGTGTTGACATATCCATCGCTATGGAACTACAGGATGTCATTGCATCCTAGAAGTTTCATAAAGAAAAGGATGTTTTACTGTAGATGTGTGTGTATGTCATAGATCTATGACCAGTTGATATTCTGAAGCAAGCCACGAGAGAAGTCCCATGATCAGTGCAAAGGATGAGCCTTATCATCCTTACCACCTCCTACAGATGTTTCTGTAGAGATCAGAACTCTCTCAGCTCTCACAAAAAAAAAAAAAAAAAACAAAAAACAAACCCCAAAGGTGGCAAAATAAGACACCTCTGTGACAATTAGACTCTGGAGACACCTGAAAGTTAATATTTGGAATGGGCTGGTTTAGACAGAGACCTTTCTTATTATAGAAAGTACCGGAATATCCAGCTTTCACTGATAACATGGTTCTTACATGCTGTACCACTTCCTTAAGTCTGTTGCCCTTTGCCATGTGTGGAGTAGATGATGGTGAGCCTCAAAGGGATATGTATGTAGATCTCTTGTCTGAAAGACATGGTTTCATTCAAAGGGAAGAGCATTCCAGCCAACTGGATAAAGGCATAAAACCTATTTTCCTTCAGATATTTCCACAATATCCAGATTTCAGTAAGGACATGCTCAGAAATCTGACTGCAAAACTGTATGTTTCTAGAGTGATCAAAAGTGATTCCATGGTAGAAATACATATGAGGTTTAGACAACTATTTGAAAGATCTAATCATCAATATCATATTCTTTGTTCTGATAGAAATTCTCATTTTGCTGTTCACTTACTTCTTGTTGAGCTGAATTACATCACTATTGACATCTCACATAACAGAAACACAGCTCTGTGCAATGCATATAATATCTGCCCTGGGCTCCACATGGATAAGAGGGAATAAATCAAGCAGGCTGGATAGCTTTGTGAGTGATTTTTCATGTATGTGACATGAAGATGAGTGGCCACTCCCTGGAGATCTACTGAGAGAGAAATGGATTATCAAAGGGGCGGACTCCACCTGATTTACACGCTTACTCCACTCTGGTGGCCCCAGCTAATAGAAATTGGTGGTGGCTGCTGGCAAATCAAAGAATTCCAGGCAGATGTTTGCCTCTCTTCGTTTGTTCACTTGTGTGCCTTCCTCAACTGCCAGCGGGACTCATCACGCACCATTATGGCTCCAGACTTTGAATCTATTTCTTCTCAAATTAATTGCTTCTGGTTCAGTTATCTGTAACCAATGTGATTGAAATAGCATGAAAACAATCACTGATGTGCGGCTGCTGTCCATTAACTGCCCCAAGGAAACACCGTTAGACTGCTCTGGCAGCTGGAGGATGTTGTGAGTTCAGAAGCACAGTTTCATGTCACCGACGAGCTGAAGATAAAGCTTTGGTGCAGAAGCGGTGCTTAGCTGGTTAGATTGGGGGTGGGATGTCACTATTTCGTCTGCCTATGCAGGACACAAGAATAGGGACACTGTGTGGCCTGTTACACAGATGGTACCAGCAGCAGGACTCCTCTGTATTTTGGTTATTGGGTGAGTTGCAATGGGCAGTGGCTGTAGAAGCACCTCTTACAGGGCTGTAGCTCTTCCGAGGGTGACACAGGTGGTGGGGCATGCTGGAGCTCGTGTTCCAATGCCTGTGTTGTGAACTTGGGCAGAGGGATGGATTGCATTTTCCAGTATTCATCCTGAGACCTTTAGAAGGTGTTTTGTTTGTATGCTGCTTACAATCTCAAATTGGTTAATCTGGCCTGGACATTACCTTGACTCCCATGGACAGCTTTTGAAAAAAAAAAAAAAAAAGAAAGAAAAAAAGTCCCGTTTTCTTTTAGCATTTGGAATTACTATTTGTAAAGGTAAAGATCATAGAGGATGAATTTGACAGAGGTCAATAAACAATACTGGAATCACTAGGTGATGTCAGGGTCTTGCTGACATGAACGTGAAACTGGGAAAAAAATTAATAAAATGAGCCCCCAATCCTTTATTCCACAGAATTTGACAAACTGGCAGCAAGGCATTTCTGCCCTGCACACTGGAGTCAATGAAAGGGAGGAGAAGAACAAGGCTATTCTTAGCCCCCTTTGCAGGCACACAAAGTGAGGCACGGAAATGCCACTTGCTGGGGGGAGGAGAGTGTGCTAAGGAGCCGAGGACAGGACCGCTGTGTAAAAACGTCCTTCACGACCGCGCAAGCGGGAACCTGCGACTGACATCCCCGCGCACCACCATCTCAGTCAGCTACCGGACACGTCCTGGTCCCTTCCTCCCGCACCCCGAATTATTTGTATCCACGCCCAGAGATCGGGCTGAGGTTTCGCCAGAGCCCGGACGGCATTACCTCGGGGTGGGATGGGGATTCAAGCGGGGACTGCGACTCGGGCGGACGCCGACGAAACGCCGAGGCCGCACCGCCGGGTCAGGGCAGCGCCCCGAGGGCTCGTTGCCAGCGCCGCACGGCCGCTGCCTCCCGCGGGCAGCCCGGCCCTCCCCGCCGCCGCCCCCGGCCCTTCCGCGGCG
>VXBZ01008806.1:173855-235095 GCA_013399135.1 Heliornis fulica | reverse complement strand
AACGTGGCCCTTGTGAGCTACCTCTCGTGAGAAACAAAGAATGAGTTTTAGTCTTAGTCCTTGTGACTCGGTTTTGTTTCGTGTTGGGACTGGGAATGAAATAGTAATCTTGTTTCACGTTTGAAAAATGTGTTTAGAAGGCTTGTTAAAAATAATTAACTTCCTTATACTGTAATTCATGAAGGACTGTAAAATAACTTTCAATGGCTAATTGAATTTATAGGCATAGGTTACATCGCCTACACGTGCTCATTATCAGTATGTTTTAGAATTATACTTTAATAACGTACTCGTATAAATGAAACTGGAGTTAAGAACACTTTCAGAAAAAACCCAGCCCCTATCTTAATTTAAAAAAAGAAACAAACAAAAAAAAACACAACCAAAAAATGACCTTTAGAAGCAAGTCTCTTTGGAAGCTGATGAAATGCTCCTTGGAAACATGACTAAACAAGAGCAAGAATATATGGCTCAACATCTGGTGAAGCAAGAGCAAATCTCCGCATCAGCCTGTAGTTTTAAAATTGGGGGACTTGATTGCTGGCTTCTTGTGCCATGCCAGGAGTTTCAGCTCTGATCTGAAAGCGTTTCTAGTGCAACAGGCAAGAGGCTGCGTACTCAGCCGGAAGAGTTATAATTCAAGGGAGATAAGGTCTGGAGAGGGAATTTCTTTTTCATGTTTTCATTAATGAGATAATTTATCAGAAGCTAATAGTTGCCAAAGGCGCGTTTATTTATTTATTTAAAAGATGATCACTCTAGCGGTGTTCTTCCTCGGCACAGCCAGCGTGTGTCACTATGGACATTAATGTGGAGACGCATGGGCATATGTGATTAGAAACACCGACACAAGCTGGATTTAAACATCTGTGATGGGCTTGTGGCTGCAGAGAAGAGTCCCCTGCAAAGGGGGTGAGCGCTTTGAACCACATCACTTTTGTGTGGCTCTGGGGGTTGTGTCCTAAAATAGCTGCAATTTCCAGGGCATGCTTCTGAGTTGAGTCTCCCTTTTGCTGTGTCTTTGGGTGAAGGGGAGAAGTCCGAGCTCCTTTTGACTTCAGTGGTAACAGGATTAGAGTCTTGTAAGAATAAGACTTTTCTCACTGTTGTGACAAAAAAAATTACTGGGATGCTAAAGAATTATTAAGTTGTTCCTCCTCTCATTGTAATTACAGGTGTGCGTAGTTCCCAAGTGTGTTAGCAGTTCAGTCATAGCAAAGGGAGATGGGAGTTTTACATTTCCACACCAGCCTTCTTAGCCTGTCATTCAGTATCCCTTGGAAAGTTTTCAGCTCCCTGCAGGACTGGAGATATTTTTCCTGCTGCTGCATAAGATGACTGCAGATTTCCTTATAGTAAATAGGGTCCTTACTGAGCAGACAGATTTTCATTTCGAACTTGCATTTAGAAATAGAGACATTTCCTTCCTTGATCAGACCACTGGGTCCATTTAGTCATTTTTGCTCTGCTTTTAGAGCTCATGCTGTAGGAACATTGCTGCATCGCATGCCTCTATGTATTTGCAGTGTGTGAATTTCAAATATCTGTGCATGTTGACTTGAAATTTCAGTTTTGCTGATGTTTTTTTTTTTTTTTTCCTTATTCTAGCTAAAACCTTAGCCCTAGACACAAATTATTGCATAAAGAGGCAATGAATTACTTTAAAAGATCTGTGAACTTACTCTGGAAGCTTTAACGTGTGATTTTTTGCCTTTTGGTATCGTCAGATATTGAATCTTTTCTTATACCATATACATATTTATGTCATTTTGGTGTGTTGCCTTTTTGATAGATCATATTCTCAACTGTTGTAAAGTCTTTACATACACATAAAAGATACAGAAAGCCTAAATACTGTTCTTGATTTTCAGGAAAAAACTATGAAAGGTGCAGGTTGAACTGCCAACAGGTATCAGTTAATTAACTATGTATGATGGGAAAATTGTGTATACAGCTAAAACAGAATAGTTGTCTTCCTTCTGTTTCTAGGCAAAAAGTCAGTTTTGACTGATTAATTAGGTGTAGTATCAATTTTTCAATAGAAGGGTTTGAGCATCTAATTGGCTGTTCTGACATTCTTCTCTATGTAATTGATTTTTTTCAAAGGTACTTATATTTCTAGGCCATATATCACAGTAAGCAGTTACTCTCCGAAGGTAGTTTTAATCTGTTATAGTTCACTCAAGAGCATTTAGATTACTTCTTATACAGTTCCTGATTTACAAATCATTATAACCACTTGAAACTTGCTGGTTTGTGTTCGAATCTGTTCTGTCACTGTACATATCTTAAAAGAAAATATTGTACTTGGGAAACAGATCTCGTCCTCCTGAAATCAGTGGCATTAGATGCTTTAGTCTTGAATTCTAAAGTTTTTAAAGTGCTTGATGCTCCGTGGTTGTGGTAGGTGGTAGCACCTGAGTGCCTTTGTAACCTGGCTCTAGTTAGCTGCAGGGATTTCTCTTTCTGGAAGTGTGAATTGCAAAGTAATTGTAAAATGTTCCAGTGAAGCTTGTGGGAAGGTACAATTATGAACAAAAAACAGGAGGAAGTCTTCCAAAATGTTAGTGTTGCTGTATGTGAACATTTGCCAGCACTTCCTAGCCAATAGCAGATATTAACAGAAATGTGTTGAGAAGAAAATTATTCCTCCTCTGGTCAAAGCCGCAGAAGAGAAGTCAGGAGTACCTACACCACTGTAGATCGTTGCTGGTGATTGTTTATGTAAGTCAGTGAAATTTTCAGAACCAGTGATGACACTAAAGGTAAAGCCCAGATCAGGTTTGTGGGTTGAAGTGTAATTAGTGTAGCTGAAGAAGGCTTTTGGAGGAATACAAATTGTCATTCTTGCAACCTTTTTTTTCATAGTAAATATACTCTATTAACACAACTTGAGAAGATTGGTGGAGATGAAAGTCATTGTAGCCATTTTCTGTGAATATGATAATCATATTGCTGCGAGAGAGCTCGTTGCATATGCAGCTGCAGGGAAATTTGGAAAGGCAGACAAAGCCTCAGCAAAGGGGACTGGAGGGTGATAAGGGTTTGGGATGGGTCAGACATATCTGGCTTAAGTCACCTGACCATAGACGTCAGCCACATGCAAGGTCATAATGAAACCAGGCTGTTCAACTACCAATAGGAAATGATGTTCTGATGTGTGAGGATCTAAAGGGCTGCAAGAGTAACTTTGCCTCCTCTGGCACTCTTCTAGGCAGTAACTTTTTGTCACCCCACCCCCCTCAAGGGAGGTCCTAATTAACATAAAATTATATATATATTTTTATAGTCTTTCTGGATCCTACATCTTGTTGATGCATATGGTATATGCTCTCAGACTATCTTTGTTCAAAGATTTTATGTAGTGCCTCCAACAGCAGTGAAGAGTGGTGGCAGGTACACTGTAAATCGAGTGATGAGATTTGAAATTGAGTGATTGCAAAATGAAAGCTGGGTGATGTATAAGGAAAGCATATGCCCATCAAAAGGTGTATATAGTCCTCAAAGAGGAGGCTAAAGTGTGGAGAGCAGAGTGCAGTCAGGCAGCTACCATCACGGGAACATGCCTTTAAAGAAAAGGCAAAAAGGGCATGGTAGTCATAAAATTGTGGGAGCTTGTGTAGCTGAATGCAGAATTTGGAACTCATTCAGTGGGCAAGGTTTTCCTCTGCCAGTTAGGATATGCAACTCTTAATATGGTTATAAATAATATTTAGGTGTTTCTGATGAAGTTAGGCTCAGCTCTAGAGACAAGGTATGGTATATTCTGATGGGGAGCAAAATGTGCTGTAAAACACCAAAGAAATGAGATAATCTGTCAGTGGGATGCTTGGAAGGACTCAGACTACTATTTCTTGAATTGGCTTTTGCTATCACAAGCTGCTGGCAGAAAAAAAACCCCAAACAACTAAAATAGGCCACTTGGTCTAAACAATTTGTTACTTATTGCTGCGTAATTGGATTGTTGGCCCTTTATTTTAAAACAATAGCAAGACAATATTATATGGTGTATAGATATGTATCTTATACTCATTTGGAAGGATCACTGGTTTGGGCTTATGACATCATCTCTGGACCTTACTAATTAAAGGAGCTAAAACTAAACCTTTAAGGCTAGATGTGAGTAAGCTTTATTTCGAGGCAATGGGATTCACATTGCCTCTGCACTTCATACACACTTTTTCCTTGCCACCTGTCATTGAAGCTATGGACATATGCTTTCTCCAGGTTCCAGCTGATCCTGCTGAAAATATTACTGTTCGCAGCTGCTTGTCACCTCCTGGGAGCTAGAGGTTACTGTCCCCACACCTTTTCCAAAGCAAGAGATCATAACATTCCCATGTCTGCTGGTGGCAAAGTCGGCCAGCTTCAGGAGTGAAACTGGCTGACTGCAGTGACATGGATTAGAGAGTCCCATAAAAATCTCCTTTCTCCAGCTGTACTCATCTCCCAGAGGAGCAGTAACAGACAGCTGGGGGAGAGGATGCTAATGTTGCCAACTGGCATGGCTGACTGCAGAGTGAATACCTTTCTGCAGCTTTTTTTTTTTTTTTGTCTTAGTAGCAAGCTGGCTTCTCTCAGAATCACTGAAACCTCTAAATGTTGGATCTCCAGCATAGGAATCATCTGTAGATAATAAAAATTCCCAGAATTTTTCAGAGAGGCAAAGAAAATCCCTCACCCCTTAGTTTTCAGGAAGATTGAAATATTCAAGTTCAATTTTAGTAAGTATTGGAGTGTTTTTCAATGTTAGAAATACTTAGTGTAAGCCATTACTCTGATAATGTGATAGCCAAAGTAGTACAGATTTTTGATGTAGAAGACCAGCCAACACTTGACCCCCATTGCTCCTGTTCCCTCCCACCTCTGGTATGTTTGAAAGTCACCTCTGCACCTGTGCAAACAGTAACTGTTGTGGTGCTGTGCTGCAAGGGTTGTGAACGGTGCTGCTGGGGATCAGGGCTGGTTCTGCTAGGGCCTTCAGAGCAGGGACTGTGCCATGAGACATCCCCTTGGTCTGTAAGAGCTGAATATTTAGCATCCTCCTCCTCCTGTTAACAGTGGAGGTGTTTGGGAAACATTTGCTGCTTGAAGAGCCTACTCAAAAAAGGAGGAGGTAGTATGTGAGAATCCTGCATACAGTTCTCAACCCAAAGCACACTGAGTTACCATGCACAGAGAGCTACCCATTGTATAACCATACACTGCTGAATAATCGTGGGCATACCTACTACTGGAGACTGTGCTGCTTGCTAACTAGGGGGTTTCCCTGTAAAACTGAAGGGGAAAAAGTTACAGGAAGAAGAAAAAAAATGTTGTGCACTTGTGATGGGTGGTCATAATGGTGTAGCAGAGGGTAGGACTGGGAAACAGGAAGTGGAGGAAGCTTGATATATGGCAGATACCAAGGAAACTCAAATTTCCAGAGAAGGAAGGCTTGTAATCACTGTGTGTAGTCACTAGTGTATAGTTAATACAAAGTAATGTTAAGGAATGACAGAGAATTTGGCCTGTAGTATTTGGGCATTGTAACTGTCCTAAGGCTGAAGGTTTCAAATAAATAATGCTGCTGGGAGCGTGGATTCATCATAGAATGCTGCATCACAAAGCTGTAAGAGTAGAGTGATAAAGTTTTAAGTAGGGCTCCAAAAATCATGTCCTTGTTCTTTGCAAGTAAAGATATTTTACATAAAATTTTCTATTTTTGTTGTGTGCCCCCCTCTGCCCAAGGTTTAAGGGGGTAAGGAAAGGAAATAACCAGAAATTAAGTAATCTCTCCATAGTCTTCGGGTTTTGATTTTTTTTTTTTTTGTGTGTGTACTCTCATCTCTTGACATGTGTCTTGATATGAGCTCATGTCATCTTTCAGTCTGTTAAATTCCAGAGTGTGAACTCTGGAAGAAGCTATAGCCTAGAAATGATTCTTGCTTGTTGGTGTAGGCACTGTACTTTACGTGCCCAGACTGCCTTGGGAGATGGTGCCAAGCAGTGTGACTTCCACAGGCTTGGTGGGGTGCTTGGTATTTCCAACCTCTACTGTGTCAACATTTGGAGTGAATTAACACCTGATTTATTAATCAGTGCAAGTGTGACTCCATTTAGAGGAATGTTATATTTCATTGTGTTGTCATGGGCTTGGCCTAGGGATTTTCACAGCCAGGTTGCATCTAATATCTCCATTAAACTGAAGTCTGGGGGATCTGTTTTCTACTGGCACAATGCTGATTCGCTGATCAGATTTATTATTATTACTATTACTATTACTATTATTATTAATGACTGGTTGTTCAAGTTAATTCAAATAACCATGTTCTGTTTCTACATTAAATATTGCCCAAAACAATTCATACTTATTAATAACAGACAGAATTGTGTTTGCTCATTTCTACCTTTAACATGAAGCCTCCTCTAAAACATCAAGAGTACAAAACCCTGCTGAGGCCAGGGTTACCTCAGGGCTTGATCCAACATATTTGTTGGAAAGCTGAAGATGTGTGATGTGCAGCTCTGGGCCATGTATGGAAGACACTACTTGAAGGTGGTGTCATTATGGTGATACAGGTGCCGTGAGAAGGGGCAGGATGGTTGGATGAGTGTAGGCCAAGGAAGTCTCTCTCCTTGCCAACATCCCAATCAAGAGAAGCCAAGTGCAGATGGCTACTCACTGCAGGGCCTTGCCTGGTAGCATAGCAGAAGGCAGTGGTCTCAGCTGAAGTTAAAGATGTGATGTTGACAGCAGGACAGCATCTGCTCCATGTGCCAGAGAGAATCCAGTACCCTCAGCAGGCGTGCCCTGAGAGCTGGGGGATGGTGACTTGACTGGGTAGCTGTCAAGCGCGTCTTTCCGTATTGCTGGGGAAGGATTGCATTAACAAGGGGTAGTGACGTGGGAAAATGAGGTCTTGCTACCCTTATGTAATTGTCTTTGATGTGACATAGTTCTGTGGTCACGAAGCATGGCTATGACTAGCTTGGTTAATGGAGTTGTTTTATGGTTCACGCCCCCTGCTGCAGCATGGCTCGTTCTCCAGTGAGGTTTCACAGAGGACAGCAGTATTTCCTATATATCCCTTCATCCAGAACAGTCATAATGTCTGTTTTTCCGCTCCTACTTACTCATAAGATGTGGGACGTAGGTCTGCTACTCTCCCCCGTCTTTCTTATGTCCTAGTCTGTATCTTCCAGGGCATATAGGTGCTGGCTTGGAAAAATAACTTCAAGAGCAGTTAACTTCACTGCTTTTACTGAGTCTTAAGGGAGGTACAGAACTGAGCTTGTAAATTACTTAAAACCAGTGGATAAGAGCTGGAGATTATTCACTGGAACCTGTACTTCCATGTAGTGGCTCGTCAGTATATTTTGTTCTGTTTGGTTCTGTGCCAAGGTGCAGGTCCCCATGACAGCTCTGTTCTCCTACCCATGCTGCTAAGGGACACTAAGAAAGAAAGGTGAACAGTTATTTTTCACTTTTTTTTTTTTCCTGTCCACCTGTTTAGGCTAAATTACTCCACAGTTTGTTTCAGTGTTCAAGAAATTATATTTTTTCCCATCCTGGTGTTGGCCAAAGGATTGCTTTTCAGGAAAACCTGCAAAGAAATCTGATAAGAAGGAATGTTTTCCATGATAAATACCCACAATGAATGTTATTTCATATTTCAGATAGCTGTTAGTGAACTTTAAAAACTTAAACCAAACTTGTAGCAAATGTTGTTGTATTTATGGTCCCATTTAGAGAGCAGGTTTTTTTACCTCTTTAAACCATGTTTGGGTGGAAAAATACAGTAATCCTTTTCAACATGGAAGAATTTTCTTGCAGAATTTTCTGAAATTTCAGATTGTTTTATGATGTCGTGTTCAACAGTTTTTTATTACTTTTTTTTTAATGCATGTTTTTTTCATTGTTTGACCCCGATGACTTCAGAGAGAAATGAAAGTTCAACAAAAAGTCAATTTTCTAAGCTATCTTGGGAGATGATACTCACAGATCTGTGCTCTTGTGAGGTGCTAAAGCAATGGGCATGGTCTAAAGGGATAAGGAGACTAAGGGACACTTCTGAAGACAGTGTTCAAAAAGGGTTTTAGCAAATTAACATATCTGCAGCAGCAACAACATTCCTGTGATAGACTATAATGTTTCCAAAGGAGCTATTACAATCAATCTTGATAGCGATCCATAGCTGAGAAATCTTTTAGTGGAATTTGAGTGGCAATTTCCCTCTCAGAAAACATAGAGGGAGTATAATAGGAAAAAGATCTCCAGTTGTAGAATTGCGCGCTCTGTTAAACCGAGAAACATTTATATGGTTTCCCCAGCATAAATGCTTATTTAAGTATAATTAGACAGTGTTAACTGCCATACTGTTTATGCTACCAAGAGAAGATTAGGTGTGCCAGCCTTGGAAGTCTGGCAGTCTCTAAATACAGCTGCATAATGAACCAGAAGTATCCCAAAGGAGCTTTGGGGGGGGGCGGTTGAGGTCAGTAACCTGTGTTTTAATAGCTCGTTAAGCATGCACACGTGTATTGGGCCATGGCTGTTCCAAAGGCACTCCTAAGTTTTCCTGTAACGTTGACTAATATTCCTTGAACTTGAAACAATCCCCAGATTTGCTCAGCAACCATTGAAGGAGTAGGGTAGATTTGAGGAAAACCTTGCTTACCCTGATCTTGAATACTGTTTTTCCACTGAGATTGCGCTTAGGTTATTGCGTTCACACCGGGTTTCTCTGTTTCAGAAAAATATCAGTGAATTGCAGGGAGCGAAGAGAGCAGCAAACCTGATTATACAGTAAAAAGGGCTGGCTTACTCAGAAAGCTTTTGGGAGATCTTGAGTATGTATAACTTGTCCAAGCAATGACAGAAGTGTTGTATGGTAAGTGACTAGTATTAGAAGTTTTTTAGAGGTTTAAAATGAAGGAAATATTTAGTATTCAGAGAGCTAGAGGTAAGAGTAATGTAATGATATTCTAAATGGAGAGGATTTAAGATAAAAGGAGACTTTCGCAGTGAACTAGTTTAGATTGTGCAATAGTTACCAGAAGGGATGGTGGAAATCTCCAGACTCTTGGTTTTTTAGAAGATTGACATTCCTGGATTTATTTATTTCATGCTTTGTATGACATTTGCGTGATATGCTAAGGATGGGGTGGATTACTCTGTAAATCTTTTCTGTACTCTGGAAATCTGGGGTGTTGGTGGGATTGTTCTAGCCATAGGGAAAAGATTTTCAGAGACACACAGGGATATAAAATACCTGATAGCTGTTAAAATCAAACTGGTGCCTTTACGTTCTTACTACAACTGTTCTTTGGTGCACTTATTTCAAATTGTAACTCATCCTAGTTTACAAATTGGGTATGTGTTTAAAACCTGTAGTTGATTCACCAGGCCTAGGAGGCATGTTCAGAAAAGCATAGACTCTATTAATAACTGATTTAAATTTTCTTGAGGGTGAACTTTGGTCCTCCTCACCTTCCTTGGGACCTCTGGCAACTGTAGCTTGAGTTCTCCCTGTACTTTCTGTCTGTCTGCCTGCCTGGTGTATAGCTGAGCTGTGTGTATGGTATTCCTTAGTATCCCTTCTCTTTGATGTTCCCTATGAAAAAATCCTTCTAACCTATTCTTCTCCTGGCATCAGAACAGATGTCAGGTGAGTAGAGATTTTTCTGAGAGTGCCAGTTAGGAATGGTGGCTTTGGTGTCTGTCCTGTCCTCTCAGGTGTTGTCCCTCTGCCACTTCCTCCTTGTTTCTGCTGGCACATGAATTCAATGAGAGGTCCAAACCACTGCAAGGAGGGAGAAACAGATTGTTAATGGAGAAAAAAGCTAAACCCTCGGGGGCACCCCCAACTGGTTGGAGCTGGGCTAGAGGATCTCAAGAGGTCCATCGTGCCGAAATGACTCTGTGAAACACATGAGGTTGGTCTTCAGGAGCAGCATGCTGGCCATGGGGAAAGGAAGGATTGAGAGAAATGACTGAGCAGAGACTGTCAGTAGGTCTTACTGATGTGAGTGAGAAATGAGGGAGAACTGACTGAGGGTGAGATGTGGTGTGCTGCTCGGAGCATGTAGGAGTTTCTACACCCAGCATGATTCTAGTCCTGGTGGCTGCTGGTCTTCTACAGTGTGTATTCATAGGACCCTGTTCACCACCAGACTATGATATATTTGAGAATCCTGAATTGTGTCAAGTCATGGGAAGTTGTTCAGGTCTGATCTACTCCTAACATAATCTGCTTGTGCTTTTTATTATTGCCATTAAGTTTGTACTTTATTTAAAAAAATTGATTAGGCTGCATTTACCTCAGGTAGCCTTGCTTATTCATTTGGAGAGGGCTGATAACACTGCTTCCTCCTCCTGTCCTCCCCCTTGACGTGGCTTTTTAAATCCTGACCACGCTATATGACTGGGGACTAGAAATAAATTCAGTCTTTTAGCAGTTCTCATGTGTGTCATGCCCTTATTACAGCGCCACAAGGGCTGGAAGGCGATGCATTACTTGTGCTCTTCAATCTGTGTCCCAGTGTTAACAGCATTGCTGGGTGTGATATTTTTGTTTGTTGTTAGGTCAGTTTGACACAAAGTGCTTGTATGACAGTATGCAGCCAAGCAGAACTAGGTGCATATGCCACAGATGGCAGCAGCAAGGAAAACAAGACAGGCTTGATTTTCTCCACAGGTTTCAAGGTGTTCTCAAAGCAGCTTCTAGAAAACTGCTTTGTGGCTAAAGGGCTGTGAGCTGTGCATGTGTGTATATATATCTCATGTATTTAAAAAGCAATAATAGCTACAACCTTTTAAATACAGATGGAACCTGTCTTGAAATAAAGAAGTGGACAGAAATTCCACTCCGTGCTATCTCTGTGTCCTTGTTCAAACATAATAGGTTTTATAGTGGAATTGGCCCTGGAAAACCTAAACAGTGTCATTTTAAGTAGCAGCACTTCTTACTACCTACGAGGGAGCAAACACAAACAGTTTTCAGAATTTAAAGAGGAATTGGGAATTGTTAGAATAGGCAAAACTCATAATCCAAAAAGCTATTGCATCCTAGAATTGATAACCTGGAACCTGTACATCACCAGCAAGCACTACAATAATAAATACCAGGGGCAGAGTACACTGTACAGTGTACACATTTTAATTTCTCCAGAGTGGAATTTCCATAACAAGAACAGAAGTTGGCTTTTGTCGCCTTGTTAGAATGTAATAGGTCTCTACAGAGCAGCACTCTCTCTCCTGGTGATAGCTTCTATCTATAGTGTGATGGCAAAGTTACAGTGAAAGGGATAGTATTTCTTGTGGGCAAGGAGCTATGTTTTTCTGTATCATGTATGCTTTTGAAAATTCCTGAGAGTACTTTGGTATAGTGCTTTCCCCTGTGTTGATGTGCATGTTTCTTTCATTCCTTTCAGAAATGTTCAGGAGCACACGGCTTTATTTTTGGCAGTTTGGTGGGAGCTGTTTTGGTAGCAAAGTAGCATGGTAGGATCTATAGTGTTTGTTAATCAAATCATCTGCTTGAGCCTCATGTGCCAAGAGTATAAAATCACAGAATATTAGAAGTTGGAAGGGATATGGAAAGATCATCTAGTCCAACCCCAATCACCTAGATTAGGTTGTATGGGAATGCATGCAGATTGGTCTTGAATATTTCCAGAGAAGGAGACTCCACAACCTCTCTGGGCAGCCTGTTCCAGTGCTCTGTCACCCTCACAGTGAAGAAGTTTTTCCTTATATGCAGATGGAACTCCCTGTGCTCCAGCTTGGACCCATTGTCCCTTGTCCTATCACTGGCCATCATCGAGAAGAGCCTGGATCCATCCTCCTGACCCTCACCATTAACATTTATAGACATTAATGAGGTCAGCCCTCAGTCTCCTCTTTTCCAAGCTATAGAGACCCAGCTCCCTCAGGCTTTCCTCATAAAGAAGGTGTTCCACTCCCTTCAACATCTTGATGGCCCTGTGCTGGACTCTCTCAAGGAGTTGTATGTCCTTCTGGAACTGAGAGGCCCAGAACTGGACAGAATACTCCAGGTGAGGTCTCACCAGGACAGAGTAGACGGGGAGAAGGACCTCTCTTGACCTACTAGCCACCTCCCCTCTGTTACACCTCAGGATGCTTCTTGGCCACAAGGGCACATTGCTGGCTCATGGCCATCTTGCTGCCTACCAGGCCCCCCAGGTCCCTCTTACCTGCACTGCTCTCCAACAGGCCAGTCCCCACACTATACTGGTACCTGGTGGTGTTCCTCCCCAGATGCAGTAACCTACACTTATTCTTGTTGAACCTCATTCAATTTCTCCCTACCCAGCTCTCCAGCCTGTCTATATCTTGTTGAATGGCAGCACAACCTTCTGGTGTGTCAGCCACCCCTTCCAGCTTTGTGTCATCAGCAAACTTGCTGACTGTGCACTCTGTCATCCAGGTCATCAGTGACTATATTGAACAGTACTGGTACCAGTACCAGCCCCTGAAGGACTCCACTAAATACAGGTCTCCAACTAGGAGACTTCTAGTCTGGAGTCCTGCACATGTAAATTTCAGGTTTTACTATGGTTAGGCTTATCCTTTCATTTTCAAAATGTTCAAAAACTTGTCAGAAATACACTGTTGTAGGTGCAGTCAATAGAACCTTTACTGTATTTGTTCACTTCTTTGCTTGTTTACCTTTGGCTACTGAAAGCCCTGAAACCTTCGCTCAAGGACCCTACATATGTTTGGAAGAGCACACCTGACTTCTTGCGTTGCAACTGGGCTGCTCTGCCTTACAGTACAGTTTCCACTTGTAATCCTGGTGTAAATCCATTCTTTGCCAGAGGGACTACTGCCAAAGAGCGGATGAGAGATGTCTAAGTGCCTTAGCTTTGTGCTCTGGCAAGTGATCCTGAGATTGTGAGAGCTGTGATACCCTGTCCTGATGCTTAAATGGATGTTTGTAAGAGCGTGAGCTTGCCACTTGATCTCTCTGCATATATTTCTGTGCTTTCTACAGATCTAATAACCAAGCAGAGGTGTGGTGTATGGCTGTTTGTATTGTGCTGCTGGCACAGTAAGACCTGCCACCACTGGAAGGATACTTCCTTCATCTGTAGTCTGGGAGGGAATCGTGCTGTGCTGTGTCACCATTCATTTAACAGCTTCACCCAAGCAGTTGGATTCTGTTTGGGTGATAGGTGGATGGGCTGGAAGCTAAGTTCCACCTCCCCCATTCCACACTGCATGGTCCAAGTATGTGTGTGTCAGAAAGACTGGTTTCATAGCCTCAGTCTCAAGACCATGTCAGGAGTTTGGCCATGTTTTGAAAGAGCTTGATTGTATTTTAGTGGCTAGCACCTGAACTACTGTTTTGTAGACTCAAAGGGATGCAAAGGAGGTGGTTTCAGCAGAAGTTAGTAGGCAGGCTGGAGGAAGGTAAACTTAGAATTACAGAAGGATTCAGCTTGATGTGACTTTCCTTGGTTTCTTGAAGCAGCCAGTACCTAAGCTCACAGGCTTAACCCAGCCACCACTATAATCACTCTCAAACTAGCTTTGTATCAGCCTTTCTGCAGAATGCTTCTGTACAGATTTCAGTGGCATTATTGTCAATTTACAGTGAATGCATAATACATTGCAGCTGTAGTTTGCCCCAGACAGTCTTGGATTTTCAAACTCTTTCTTAAAGTCTCATCCAAGACAATGCCAGGAGCTGGCCAAAATAGTTGAGGCCTTGCTGCTGCTCAGCTCCATTCTGTCATACTGTGTAGAAGTTTTTCCCCTTATTTAATATCTACTATTTTAATTTCATTAAAAACCATCAACTATGCTAATGTTCCTTTAGCTTAAAATAAAAAAAAAGCTACAAAAGCAAACTAACAGACCAAGCAAAAATTCCCTGGGGACTTTGACCATGGAGAATAAAACATTACAAACACGGTCCTTCAAATGAGGTTGTGATTACTTATCCAAATGCACAAACTACTCAGGGTTATGCAAGCAAGTCATGTCCTTAATAATGGTTTGGTTATTTCAGGTAAGAAACATTGCAGCTATGTTCTGGCATATATGCCCAGGCTCTCAGTATCTCTTCCCCTTCTTGTCCCACAGTGGATTTGTGTTCTCAGGTGCCAAAATGACTTGTACATACACAGCAGTGTTTAGCTTGTACATGAGTCCCAGTTTTGGCCAGATGTGATATAATTAATGTTTTTGGAGGATGTAAGTATGAATAGTCAATATAATCATGGGGAAAAAAAAAGAGTATGTGCTCAGAGACAGGTCTTAGTAGTCTTCTCTATAAGTTTGTAGTCACTCCTGAAAGTGCATGTGGTTTGAGCTCCAGAAAAGCCGTTGCTGGATGACACACCAAAGCTGTAGTTGACATTCAGAGTAGGAAAAAGCTACAAAGAAAGGCACTTGGAACCTCCCCAAATGCTGCAAGAACAAGCTGTGACATTTCCCCCTTGTTTTTATTTGATGTAGTGATTTGGCTTAAAGTCCATTTTTGTTTAGGTTGTTTAGTTTCAGCTGAATTGCATGTTGCCCACTTCCTTTTCTCCTTCCCATCCATTGCAGCTCCTTCTGCCTATGTCCTTGCTTGAGGCATTTATTCAGGGAAATAAGAAGGAAGGCACACAGAATAGGTGGTCACTGTGGTGGTGTCTAACTATGAGGGCAGTTTGTGTGGTACCCCCTTTAAACATTCTGTGGAGTATCACAAACTCCTGATCATTCAGTCTGGGAGATTTTCTGGAGTCCTTGCTCATGGGTCTTTATTCTCATGAGACCAGGTTGATCCAGTTTGTGAGGAACGCTTGGGTGGTGCATAAAGGTTTAGATGCACCTGGTTGGATCCTGACATCCGATTAGATTGTAGTCTCAATATTCACCCAGACTTGGGAACTGGGCCCAGTGCTCCTTGGACCTGCAGGTCACACACTCCCTTTGGAAATGGCACCAGTGGGAATCTTACAGGGTCAGTGCTTATCCCATATCTTGAATTCTTTTACACTTGACGAGTAACTGCAGCACCTTCCCCCAAGTCTCTGCAGAGTTCCTTCCTACAGCCTTGGAGAAACCAAGTTGGGTTCATGTGGGTCTGGAAACCTGCAGCTGCTCCTGTGTTTCTACTGACGCAGAAATGATTTGGAATCTACAAGAGGGTAACAAACAGACTTAAAGAAAAGTAGTTGAAATGTTTTATAAACCATTGTCTTATGGAGAGATTCAAATAGAATCAGGGGTATTAAAAAAAGAGGTCAAACCAATCAACCCTCCCACTAAGAAACTAAATCCTAACACATCTAGGTCTAATAAAGGTTGTTTTAGTTCTTTCTGCTTTCAGTTCTCATTACAGGCATGCAACTCCTGAACTTGAATGCACTGTGCTCCACTTAAAAACCCGCTGTACCCCTTCAACCTTGTCAAGATTCTGCTTTTGGTTTAGCTTCGCATGCTGCCCCATTTGCTGGGAGCAGCTTAGCCCACATTGGTTACTTCAATAAAGGAACAATATAAACAGCCTCAGATCCTGTTGCCCCTTGTAAGCTGTGTGAAACCTCTCCTTAAGATAAAGATTAGGGAAAGATCTTAATACAGGGAAGAGACACGATGTGAATATAAGTATGTGACAATGATCCCAACTAGTGTAGGAAAATGAAACAAAATGAAGCCAGTCTTACTATATTTTTCAGGCTCTTTGTAGCCTGCAGTCCTCCTCCTTTTTCTCACAAACCACTAGAATTTAATTTGGGTAGTTCAGCAGACCTACAGTAAGATGCAGAATTGATTTATAGATGGTGCTATTAAAAGCTGATTATGTGCACATGAAACAAACTGTGGAGCTCAATTAATTAGAATGCCTCCTTCAAAGACTCTTCTGCAGGAGTTTGTTTTATAATTCAGTTCATACTGTATGTTTAGCTTTAGTTGCACTTCAGAAAGTCAAGAGCACACCCTTTGCTAAGGCAAGTTACCCATTCCATTTAATAAGTGTTTGTTTTTATTGTGGATGGGAAAACATCTGTAATGAATGGCTTGTCCTAAACTGATAGAAAATAGCATGTACGATTTAGTATGCTGCTGAAGCTATGTATGGAAGTTTCCTTGCTTACCTCCAGTAACTTGTTCATGGCTTCTTCCAACACCATTTTTTGAGTGAGAGGAAGCTCAGTTAGTAGTAGCTGGAGCAGTTGCCTGGTACTGTTCCTTGTACTTTTGCCTGAATGTAGTTGTCCCCGTAGGGGTGAGGAGAAGGAATTAAGCAGCAGGTGAAAGCACCTGCTTCTGCAGCACCAGTTTAGGTTGGTGGAAGTCCCTTTGGACCTGTGGAGTGACTGAAAGTTAGAATTAGAGTCTTTGTTACAGTGTAGTAGCTATCGCCTCATAAGCAGTATGTGCAATAACATCTCTGCTTGACACCTCCAGGAGACTCTGTGAGTTTGGTTTCTGACTGCAGATTTTCTCCGAGAGGGAAAATGAGTCCTAATTCTGATGGCTGTTGCAAGCTCAGGTTAGAGGCACCCACTAAGTTTGTCCTCTGAAGGGTTGGGTTCCTGCAGGTCTTGTGCTTTTCTTCACTGGGTTTTCAGTTTGCTTTGCAATGTTAAAAGATTTGGTTTTCTGCACCTGTGGCCAGCCTATTGCCTCTTAGCAAGATGTGGCAGCTCAAGGTTGACCACCCACTACTGTTGTCTGTGTCGTTTATCCTTGTTGTTACCATTGCAGACTGTGGTATGAGTTAATTCTGTCTTCCTCCACCTCATTCCCACAGTGTGCTGTGCTGTTTTCAGGGCTTTTGCCTGCTTCCATGCCTCAAACCACCTATGTGTTACCACATAAACATTTTTATTCCTTCTAAAGGCACTCTCATGCTATAACCTTTGACTCGAACAAGGAGTGAGATATGTGTTGCTTTTGGATTTTGTTTCTTTCATTGTCACTTTGCACTACATTCTTCTATAAATTAAAGACAGAGTGTGTTGACACCAGGGGTTTATGAGTCGTTATGGCATGGTCACAGCAAACACATGCAATATTTTAGGAAAGTAAACCCAATATATAGGTATCATGGCTAGAGACAAATTTCTCATTCAAACTAATAGTTCTCTCCTTATTTTTGCACTGTAATAACAAAAGATTTATGCCTTTGGTTATGTGTATTAGAAATATTTATGGTATGAGGCTTTTGTGTAACTGTTGAGAAACCATAAATTATTATCTGAATTACACCAGTTTGATTTTCCCAGCTATTATGGAAGAAGTCCAGTTCCAGTAAAGTATTTTCCTCAGGTCTTAAAATGATTACTAGAAGCCAAATGTCACTAACAAGCCTGAACCAGTATTTATCGAGCACAGCTGGTGATCTATCAAGCACCTACCACTGGTGTTCAAAGGCAGTTGGAACGAGGGATTTGCACTGCTGTGTTAGTGTAAAAAGAATGGATCTAATGGACCAAGTAACTTCAAGTGGGCTTTCTTTAAGAAATCCAGCTTGTGCCTGCCCCGAGCAAAAGGAGCTGTGCTTCATCAGAGTAGTAATAATTCAACAGGCTGCGCAGCCTCTTTGGTACAACTACGAACAGAGCTGTTTGCAATACTGAAAGTGAGTGGCCATGTGTTTTGGCAATGCTCTAGGAGTTAATGTGACCATAACCTTAATGTGTAAGCTTTCAACATGGTCTAATCGGGTCTTGATACTTTTGTCTTTATATGATCAGGTAGTTTAAGGCCGTGATGAATGATTATAGGGTACCCAGATACAGTTTTATAGATAAAAGGATGGAAAACTCTCATTCAACCTAGTGATCAGCTAATGATTAGATGTGAGTAGACATAAAAAGAAGATTCTTCTCTTGCAGGCATGGAAGCAGCACTGTGTTTCCCCCTCCTCTCTCAGCATGGCAATGAGGACTGGGAGGGCTCTGGAGAGCATCAGTGCTGGCGAGGGTTTGTTTCCTTGCTAACACATAGGCTGTCTGTAGCACAGTGTTTGCATCCCAATAGCTCCAATTAGAATAAAAGTGTATGTAGGAGGGGGAGATAATTATTTATGCAGATTGGAACTGGCCCTGTATAATGGTAGGGGTCTTATGCATATGCTTTCTTTCATCAGTTGCTAATGAGCATATCATAGGAATTTAGTGGAAACTAGTATTTCTTTTTAATTGAAAAGTTGTGGGTTTTACTTTTGTTCAGTAAGTATAGCCTCTCTGGAATGTTTTCCACACCCAGCACAGAGCATTTATTATTTCCACTGGTAGGGAGTGGTAGTAGTTAAAACTAGGAATGATGTAGAGGGATAATCCAGAAGGTAACTGGGACAGAGAGGTACCCTAGCATCTTCTAGGGTTGAGAGATATGCAGGGATAATCTGGAATCTTTGAGAAAAGGTAGTTGTTCTGCATTTCTCATCTTTCTTTTTAACAGTGTCATTGTCTTGAGGGAAACCTGGAGGAAATCCCTTGGAGATCATGGGAACAGAACTAGAATAGTCAGGGAATTTTTCTGTGATTCTGCTCTTCCTTACAATTCTGACATGGTTTCCTTTTCTTTGTATTGATTGACTTTTTCTTCCCCTTCAATCCTGTTCCTATGTCCTGTCTTCCTATCAAATTCGCATTTGATATATATACCTCCTATCTTTTCCTCCTGCCATATTAAACCATAAATATTGTGTGTCCAATCCCAATATACATCCATAGAAATTGATAGTATCTGCTCAGTACCTTAATGCCTCTATAGATTCTTGTGTGTTCGCTCTCTAAATCAGAGTGAGACTGAAGTGACCAGACACTGGAGCTGTTGGATGAAGAAGCAATGGAGCTTCTTCACTCCCACATTGTTCACGTGGTTGTGTGCTTTATCAGACCCGTGTAAAATGGCGGGGGGAAATGGTCATGGTGAAATCCTCTTCATAGCCATTTTTCTACATCCTTCCCTTTTCTCCTATCAACTCTTGCAGTGCTTCAGGTGAGGAGGAGTCAGACTGAATTCGGCATGAATATACTCTATAGGCTTGGTTTCTATAATCTCATCATCCACTGAACTAAAAGTGAGGTATCTCTACCTAGAAAGTTTAAAAGAAATATAAAAGGTTGTTTGTGGAACAAGAGCATTGTAACAAAGTTGTAGCAATTATCAATGTGTAAGCAAGCTGACTTCCCACATTCCAGTGCTCTGGGCTTGCTCTGGGTTTTGTTCTTTAACTTTTATTTAGTTTCAGTCACCCTGCTCCTCCTGACTGAGGCTTCTGAGGCTGCAAGCCCTTCAGGCAGGGGACCTCTGCCCCTCAGGGCAGACCCTTTCCACTACACACACAAGCACACAGACATACTTTGATTATACTTCGTCAGATCTTCTGTCATTAATCAAAACGAGATTGTTCTCGTTTCAGTGCAAACATAATAATAGGTTTGTGGGCCCAAAATCAGACCCTGTAGATGTTCTAATGATGATGAACCTGCAGTAGCAGAGGATGTTGGCTGGACATTTTAGGCTCAGAAACCCGGCTGCCCGCCATGTCAAACAGGGATGGAGAATGTGCTTTGCACCTGGGGATTGGACTCTATAGGCTTCTAAGTGAGTTCCACAGCTGTATTTTCCTATGTTCTCCTGTATCTTGGTGGGAAAGCTGGTGCTGAGAGCTGCAATGTGTGAAGATCCTTTGATGGTGATTAGAGAGTGTGTTCCTTTTGTCTTTCCTCTGCTCTGTCTCTTGGGAGCAGATTGTTTATATTGCTAGAAATTGTTAATGCAGTTAAACTATCTCCCAGCATGCAAACCTATGTCATTCCACTCTGTTAGTGTCCCTTGGCTAAAAAAGAATGCTTTGATGTAATTGTATTTGAGTTGCCTTATGATTTATTAACAATTCCATTAAAATACCATGGAAGTCTGCTTCAGTGAGAGAGTTACACAATTCACAGTAGAAAAGACAAACTTTCACCAAAAACAGCTTTGCATGATCTTTCTCCTCCTTCCCCTCTTATGGATTCCCCTTTAAAAAATAAATCAAATTCAGCCTGGTGTGAACTGTGCAAGAGCTTGGTTAGGACTTCAGGGTCATACAGGTTGTTGAATTTCTTAAACACATGTTAAAGAACATTTTTGGGCTATAAATGACAGCAGGCTGTTAGCTGTTAATAGAGAGTAGTGTCTTCATAGGTACAGCTTAAAGTCCAAATCTGTTTTAAAGAACAGCAGTGTAAGCTTAAGAGCTCAGCCTCAGCACTGCCAAAAGAAAACCGTTTCTGCTACAGTTTTCTGCTGCTGTTGCTGTCCTGAATTAACATCCCTGAGTTAGAGAAGGATGGTCAAATTGCACTGACAAGAAGCTTGTGAATTGATTTAATTCTTACACAGTTGATTACACACGCTAATGAATTGATTTTGTGCATTAAAAATATATATTAATTTTTTCTAGTGTAATGTATTATGGAAACCTTTGGTAATTGTTTTTCTAGCTTTTGACATCTTATTTTATGAATGATCTCTCTAGAGGGCTTAAGGTTTGGCCTTTTTTTACTATGCATGTTCCATGCAAATCCAGCAGAAACATTGCTTCAGTCTTGGTTGTGCATGGGATTTAAAAGCAAAATCTTTATTGTGTATGTGTGCAGTTACTCCAACAAATGTTCATGACATCTTGTGTGAGCAGCAGCAGCAACATGTAAAAGGAGTATATAGTGATTAATTAGAAACACTATATTTTTAAAGATGGTGAGTTTTTAAGTTAATTTATAGCTGTCACTTAAAGCTGGTGAAATTGTACTTAAGAGATGTTTTTTGACTTCTCTGGGTTTTTTTGATTTGTTTTGTGTTTTTCTTTTTTTTTTTTAATTGTACATAGCTATGGAGCATAACATTTTTGTAGAAGTCATTCAAAAGTTGCTTAGCTCATGCTTCACAGCTCATGTCCAGCATTTTCACTGTGCTTTGCTGCTACCAAGTCCCTCTTTTGGATGAGATATTAAAAGTACCATCTGGCCATCCATAAAGTAAAAGACTTACGGCCCTGCCTCAAAAACAACAATAAACTTCCACACCCCCTCCCCAATGGATGACCCAGAAAACATGTTCTCTTTCCTTTAAATGGATCTCATTGCACTTAAAAGGTGGTGTTTAAAACACTTTTTCATGTCTGTTTGTGCTGCTCAGAAGGAGCTTGTTATTTTGTAAGGTCTTTGAGATGAAGATGTAAAGTAAAACAAGTTTTCATACTCAGTGCTTTTTCTGTTGTATTTTTTTTTTAGATACTTCAAGAAGTGTCAAGGCATCTCCAGAAACAGCTGAAATCTTTTTTCAGAAGCTAAGAAATAAATATGAATTCACAATCCTCGTGACTTTAAAACAAGCCCATTTGAATTCAGGGGTTATTCTCTCTATTCATCATTTAGATCACAGGTAAGTACTGCTACCTGTGTGCTGGTTAATGCAAGTAGATGTATTTATGCAGTCAAAAATTGGACATAAATTAGGGCAAAATTGTTGTGCGGCAGGTCTTTTGCAAATATTTATAGTGTTTGGATAGGCATCTTGCACAGATCCATAAAAATGCACAAGTCCAGATCAGCCAAGGGAAAATGAAACAGCTGTTACTCTTTAATGTCTCTTGCCACCAAGGGCATGAAAAGCCAGTTCTCTCTTGTCGTTCATAACTGTAAGGACCAGATGCTTGACTGGTGTGAAACTGTCACATCAATACAACTACACTGATTGACAAAGCCTGGCCCTGTATGCCCAGCTCTTCACCAGTTGGTTTTTAACCCTGCAAGCATTCAAAAAAAAAAAAAGGCAAAAAAATTAAAATCAAAAGATCCTCCAGTTATGGACATACCCCTCACATGAATGGCAAAGCCCTTTACCCAAAGTTTTGTCAGCCATAAAGTGAATGACATGGAGTATTTAAGGGGATTATCCTTTTGATAGGATAATGACTGCTAGAGAAATAAAATATTCTTTATATATCTGTCTAAGTCTGTGACAGAATAAGAAGGAGTTTTAAAATGTGTACTTTCTAAGCAGTTATTAGCACAAGCAACAGATGATCTCTGCCTTAGGTTCATAGCCCTTTTTATTTTCTTGTGTACAATCCCATAATTCTTTTTCGATGACCTCACTACAAAATAGAAGAAAAAAACCAAAAGGTAAAGACAGATGTTCAAGCAAAGGAAAATTCTTCTGTGATAGGAGTGTACAAGTTTTCATTAGCAGGCATGGTGCCAGTTATTTTGTGCTGGAAGATGCTCCAATTCTACATTTATTCCATTTCTCAGAGGCCTCATCTTATGCAATTCACCTATTAAAAAAAAAAAAACCCAAACCAAACAAAAAACACAAAAGAGGAAAAAGGAAACACAAAAAGGAAAAAGAAGAAAAGGGAAAACAGGGTTCATTATGCCAGGTTTTATAAAACCATCTTTAAATCTTGCAAGAGGGTGGTTGAATGCATCCCGCGTGATGTTTGCAAATGTTGTATAATGGAGGAGCCAAGGGGCTTCTGTATTTAACGTTACTCGCTTCTCATGTGCAGGAGTGAGGAATTTGCAAGGGACAGACGGCATAACTGTGATTATTGAGTTTTGAAGTCAGTGAACTGTGTGTGCAATTCATCATGGACGGAAAAGTTTGTTCTGGCTCGAATAAGAGAGTAGGTCTGCAGAGCCAGATGTGTCCAACAAGCTTGTTTCTACATTTGTATGAAGGACATGAGATGTTTGGGCTGTTAAAAGGGATAATGCGACTATATTTGAAGTTTCAAAATTGGAGACAACAACTTTGTGTGCCAATATAGCATGTGGCTATGTAGATGTGGTCACCAATGTGAAAGTCTCGGACTCTGGAATAGCCATATCCTTTCTGAAAGGAGGGAGTGTTTTCTAGAAAACCTTTCCTGGCCTCAGGAATGGCATAAAGAAAGAAACCAGGCTCAGAAGATTAAAAAAAGTGTATAAAAAATTTGGCAAACACTAACTTGCGGTGTGGTCAGCTGGGAGAAAGCACTGCCACTTAGCAAACAAACAGTGGTAAAAGTATAAAAACTAACTTGTGAACTTCCATTGAAGGGTTGCAGAAGAATTTGAGGTATTGTTTGGGAGAATTAATTGATGCTATCCAGCCATGGCAAAGGAAAGAGCAGTGATGGTGTCCAGGTCATGTGGCCGTAAAAACACAGTGCTGATTTGCTGGTTCATCCATGTCAGCTGTCTATGCCCATATAAAATACAGTTGTGAAAAGGTGAAAATGGGATTCTGAAAATCACAGAATCACAGGTCATTAGGAGTTGGAAGGGACTTCAAAAGATCATCTAGTTCAACCCCACTGCCTGAGCAGGATCACCTGGATTAGGTCACACAGGAATATGTCCAGGTGGGCTTTGATAGAAGACTCCACAACCTCTCTGGGCAGCCTGTTCCAGTGCTCTGTCACCCTCACAGTGAAGAAGTTTTTCCTTATATTCAGATGGAACTCCCTATGCTCCAGCTTGGACCCATTGTCCCTTGTCCTATCACTGGCCATCATCGAGAAGAGCCTGGATCCATCCTCCTGACCCTCACCATTAACATATTTATGGACATTATTGAGGTCAGCCCTCAGTCTTCTCTTTTCCAAGCTATAGAGACCCAGCTCCCTCAGGCTTTCCTCATAAGGAAGGTGTTCCACTCCCTTCAACATCTTGGTGGCCCTGCGCTGGACTCTCTCAAGGAGTTGTATGTCCTTCTGGAACTGAGTGGTCCAGAACTGGACAGAATACTGCAGGTGAGGTCTCACCAGGGCAGAGTAGAGAGGGAGAAGGACCCCTCTTGACCTACTTGCCATCCCCCTTCTAATACCCCCCAGGATGCCATTGGCCTTCTTGGCCACTAGGGCACATTGCTGGCTCATGGCCATTCTGCTGCCCAGCAGGCCCCCCAGGTGGGATGATTACCACTAATCTAATCACCAGGGATGGGTGATTAGATTTTTAACTATATTGGTAACATTTGTACTTGTCCAATAAATTTCTCTTAGACCTTAAATATTTGCAGGATTTTTTTGTTATATTTTCACCATCTTTTGTTTATCTACATAATGGAATTTGAACTGTGTTAACTGTGATAGACAGCATTTGTCAAAGGTTTTGGCTGAAATCAGGTCTGCATTATGTACATAGGTATTTTTACTGCGAATGCTTGACTTAGTGGCATTGTTGAGTGTTTTTGAGTCTCTTTCCCCTAACTGTGGAAATTTTTAGTACTTTTAATGTTAAACTGTGGGCAATGTGAAGAATGAAGGTAATATCCTTGCTGAAAAAACTCCTATCACCATTTTAGCCCCTGTGACCTCTTTATCTTAGGATGTCCTCTTCAGTGATGGCTAGTGTTTGCAATATTTCATATCGGGATGTATGATTTATGGTTTTGCTGTCTCCTTGTAGCCTTTGGATAAAACTGAAGAGGAAGAATGTTTAGGCAAATAGAATCACTGATCAGGTCAGCTTTAGATGAAGTAGCTAAAGTAAAATCTACTTGTGCATATATCATTGCTTTATTTGGGAGATTATTAGGTAATAAAATTCTTCAAGTTTCTTTTTAATTAGTTTTAAGAATGGTAGGCTTATTCTGATCCCCTCTACAGTCAGGTAAAATCCTCTTTACCTTCATCAGGTGTAAAACCAGTCTGAAGAAAAGTATGGCCAGAAAGAACTTGTGGCTGTTAAATTAGATGCGCCCTTAAGCTTTTAAAAAAGACCTTCTGGTCTATTCTGTGCTAGCATATACAGAAAGATGTCTGTGTGCTATAATAGAGTTTTTTCAGTTTAATTGTACTAAAATGAGTAGTGAATTGGGCGTGGATAATACTGGAATTAGGTTAGTGTCTCTATAATATCTCAGGGTTTTCATTTAGACAAGAGAATGTAAAAGCACTTGGATGGGTACATTAAATATATCTTGTTTCAGTGCTGGATTTCCATCTCTGATCTTGTCCGCTTCTGACCAGGGCCGTGTCTGTTACATCCCTTTTAATTCTTAAACAACTTCTTGTGAACTCTGTCCCAGCGGTAGTCATAGTTGGTATGAGAAGTAGCAACACCAGATCTGACTCCACTTCTTTGCGCCAGCTTTAGCCTTGTAGAGCTCCTCTGATGTCACAAAAGTCGCACTAGTATTGAACCGCTGCCGTGTGAGATGGAATCACACCTGGCTACATTCTTAATTTACAGAAGTCAGCACTAGCTCTTACTTTTCTGCAGTGAGTGGGATGGTGGTAAGGAAGGCTGGAGGTAGCAGTAACTGAAGGATATAATCAGTTATGACACAAGTAACTTTTAACATGGTTGATTTTGTAGAGGTTTCGTAACATCTAATTGTTCTAAGGTAAAAGATTTTCTAGGGTACAAGGAAATCAAAATGCTTGTTTAAAAAAGTGGAAAAGGGTATGTTCGTTCAATGCCTGGGGAATATTTTATGCATTTTTGAAAATAGGTCAGAGTAAAAAATTATCCTCTCTTTGCATGGATCCAGCAAAATTGGTGCAAATATGTTGGTTGACAATAAGAGAAGACATTTTTTACATTACAATTACTTTTTTGTAACTTTATAATTGTTTTAAAATTATATACTTAAAATACTTTGTATAATTCAGAGCTTACTTATTAAGTCTCTATAGTCTAGTTTTCTGGGTATTCTTTTTTTTTGTTCTTTTTTTGCTGGTTCTTTTTTGAGGAACATAAAAAAATGAACACTTCTGCAGAGATATGGTCATGCAGCTACTTAAGACTTAAGAAGTTGATGGAACTGCTCTTCCAAAGTTTCCCCTCCAATATCACGTGGTGAATGCTGCCCCTGGGCTATCAGGTAGATGCAAAAATTCTCCACATAAATCTGAGGCTTGGGCATTTGATGAGTTGCTCCTCAAAGGATTTTTTTGAAGATACAGTCATCTTTCTCTATCAAATGTTTTTATTTTTCTTTTCTTTGTTGAGGATCACAGCTCCCTTCCCCTTTTATAATGACTACGCTTTTTTCTAGTATGCAATATATTCAAATCCATAAAACCTCATCTTAAATAGAGAGAATCTGAAAAGATACCTGTTGCTATCTTTAATAACTTTCTAAGTTGTTCATATTCTCTCAGAGAGTTGCTTTTATCCCCACTGACTGGAGCGGCCAAGGAGTTGAGGCAGTTATAGTTTTGGGTGAAAGCTTGGAGGTGATGCTTTCAAGAATATTCTTGTGGGGCCACAGACTCAGAATTGCATGCCAGCAATCATCCCAATGAGTTTTACAAACTACATCTTTTGGGCAGATTTAGCTATGGAGCATATCTGAAAAATAGAAGTTATGAATGTTTTGTTAAATGGGGAGTGTCAACTTGACCACATAAAGTGCCCTGGCTAAAATGCATTGTACTTTACAATAGCAAGGTAAATAATTGTGTGAATGAAGTGTTGCCTTAAGCCCAAGTGCAAGCACTTGTGTGTGCTTGCCCTCAGCCTTTAGGTTAAGCTGTATTATCCTCCTCATTTCACTTCTGAATTTGGCTCACCTCCTTCTTGATGGAAGAATCAGCAGAGAGATGATTTTAATCTTCGGCGGGGTTGTAATATGTGTTAGGTCTCACTATTACATCGTATTTTTTCATTTTATTGGCAAGAGCAGAGTGATGTAATAAAGCTTTTTCCTCCCTTCATGCCTAAATGGCTTTATGCAACTAATGCTGTATTCACATCTCTTGAGATACTGTGTATTAGGGCTCTTAAAGGATGAAATAACTGGTTGTAGTTTAACCATTCTTTCCTTCAGTTAACGCATTTTGTACCCTGAAACAGAGAACTGAAATCAATAGAATATTATGGACAGGCATTCCCTTCACTTAACTGTGTATCTCTACTAATTTATTCCGTTTCTGCCTTATTTAGCATTTGGTTTTGCAGCTGTTGGTGCCTTGTGCTTATCTGCTGTCAAATGGACTGTACCATACAGCAGTCTCCGACCTCTCCCAGTGTCCACGAGGAAATTATCTGCGACAATTTCTCTCTCTTACCGATTTAGCCTTAGGAGGAGCTAAGTTGCCAGATGCAACTCCCGATGCATGAGTTTTGTTCTGTTATTTGACCATTGTACTAAAATAGAGGTGGAACTGTCTGTTCCCTGCTCTTGATGTATAGTGTCTGTATTTCTGGACTGCCGTGTGAAATCTCCTCTCTGACACTGCAAAATCCACTGCAAACGCATTATGCTGAGAAAAACTTCCAATATTTACCACTTAAGGCAATACCAGAGAGTTATGTTTTTTTTTTTTTTTTTCTCTAAGGGTGGCTCTCCCCCTCCCCATCAGCAACTTGCAGAGCAGATGCTAGATAAGAATAATATGGGATTCATTTTCAAGCATTAAAGCTGTATGCGGTTGTTCCCTGTGCCTAAAGATGTAGCTTATTTCTGCTTTTTAAACCACACTGTGCTATTCTTTGCTGGAAGAATGGATGGTTGTAATTGTCTCCATTTAGGTTTTTTATTGTGGTAAATCTTAGTTTCTTACTATTCTGTCAATAATTATGAGCTCTCTTAAATTTATTCATATCAATCAATGGCTTTTGAATTGACTTCCTTTAAAACCTTGGTGGTGTCAGCCTTCTTGTCTTTTGATGCAGCTTGTGTGTTTCATGAAAGATGTCAAAAAAAAAGGTATTTTCCTTCATTCATTCGTTGCTTTTCTAGTGTGTGAGAAGATTCTGTGGGACAAAGGGGCCTCTGTGTAGCCACTGACAGTTTGGCTGGGCTCTACCACAGAAGAGAAAGGTTCCTTGTTCCTGATGGTTTGGGAGATTAACTTCTATCCCCTGGTGTGAGATTGGATGGGAAAGCAGCATTTTTGTGTTAGACTTTAATGAAATGTCTTCATAACATAGGGAATGACCTGTTTCTAAGTGTTAGTTGTAAGGGATGTTATTAAATTGATTGGTGCATTGTCACCATTTTCTGTTTTTTTTTTTCTTTGGATTAGTTTATGCTTCATGACAAAAAAAAAAAGAATAAAAGGCAACACCCCCCCCAAACCAATATGATGTAAATTCTTGTAATGTACCTATCTTAAAACCACCTTCCTGTAACTTTTGTTAAATCACATGTAGTCAGCCTGTCTGCTGATGTAAATCATTGCAGTGCCAACTGATCCGGGGTTATTTGGTCAAAAACTTATTACAAAATGCTCACACGAGCCCAGATCCTGTAGTTTGAGTTGAGAAAAGTTACAGACCTACTTGAATAAGAGACAAAAGATTTTTCCCTGACTGAGACACTGAAAACTGCCACTGAAATAGCTGAAATGTTAGTTTTGACAGATGTCATTATTTTACTCTTCTTGTTTGAAAGGATTTCTATTAACAAATAACAAAGAAATCTGTATTCTGTCAGGGTCGGAAACAGGAAGAGTTGTGATGAAACTGGCTCTTTTAGTAATGTATATAAATGGGAAAGTCATTATTTTATTTTCAGTTGCTTCTCTCTCTGTGGAAGAACTTTTAATAAAAAAGAGACTAAGAGGGATGCTTTATGCCAATTGGTTTTAAGGTGCTTGATCTGAGAATGCCTATTCATTCCTTTATTTTTAGTAGAAAAGGGAGCTTCAGGTAGACAAGATTGATATTAGTTGGCTGTTTGAAAGTGAGAAAAAAATAGGAATAAATATGTTGATAAATGGGATTAGTGAGAGAGATAGGGGAAGCACAAGAGCAGTTGCTCAAAGACAAGAATTATAATTCAAAAGTTTTTTTTTTCAACTACGCAGCTAGAACAGGGGTGGCATGGACAATGTGCCGTAATGCCAAGTGTGAACTTTTGCAAGACTGAATCAGCACTTTTGGGGAGAACAGTTCCTCTCTGAGTGCTTGGAGGAGTTCAGTAGGACCTCAGCTCTTGCTTCTAGCTCCTGCTGAGCTCCCACAGGTGCTGTGGGAAGGCTGGCTGGGAGCCTTGCTTTGTCATCGGCAGCAATGCTAAAGGGTCCAGGATATCTTGGTGCTGTGATGACCGGGGTCATCATAGCGCTATAGCGGGGGCATTATAGCGCTAACCTCAGCAGAACCTATGCAGACTCTGCTGGTGGGGAAGGCAAGATTCTGTCCTGTGAACATGCCAACGAGGAGGGTGTTGCTTGCTGCATGTCCGAGCATGGGGCTCTGTCTCCTCTTCGCATCAGGAATGCACTTTCCTCCTCTCAAGCAGTTGTTGTGATGGAACAAAGCTGAAATGCTTGTCTTTTCTACTAAAAAAAAAAAAAAGAAAATAAACAGCAGAAGACATGCAATTGCCAGAAAGATGAATAGCTCTTTGCCTGATTTCGATCAGTGACTTGAACTTGGTTCTTTTCTTTGAGACGTGTCCTGAGAAGTGTCATTCTCCCATTCTGTCTTTTTTTAGGGTGTCCCCACCCTAGCCCCCCAGTCAATGCAGTGAAAAGCTTTGTTGGCAGCTCCTGGCCAGAGCTATGCTAGCAAACCAAACAGCACCCAGCCCAAGCTGGAGCAGTGGCCTGTGTTTTCCACTCTGCATAGTTATTAGCATCTTCCTTAGCGTGTTTTCCTGCCATTAGCACCCTTGCAGATGATGCCAGAGCATGGTTTGTGGGGTAGTATTGGCCAGGGACTGTTCCCAACAGGCAGTGTGAAAAAAAACATCCATCCCAGGGAAAAATTGGAAGAGAGGACCCATGTAGTTGTGAGTTGCAGAGGGGCACCACTGTTAGTATTTGTCTTCAGGACCAGGGAATGAGACTCTCTGGCTTATTTTATTTGCATAGACATAGGATTTCATATCAGTTTAGTGTATTTAGATTTCTCTTAGATCTGTCATTCATTTTCACTGATGAATTCTACATAGTGGGAGAGTCTCTTCAGGTCAACCTGAGAGACTGGTTTTAGCGTCCTGGAAGTGCACTGTGTTTCATTATGGGAAATACCCATTTCTGATTTAGACCTCTCTTCGCTTGGGTCTCTGCTTTCAAATAGTTAACAATTGTGATATTAAAGAGTATTTGAGGAAGTCTTTCAGACTTATATTTGCTCTCTCTGTCACTCTTTTTAACAAGTATTTCATCCTGGACCCCACAAGTGTTGCTGAGAGAATGTTTGTTTCTGTCAAAAGATTCACTTTTAATCATGAGATTGGTATTTTTGAACAAAAATATTCTACGTCACAGTGTTTTTCTCTGGCTTTTAAAAGCGTGTTCAGTAAAAGAATGGGACAGAAACCAAATCAGTGCCTTTCCTGCCCACTGTGCACTTGCATTAATTGCTACCAATGTATCCAGTAAAGATCAGTTTTTAATTTATCACTCCCTGGCAAAACTGCCAGTCATCTCTTGCCTAAGCAGAGCTCTAGTTAGTTAGGGAAAAGGGAAGAGTCAGTAAGACCAAGCAGTGCTGCAGTAAGAGGTGAGGACTGGGTTTATACAGCTATAGTGCAGTTGCCACTTGGCATTTAGAATACATCAGGGGATATTTTGATGCTGTATTGTTCTAGGGGATGCTCCAAGCAATAAAAACTTGTAGTTAATGTTTCAGAACACTTTAAGTGTTACTTTGAAACAGAAAAATAAGACTCTCACTCCTGACTGCCAGTCATCATACCATGGAAAATAGCAAATAATGCACTGTTGAATGTGGTGGCTGTGCGGCGTGAATTGCTTTCACATCTTCATAATGTACACCCAGCAGAGCTGCTTACTGCTATGGTAGCCATAGTTTGCAGTGAATAGGGTCTTCTGAGCAGAATCTCTTTTTTTTTTTTTAATGTTTTATGTAGTTACATCTAATACACAAGTTCTGCCTTTTTTATCAGAGGTCTTCAGATAAATATTTTTATAAGTAATGGAGATATGAATTTTAATTTTTAAGTACATATTCCTCTTTGTTTTACCAGTTTTCCTTTTCTTCTTAGTGTAGAACAAAGAGCCATGAAGAACTCTTTTAACATTATACCTATAAATGTAAGTAGTAAAAGTTTAAAGAACTCCCCACCCTGTAATAAATTCATAAGCAGCTGACAAGATAGCTCTTGCCTTTAGCTTCTAAAGCATTTGTCTACATGCTGTAAATTGAAGTAAATTTTTATTAGTTGCCTGGAGTAAGAGTGGGCAGCTACAGTGTGTATTTGCTGTGCGAGCAGGGATACTAAATGAGCATGTGAGCCATCAAAGACTTGGTCGTTAGCTGGAAGGGCCATACCTCCCTCTTCTCAAAAACTGCTTCTGCGTACATCGGGACCACCTGGTGTTCCCCCTCCTAAATCTGCAGCTTTCTGCAGCGCATCCTGACTTCTGCCCTGGGCTGGTCTGTCACAGCCTGAACAGGTCATACATTGGCTTATGCAGACCACTGCCCTTCACTGGGACAAGTGGTGGCAGCTCTGTAGTTGAGTGGGTCTGCCAACTCTCATCTCTTATCTAGCAGTCATGATAGAGCTGGGCAGCAGAAGAATCATAGCTGTTTTACTGTCTCAAACTCCGCTGGGGCGTTTATGAAAATGTCTTCCTCTTGTGGAAATAGGCTCAGCCTCAGTACATGAGGGATTGCTGGCTGGCTGGTTTCCAAGCAGAGCGGCTGATCTTACGGTGGCCTTGGCTGTTGCCTTTGCAATGACTGTGCGCGCACAGTGTTCTGCGGAGGTGTAACAACCTAATTTTTTTTTTCCAGTTGGCATTTTGCTCTCCATATGTCAACCTTAGTAAACCTAAGCGTGTATCATCATTTCCCTGTTAAATTAAATCCATTTGACCCAAAGCATATGTGGTTTTTGGGGGGCTAAAATCAAGTAGGCTGGTATTGATTAAACAACCACAGAGATCATGGATGTTAGTAGAAGGGAAGCAGGTTCTGCTGTTGTACTGTGCTTCTCATTGTGGTTTATTTTTTCACTCCAAGAGCCATTTGCCTTTTGCAGTATAGAATAGCTGTTGGAAGAAGTAGTAGGGATGTTAGTAATGGGAATTTGTTGGCTGATGCTTTCTCTGTGATAGGTGGCTTGGGCTGGTGTGGAAAAGAAACCAGTGATTCAGCTGATTAGGTTCCCCTCAATCTTTTCAATAATGAGTTTCTTGGTCAGGAGAAGACTGCGGTATGGTGCTGTTGGTGTTTCCTTTGGGAGCAAGTCCCTTAGAAGATAAGATCACCCTCTTTTCTCTCTCAGCAGGCTAGTAATCTTCAGTATGCAGAGAGGTTTGGAGCATTTTTGTTACTTTAAATAAGTTTTTTAAATCCAGGTGAATTTGTTGATGCATAGCTTGCTTCCTCAGTGACTCTTCCAAACCTTTGGAAAGTGCATACCCAAGTGTGTGCTTTGTAACTGCCTTACAGACAGCATGAGAAGCCTCACTGCGGCCGTTCCTACGCATCAGCACTGAGTCTTTTCCCATCTTCTGAAGCTCACGAGACTGAGCCAGAGCCATTTAAGTCCAGGCAATTAAGCAAATACAGAAAAGTGGAATAGTGAGCGCAGTATTTTGTAAAAGAAAACACTTCCCCAAGTTTCAATGTCATGGTGTTAGTCTAAGCCAGAGGGAATATTGTTCTGCCTGTCATTCCAGTTGCTTTTCTAATTGTATTTTCCTGCTGTCTCTACAGATTATTAGTAAGCCATAAATTATTCCCCTAATAATGCTCTTAATGGCTATTATTTTCTTTTTCATTTTGGTGCGTGTTTTCTCTAACAATCACCAAGCCTTTGGAAGGTAGATGTTTTTGTTAGTTTACTAAATGGAAGAGTAAAAGAGATTGCATGTGGATCTCAAAACAGTGTGTTAATCACAGTTAAAACAATCCCCCAAGTATCCACTTTTTTTGCACAGCTTTGTGTGTAGAAAGATTTCCTCGCGTATTTCACTGTCATCAAATATCAGCATCTGCTCTCAACAGCTCTAAATTCCCAACGTTTTTACAGAAATTTCTTTTTCTTTGGAAATCTATGTTTCAGTCTCAGAGATCTTATTATGTCACCTGCATAAGTGGCAACATCAGTGATCATTCTATACCTTCTGTACTGACTCTGTGTCTGCAGCTGTATTTTGTTCCCTGCCTACCCGCATCTCTGTGTGCAAGCATCAGTTTTGCCATTGACTTTGAAGAGTGTGGGAGCTAGCTTTTGGTTCTGCCAGGAGATAATGTTTCAACATATCCATCCTTTTCTTTTTCCAGATTGGAACTGCAACTAGGTGGAGCCACTTAAAAGTTGCTGGAGGAGTCCGGTTCTGTAACATTCCCCTTTGTTAGATTGAGAGTGACCTTATTTTTATCCTTGAAGCTTGAATTATGAAGGGAGTTATTAAGTTGACTGATGTCCTTCCACTATTGCCCATTTTTTTTTCCAGACAGGCTTTCAATTAGTTTACACTTTTTGCCAATGCAAAAGATTATTTCTGGGCCATGAGGTAAATTATCTCAGATTTAAAAAAAAATATTGCTGATGCTGGTTTAACTTCTTTAATACTGGGGATTAAGAAGAAATTGCCATTTTCCAGTTTTGCAAAAGGATGGATAGCTGTTCTTGTGCTTTTGCTAGATATTTTCCACTGTGAAACACCCTGAAGGAAGAAGAAATTTGCACTGAGCCCAACCTCCTCTGAGGGATAATGATTGTATGAGATGGTTTTGATTTGGTCTTATCCTCACTCTCGGAAACTGCAATCATTGTCTTGTCTGTTCTTTCATATGGATAGCCTGTTTGATGGCATCACCCTAAAACATGTGTGCACTGAGATTACAAACCTCTGTCATGCCTGATTGCAGGTGCAAGAATAGACAAAAACGAATTGTCTGTTCTCCAAGTTGTTGTGCACATCATATGTTATTTTCCTTGCTTTTTAGCTGTAGGTTGCAGATGATTACTAGAGAATCACCATGTCTGTGTTTCTTCCTATTTTAAAAGCTTTTTAAGGGGGGATGGACATGACTTTAAAATGAGAAACTTAGCACCTAGAAGGCAAATGGTTGGTCAAGCTTGTTCCCAAAAGAGTTCTAATATGCAAGGAATAGGCCTGTCTGACCCTAGGTATCACGTTTGGTTATGGGCTGCTTTTAAAATGATCTGCATGCGTTTCACCAGCAGTGATTGTGTTTGCAATCTGAAAATTTGGAGCATGGTGCACTTCTCTCGCTACAGCTGCAATACTGGTTTTTTTACCATTTACATACATATACGTGCATACACGTACATACCCCCTCCTCCTCCCCCTCCAAATACATATACTTATTTAACAAAGTAAATATAAACACAGAGATACATTGTTCTGGAGAGTTATACTCGCTGATTTTGTATTTCTATGGAGAAATTTTTTTATGAAAAGATGTAAACACTATAAAACCATAGAATAATTTGGGTTGGAAGGGACCTTTAATAGCCATCTGGTCCGAGCACCCCTGCAATGAGCAGGGATATTTTCCACTAGATCAGATTGCTCAGAGCCCCATCCAACCAGACCTTGAATTGTTTCTAGGGATGGGTTATCTAGCACCTCTCTGGACAGTCTGTTTCAGTGTTTCACCACCCTTATCATATTTTTTTTTCCTTATGTCTAGTCTAATCTAAAACTATTCACTTTTAGTTTAAAACCATTACTCATTGTCCTATTGTTGTGGTTTCACCCCAGCTGGGAGCTAAACACCATGCAGCTGCTTCCTCTAAAATGTGAGGGCCGGGAGAAGGGATGGAAAGGAAAACCAACAAAGAAAAACAAACCTCATGGGTTGGGATAAGGACAGTTTACAGTAGAGAGAGATAATGATGATAGGATTTTATAATAAAACATATGAAAATGGTCATACAGGATATAATCTCTCACTGAACTGCACACCCCAGGTTCTACAGCTCAGACCTGTCCTGGAACTGGATCCCCCCAAAACCCCACGTCCTGAAGCCGTGCCCTCCTCCCCCACTGACCACCCTTTATGCTGCGCTCATCCTAACTCCCAAACACAGTGTTCCACCGGCTGCTGGAACAAAATGAACTCCGTTCTAGCCAAAACCAGGACACCTATTGCAACAGGCACTACTAAATGTTATGACCTCCCATACATCCCCTTTAAGTATGGAAAGGCTGCTATAAAGTGTCCCCAGAGTCTTCTCCAAGCTGAACAACCCCAAATCTCTCAGCCTTACATCTGAAAGCAAACAGCAGTGTTCAGTCTCAGTCCTGCTCACTTCCCTGGGTGGAAGTTGCTAATGATGTCTCTGTCACAAAACTTGTTGCCTTTCGTGCCCTCAGAATATCCTTACTGTGTTTGAGGGTATGATGTAATTATTCATAACAGGGTCATTACATTTCCAATCAGATAATGTAATGGAAAACAGTCTTTCTAGAGGGAAAAAAAATATTTGGCATGGAATCTTGTGTACTTATATGAAAGTTGGAACCTGCCATTATGTGTTATTGAGAAGGATGCAGCGCAAATTGGGAACTTGTCTACTTTCATATCTGTATCTCATTGCTTGTCTTTCCCCCTCTTTTAAATAGTTCCTGCATGACAATGAGAAGTTGTGTTATGTAAAATGTTGCTGTGCTGCTAAGAATGGTTTATGACATTATGATGCATTTATGGTACAGGTACCTGGAGCTGGAAAGCAGTGGCCATCGAAATGAAATCAGGTTGCATTATCGTTCAGGCAGTCATCGCTCCCACACAGAAATATTCCCATACATCTTGGCAGATGATAAATGGCACAGGCTTTCCTTAGCAATCAGTGCCTCTCACTTGATTTTACACGTGGACTGCAATAAGTAAGTAAAAAGTGTTGTTTTTAATAAGAGTTGTCACATTTGGAATGTTCTAGCTCTGAGTAAATGAAATTCTAATGACTCGGGACTATATTTTTCCTTTTCAGAATTTATGAAAGAGTTGTGGAGAAGCCCTTTATGGACTTACCTTTGGGTACAACCTTTTGGCTGGGACAAAGGAATAATGCACATGGTTATTTTAAGGTATGCATTCTCTGAAAGGAAAGGAACAAACTTAAGTAAAAATTATTAAGGGATTAGAGCATCCTCCTGTCAGGAGAGGCTGAGAGATCTGGGATTGTTCAGCCTAGAGAAAAGAAGGCTTAGGGAGCATCTCATTGATGTGTATAAATACCTGAATAGGAGGGAATGAAGATGAGATCCACGCTGTTCTCAGTAGTACCCAAAGGCAGGCCAAGAACTAGTGGACAAGACCTGAAACACCTGAAATTCCATATGAACTTCAGAATCTAGTTCTATGGTGAGACTAGTCAGAGTAAGACTACTGTGGAGATTTTCAAAAGCAACCTGGACTCAGTCCTGCAGGAAGCACCTGGTGTATAGCAAGATTGAAGGCATGAATAACTTTTTGAATTGAAGTGTACATTTTGATCCCTCTGAGTCCATTAGGTAGCACTCATTGTTCACAGCCTCTGTGTGTGGTTTGGCCTCAGTCTTCTCTGGAGCTTCTTTAGTGCATGTTGTCATCCCTGTGGATGCCTTCCACACCACAGTCCCATTTTGCTCCCTGTAGGCATCCTTTTACTTGAGCTGAAAATAATTGATGATGTTGATCACAGACCCAATCACTTCTTAAAATATGACCTGCTAAATCCTTTTTTCAACCTAACCCGCTTTGACTATGGCTTTCACAGCAAGTTCTGTGCTTTTGTGCTAAAATCAGGTTTTGGTCTGCTAAGCTTAAATGTCGATTTGTACCCTTGTGTATGGAGTTCAGGGACACACTCAGATTTGAAAACTAAAGCAATACTTTATTTTTCAATTAAATGTGTGTTTCCTTTTCCTCCAAAAGCCTAATAGGAAGTCTTCTAAATAAGCTGCAAGGTTATATTTCTGGCTTAAATAGTTGACTCCAAGAATAAATTTAGAAAATACTAATGCATTGCCTAAACTGATGCCAGATAAACTGCATTTATTCTATGTGCTTATAATTAATATATTTTAAATATGACTTTTATTTTTGTGACTTCTCAGTTTTTGACCTGATTATATTTTTTTTTTTTCCAAATTATAGTCACTGCAAAGAAGCTCATTAGATGTAGAAAAATAAATACTCCAATAGGGGACTGTAATTTTTTCTTTGCTTCTTTTCAACAAAGATAGTATAGTTTCAAATCAGTTGCAAATTTAAACTAGCTTAACGGAAGTACGGAAATTGAGAGCTGTTAAAAGGGCATCGATACAGCCAAAATATTCTGTACTAACTGATTTCTCCAGCATGATATAATACCAATGGTCCACCTGCATCTGAAGACGTGACACTGTTGTACAGGATATTGATCAGCTTAGGAGATGAGTACTTTCAACTATTCTTAGTGTTTTGGAAAGCATATAGTTTTAAACACTCACTGTGGGAGAACTTCTACTGATCTGATTTTGAGAGGTCCCGGTGCTGAGCTATTTCTGAAAATTAGGCTGTGTTAAGTGGATTAAATGGATTGTCCAGAAGGGTCAAGGTACTTAAGCTTGAAAATAGATTTTATTTGGCTGCATTTGATTTTAGACCTGATATTGCTGCACGAAGCCAGTGTGCCTTGTAGGCACATTCACATTGGGATGTGTGTGTACCTTTTTTACTTTAAGGTCTGAAGACTGAGGAAAGGGCTTGCTCTTTGATTTCTGTTACCACATACCTTCTCTCAATACCTAACATCCAGTGGTGTGTTAATTTGAGCCACCAAGTTCTTTAGGAGCCTATGAAAAGCCTTTCATGTACTGCCAGGAGGTCTTGACTTGAAAATGAAAATGCTGTAACTTGGATCAACATGAGTTTTAACTTGATGACACTGAGGAAGGGAGTCGAAATGAATGTAGTGAGCTGTGGAT
Organism: Heliornis fulica; assembly: GCA_013399135.1. Classification (NCBI taxonomy): domain Eukaryota; kingdom Metazoa; phylum Chordata; class Aves; order Gruiformes; family Heliornithidae; genus Heliornis; species Heliornis fulica. The sequence goes on along the minus strand of VXBZ01008806.1, from coordinate 197,296 downwards.
TTGTTTATGAGATCATAGCTTTGTTGTTAAGGCAGAAATGTAGGCATAGTACTTCAGTACCCTCTTAGTTGCCCTCCAGCGACACTTCTCTGTAGGTCACTTAGGCTGCTAAGTTGCCCTGAGTCATTCCCTTGAGGTGTCAATTCTAGTTCTTTGACTTGCAACATCTGTATTGAATAGCATGTGTATGGGGATGAAATGTGGAGTTGACACTTCGGTTGCATTACATTCTTAGTGTTGTGAAATACTCTTTTTATAAGTGAGCTAAAGCATGTTGTAGTTATTTTGCTTTTCCTCCAAAGCTGGGGTTTTGGAGTTGCAGGGAGGGAGTCATGGATGAAAGGGACATCTGGAGTGAATGTGATAAGATGGCTCACTGAAATTGCTATTTGGTTAGCCCTTGCTTATAATTATATCCTAATGACTAAAGATGCATGCAAATTCTGCCTGCTAACATGCGATCTATCCTTCTGGGTGAAACTGGCCCTTTCCAGGTGGCATAGTTGAATTTCAAGCTAAACTTTCCTGAAGTTCTTGTGACGCTGCAGCTGTGTAACAGACATGGTGTTTCTTGGCATTCTTTGTGCTTTATGATTTTTGATCCCCATCAAAATCATAAAGAGTTTGCATGAATGTTACTTTAATCTTCACTTCTATTTGACAGTTTCAGCTTAGTAAAAAAAATTTGCATTTTCTTTAAAAGTGTGTTTCAAAGTAACTGAAAGTGCAACTGTTTTTCACATTACTTTTAAAGGTCATTTTCAAGCTTTTCTGCAATGGCTAACAAAAATAACAATGCATTCAAACCAACCAAACTCTTGTCACATAATTACATCTTGACATTTAATCTTATGTCTTTAAAAATGATTTGGTATGTCTGTATTTGTACATCTATCTATTTTACTGTCTCTTTATTCTTCTCTCACAGCATTGGGTCCAGGCAAGAAGCTGTGTATTCATAAGTGTTGTTTTTATCAGGCAGTTTTTCTGTGTGGGCTTTGATGTTTTGCATAGCGAGTGGAAAATATAATTTTGACAGGTAAAAATAAAGCATCCTTTTTTTTTTCTTTCCCTCTCCACTTACATGTAGGGCATAATGCAAGATGTGCAATTACTTGTCATGCCTCAAGGATTTATTTCTCAATGCCCAGATCTTAATCGCAGTAAGTCTATTAATTCTTATACTATAAAATGAAAGGGGTGTTTTGTAGCTACTTTTTATCCTACAAGCTTTCTTAAAACCTGAGTTTCAGTGGATTGGTCATCAACTTTGACCTGATTTAACCGATTGTGAATACATGTAAAAAAAATACTAATATACATATGTTGTTATTCTAGCATGCCCAACTTGTAATGACTTCCATGGACTTGTGCAGAAAATTATGGAACTGCAAGACATTTTAGCCAAAACATCAGCTAAGGTAATTTTTTTTTACTAGGAGTCTTGGCATGGCAGAAACAAGGGCTCTAAGGCTTTAATTTCTGTCTTTTTAATTATTTGTGCATATGTGGGTCTGTGTGTTAAACATCCCTACATGGCATGTTTGTATGCTTGTATTTCTATATCCGTGCCTATACATGCAAATTCCCAATTCAGAGATCATACTTGTGTTTGAATATTATTATAGAATCACATCTTTTAATAGTAAACAGAATCCAAATCCCTGACCAAGGAAAGGGTTCACAGGCATCCAAGCTCAATCTATTAAGCTAATGAGTCAGTAAACCTAGAATGAAATAGGCTACTGTTCTGATAGTGCTTATTGCAGCAAGACTTATTGGTCCAAGACTTTTCTAGGCCTGAGCTGCCAAAGGTGTGTTCAGGCAAAATATAGCAAGACAAGGAATTAAGAATCCAAAGCATCATTTTCTTCCTTTTTATTTCTTCCCCACCCCACGCCACCCCCCCCGCCCCAGCTCCTAGAGTATCACAGCAAAAGCATTTATGTGTGCTGGTGAACAGAGACTAGTCTTCTGGTTTTAAATGTCAGTTCTTTAAAGACCTGCAGCAATGCTGTTACCTGGCTAGTTTGAAAGAAAGATGTTAAAAATGTCTTGGTGAAGTGGGGAAACTATTGCTAACGTGTTGGTTTTGAGCTTTGCCTCTACTCAGGTTCAGGTCTTTTGTGCATAACAAAATATCAGCAAGTGGTTTGTCGAGCAACACTCAGTCACACCACAGCCCTCTCAGCACAAAGACGACAAATCAGGAGTCATACCCATCTTGACCTACTCACTTTGCTTCATGATGTCCCTGATTTTAGGGAAAGATGAAATACATTGCATCCTGCTTCTTAATTTATCATCCCTGAATGTCTGATGTTTATTGTAGTTGACGATAACTGTTTTATCATCTTTGGTTGTGTTTTCCTACATATACTCTCATTTGCGTGCTTGATGATAAAGGGGGACAGTCTTAAATAGTGTTTATACTAATGTGGGAACCACTTAAAAATTCCAAACATTTTTTTTTTTAACTGTAAATGCAGTTGTCTCAAGCTGAGCAGAGGATGAACAAGTTGGATCAGTGCTACTGTGAAAGGACCTGCACAATGAAAGGCACGACTTACAGAGAGTTCGAATCCTGGACAGATGGCTGTAAGAACTGCACTTGCATGGTATGGCTACAGTTCGAGTGGAGACTCAGGAACTAGTGCTTCTTCTCATTACAGTTTTACTGTATAATGGGAGTATAATGGGAAAACGTCCATGCTAGAAAGTAACAACAAAGTGCTAAAAACACTGCTCTAGTGTTTTTATATCCAAGGAATGATACTAATACATTTTCCTATTGTTCCAGCAGTGCCAGCATGTATAGCTCCCTTATATTTCATGGAACCATATGCAGATACTTGGCTGTCACGTTATTCCCATGCACTGACTTTGCAGTTTGTCTGCATAATTAATTCCCTGCCTTTTGCCACTGTAAACACAGCCTTTTTCTTAGCAAATGATTTAACAGATCCCTTGTGTCTGATTCCCTTTGGTTGCCTTTGGTTACATCTCAACAAGTAATACAGAGCAAAATGCCAGGGTCATAGGCATGCTCTGTTACATCACAAATGAAAAGATTTGTTAAGTGGATGGAAGAGTCCCAAAGGTATCACAGCTCCAGAAGTGATTGCAAATATCCTTTCAGGTACCAAATCATGGCAACTTTGATGTTGTGCATTCATGTTAAACTCCTTCATTCCATTTGAACTCATTAAATGTCTATTCATTAGGCCGTTAGAAGTCGGTGAAAAGGCTGTTGTTGTCTGTATTGCACCTCAGATTGGTTTGCTGCTATCTACAATTTGTTAAATGATTCTCCTTAAGATTTGTCTGATTTTGATCTTTATATTTCTCACCGGGTAGTTATTTGGCTTTTATTGTTTTGTGGTTCATGGGAAGACAGTCCATAGTATCATATATAGCTGGTAGCTATTTAAAATTCTTTCAGTTCAGTGTTAAGTGCATTATGGATTTTTGTCTCAGATTTTTCTTGCAGCTGTGATATTGTCTCTAATGTAAAAATCAGAAGGCAGGGTGTTCCATGAGGTGGTTATTCCACACAGATCTGTCAATTTGCTGCTGATTGGCAGAATGTTTTACCTCCGAATAGATTTGCCACAAAAATTAATTTGATCATTATCATCTCAAAGGACACGTCATACATGTCTAAAAGATTGTGTGCATCATATTCTAAAGGTATAGTTTCTGTTCTTGTAGCTATTAAAAGAACCATGTTAAAATGTCTTTTTGGGTGTTCTCGGAGAGATCATTGCATTTAAAAATAGATTTTTTAAGTTCCTGTGTTTGAGAACATCTCTACTTTTTCTAAATATAGCTGCCAGTTAAGCTCCTTTTATTCTTCCAGAACGGTACCGTGCAGTGCGAGGCTTTGATTTGCCTGCTCTCTGACTGTCCTCTTAACTCTGCCCTGGCGTATGTGGATGGCAAGTGCTGCAAAGAATGTCAACGTAAGTTTTACTGTGGTGCTTCCTTCTAATTAATATTTTGAAATCTGTAAAGAAAATTGACCTTTCTGTAAGCATGTCAGTGTAAGAACTGGTCAGGGAATGAAATATTTGAGTTGAGGAACTGTGGAACTTGGACTTCTCTGAAGTATTTTGGGAAATTGTTAACAGGAAGATTTAATTTTCTAGGTGTGGGTATTTTGTTTTATTTCAGTTCTTTATATTTTCTTTTAAACATAGATATTTTTTATCAGTTTAAAAAGAAAAAGGTTATTTAAATGCTTTTTTCTGCAGACTTTCATAGCCTAGATTTTAGGCCAAACTACTGGGAATTCAAGAATTATTGCCTGGTGTTTGCTTTGACCAGTGTTTCTTACCCTTCTATCTCAAGAAGAATGTACTTTCAACCTTATGTTGCAGTGCTAGAAATGAAGGTTCAGATTTATGATTCTTCTGTAATTAAGGGAAGAGAAAACTCATACTAGACCCAAGAGACCAGCAAAAACCAGACACCTAGAAATGTTCTTTTGCAAAAGGTCAGACAGAATTATACATGAATGTGGCTAGAGGTAATTTAATGTTGTCATTTAGGATAGGTGATTACCTTTTGGGTTTATAGCATTTTGCTTTTTCTGCAAATTAGTCCAGAGAAGGGGATTTTTAGGCTAATCACTGGACTATAATACATAATATTCAGGTTGATTATGGACATGTATCACATAAGTGATGTTTACTTATTTTAGACTATGTAGGAGTCCATTCTTGAAACTGAGCATGAGATGCACACACTTGTTTATCCTGTAAATGTTAAGATTCTTCTGTGTGTTTCCATCTCTCTTCTGCTTAAACTTCTTAGGGAGTATAGAGAAATAGATAAGTGGTTAACATGATATGTAAGATAAAATTCAGGAAGACATTTTGTACTCCATTGATCTTGCTCCCACAGGAGTTTATTAATATTTAATTGTGTTAGAAGTTACACAAACCATCCCATTTTATGAAACCTTATTAACTTACTCAAGTAGATTAATTCTAATTGAGAGGAAATGAGAATTCAAATACTTTTTTCTTTTTGTTTTTTTTTAACTAACTACACAGAATTTCCATGCATACTAGATAGCTCAGGGAATTGGTAATTCAGGATGTGAGATGTGGGGAGTTCAAAATTCTATTTGAATCTTCGACCATGTTAACCTGATACTCTGAAGTATATTTTTGTAGTGTGCTGCCTGTGAATTGAGTTGGGAATTCTCCATCCAGATGTTAATGGGGAACGCTCACATCAGATGAAATCTTACAAAGTTGTTCTATTGGGAGTCTTGACAAAGGTCAATAAATATGAATGAGCATATGGACACTGACCTTGGAAGTAAACACTGCTACTTCTCCTTCCAGTGAAGATACAATTCTGGTACAGAATTGTACACACTCTGTGAAGTTTACTCACTGTGCTGGTTTAGAGGTAAACCGGCAGGAGAAATGGACCCACCACAAGAGATGATTATAAGTCAGAGTTACAATTTAATGAAAGATATTACCATACAAACACTGACACAAAGAGAACAACCTGCTTTCAACTCACCAAGACCCAGCAGTAAACCCAGTGTCCCAGGGCACAAGCCCAAAGGGGTTTGTTAGCCCCGGTGCCGAGATCCACGTGGCTCTCCCAAGTCCAAAGCAAAAAGAAGTGAAGAGTCCGTTGCTGCAGGTGACAGCTGTGGCCCGGCCAGAAGCGATGGCTGTAGTCCGGTCGAGAGCGATGGCTTCCTCCTGACGAGGTCCCGTTGCTCCTCCCGATCCAACGAAGAGAGAGTCTAAAGCTCTTCTGCGCCCTGTTTGTATATCCTCAGGGAGCACCCAGTCCCTCCCCCAGGGCGGGGACCCACACAATGGGTAATTAACGGTGAGTCATGGGGTATGGTTGGACCATTGAGGGCCCATTAGCACCCACGCCCCCTCAGGCTGAGTGTGAAGGGGCTAACGACTTCCTGGACAACTGTTGCAAATGGTCCATTATTCTTGAGGAGTGAATAGAAGGTGTAGAATACACAGCCTTGATTCCCCTCCCCCCAGGGATAACCTCTTGCTGAACTAGGACACTCACATACTGCTTTTTTGATATTCTTTATATTATCAAAAGCCTTTTAGTTTCCGGTGTTGTTAACTTGATGCCAGCACATAATTCAATTTATAACTGACATGCATACATATAATTCTTTTGACAAGCTACCAGAAAATTATTAGATCAAATAATAGTAATAAAAAATTATTTTGAATTAAACCTAATTCATCTAGGTTATTTGAAGTGCCTTCAAAAAAAACCCCAAAAAAACCCAACTTTTAAAGCTGACAAATCCCTTGAACCAGAAGGCACAGAGTGTAAATTGAAGTCCCATTGACAAAGTAGTTAAATCCCAGTGAAAGGGTGTAAATAGTGGAATTTAGAGGCAACGGTGACTCCAGGACCTTCACTTACTCTCCAGGCCAGTTTGGTGCAAGTGCTGAGTTGTCACTGAGTTCATGTATATGTGTCTGTCGTATCTTGCCTTCTTGGTGTTTTCAGCTCAAGGTCTGAGCTGACCAAGATTAGTGGATTCAATGACCAAGCTTCTTACTTGTGGGTGCAAAGCTCAGTTGCTCCATTTGGATAGGTTCAAAAAATAACTATTAATTAAAAATAATCACAGATGTCTTATAATTGAGAGAACAGTGACCAGCAAGCAGGATCTCAGGTTATTTTTTTTTTTTGTTCTTTCCTGTCCCCCGTTCCCTGTCAAGTGACTGAAGACAGAGTCATTCTGCGTGTTTTAAGGCATGTACAGTTTGGGAATATAATCCAAAGTGGTTTCACTTATACTAGTAAACTTAAACTAAGGCAGACACAATCCTGTGGCCCTGGTCTAGGTGGCACTTGTGGCTCACATCTACATGGCTAAACTCTTTTCCCCTTCCTCCCTCTAACAGAGTATCTGCATTCAGATGGCTGACTGGGAATGGCCTCTGATTAGTGCTGTCCCCACAGCCACTCCTGGCGTGGCTTCAGAGCACATTGGCTGGTACAAACTAAAATGGTGTCACGGTGTGTGCTAACACTCAAACTACATGGAGGATTGCAGGCTGTAGTGAAGCGTTTTCAAACCTGTTGCCTTTTGCTGTTTCATTTTCCTGTTGTGTTTCATTTGCTAGTTGTGGACATCACCAAGTAGGCTCTCTTGATAGTCAGCGAAGGAGACTGGCACCTCCAAAGGACGTTTGGTGCTGATTGGGATTGGATGAATTGTCTTCTGGAGGTGGACATCTTTTTTTCACAAGCTATATAGTGAGCCCGGGCAATTAGATGAGATACTGAACTTCTAGACAGCTGAAGTTGTGAAGTTAAACTTTCCATCAGTTACTGTAATGAATGTCAGGTATGTCAGATAGGAATGGAAAGTGCTGGATTTTTTAAGCCTGGTTGTGACTATAAGCAGTTAAGCCAAAAGACTTGTGGGAACCTACCACACTTGCCAAGCCCTAGGAATTGAACTTCAGCCCAGCCCAGCCCGGCATTTACATATTGGACAGTGCAGCTTTGTTGTATCTCATTTGATGATGTTTTCAACTCTTAAAAATTTCAGCACAACTGTCTCTTCTTGTTTTTCTTAAATGTTTAGTTCAGGGAAGAACACTTAGTAAGGAATGTTGTACTTGATTTTGGATTGTTTTTTTAAACCAATATTGCTTCAACCTTGGTTCTTCTTGTGAGTCAAAAGAGAAAAAAAACCAAAACCAAACACCCAAACACTGACCTTCTCCCCAATCTCTGTACCTTTGTTTGAGGACCTTCAGACTACTTGTTCTGTTTTGTCTTGTGCAAAGCTTGATGCTGTTAGCATTAGGAATGGCAACACACGCAAATTGCTATTGTGTTCTGTATTAGTTGCAATGGGCTCAAAGAAGCAATGATCTTTCAAGGCACATAAATTGGCCAGTGTGCTGGATATATGTTTCAGCTGCAGACAAACTATTCAACACAAAATTCAGTCCAGGTACTGGAGCACACATCTCAGATCAATGGGAGCTTCCTGTGGAGAATTGCTCGGAACTAGAAAGCAGAGACTACTTTCTTTTCTATTCCCAGTGTGATTTTAAACCTGTCTGAGAAGGTATGTGCGAAACATCATTAAATTCTTTTCTCCTCTGCAGAGACAAATGCATTGTGTGGTGATAGGCACCGATACAAATTGGGGAGAGATTAAGTTCCCCTAATGACCCTATAAAGTATTGCTTTAGACCACAGACTTGGCTTAAGAAGTACAAGGATGAGTCCATTTATTTTAAGCGAATTGTGGAAGGGAGTCCCAGTGTCTTAGTGTGTGAGACAATTGCCACTTGATCAGCAAATCTTTTTATGGTAACATTTTTCTTGATGACTGTATTAATGCTAAGGCATCACTTCCAATAGCTACGTGAAATATGTTGAGTTTATTTTTTTTTAACGGAGCCAGTGTATCTTTAAGAAACTAGCTGATTTTCCTTGTATTGTGTCCAGAAGTGATATTTGTACCAGTATCTGGTGCAGTTATACTTACCATTCCCAAAGACTGATCTCCAGGAAGAAATTGCTCTCTTGTCATCACTGTCCTTGTTGCAGTGACGCTCCTGATACTTATAGGCCTAATCCCAAGCTATTTAAATCTATTCCAACAGATTTCAGTGGAGATTAAAGTCTGAGCCATTACATTCAAATCTGGAGGCTGTGATTTTTCCATGCATTTTTTTTTTCTAAAATAGGACATTTGATGGTTTTCTGGTGCATTGCAGCCAAATCTGCCCTCTAACATAAGTATTTTAAGCAACTATGGGAAGCATAGGGCGGTCTGTGTTGGATCGGCTCATGCTTCTGTTGCAAGCAGCTGTGGGGAGAGTGTGTAAAGGGATTTGATAACTTAGAAGGGGTTTTTGAACAAAATAATTAAAACAAAATATGGACATGGTAGCTGTTATGCATGGGTTTCTGCTGCAGTGGTCTCTCTTGCTAGCTTACAGAAACTTTTAATGGTATAATTGAAATTAAGGGGATTTCCACTGTTGCTCTTTGCCATGCGCTGATTTTTTTCTCCAAAGCTACGCTCCCTGCAAGCTTGTAGCCTACTTATATCCTACTGACACAGAGAGGAGATGCAACATTTTCACAGAAATTGACCATCAGCAAGAGTGCAGTTATTTTTTCAATGTAAAAACTTAGGGAACATTGATTAAGCTTCCTCTGAAATGCATCACTTATCCAGGTGGGCTGAAGCATTATGTCTTAAGCATGTGCTACTCTCCAAGTTTCATCTTTTCACAAAATTGCCACGTTTTTTTCTGAGCTGAAGGAGAGGCACTGTCTTGCCTTAAGTGTTGTCCACCAGTGGCAGGGTGGCACACCAGCCCCTGCCTCTGTCACCCAAATGGTAGAGGAGAGTCTCCTGCCTTCAGTGTGGAACATAGAAGACGCTTCAGCTCGGAGGAATGATTGAATGACAGGATCAGTGAGCACTGACTGAACAGGTCATCTTATCTTGGCAGTAAATCAGAAGAAGATGCAGTCTGGAAACAATAGTGCATCTCTAGCAGGCTGGCTGGGACTTGGTGGGAGTCAGGGCTGCAGGGCAGCTCGCAGGCTCAGGGTGACAGAGCAAGCATCGGTACTGGATGAAGAAGTGGCAGTTTCTAGCAGTGAAGCAATGATTAGTCATTTATCATAGCATTAAAAAAAAAATGCTTGCTTTAGTGACATTCTGGCTAATGCAAAAGATGAGTTGCTTTCTGCTTCTAAATACTTATATTTGGCTTTTTAAGGAGACAAGTGAAAATAAAGCAAGAATTCAGTTATTTTAAGATTTATTTTTCATATGAAAAATCAGATAAATTAGCCTACTTCAGAATAATACTGAAAGACATCTGGAATATAGCTGCCACTGGATTATTTCTTAAAGCCAAGCTATTTATTATAACCTCCTGTAGTCAGCATGCAGAACTTACGAATGTTATTCAACATTTAGGAGAATAGTGTCTGTTCAGCCTCTGCTTTCTGGATTTTCTGTGATGAAGTGATTCACATCATCCTTATTTCTCGGGCTTTTGACTCACACATACCGATAGTATCACATTGTAATGACAGATAAAAAGCATTATATACGCACTTGTGCTACTGAGATGAATTGCATTCTACTTTACTGCCTGTTTATACCGTTATATTACTTCAGCGACTGTGTCTTCAAAAGAAAGGGAATATTTATATTGTTAGAAACAGGACACAGTTTTTCTAAAAACCAATACTTTTGAACTGAAAAAAATATCCTTGAACTTATACAATCAGTGGAGCTATTTTAGATTTACAAAGCCAAGTGGAAAAGCATAATTGACGACTGTATCATTTGTGAATCCAGCATAGTTCCTACAGTTTCAGTGTGTTACAGGATTGTGGGGGTTGGAAGGGACCTCTGGAAGTCATCTCTTCCAACTCTGCTGCTCAGACAGGGCCACCTAGAGCCAGTTGCCCAGGACCACATCCAGACGGCTTTTTAATATCTACACAGATGGAGACTCTGCAACCTCTCTGGGCAGCCTGTGCCAGTGCTCGGTCACCCTCACAGTAAAAAACAGTGACTTTTTGTGTCTAAATTAATTTTCCAGTGTTTTAATTCATGCCCATTGCCTCCTCTCCTATCACTGGACACCTGAACTACTGAGAACAGTCTGTCTCTCTCTTCATTCCTTTCATCAAGTGTTTGCACAAATGGGGAAGGTATCTGCACAACCTTCTCTTCTCCAGGAAGCCTTACTTCTCAGGAAACTGACCACGGACACATTCTGACAGTGTTTTGGGGCTTTTCCTGTGCTGAGCTCAAAGCCAGCTGAAGACAGAGAAGATTTGTCTTTGGTAAGCAGGGCCAGTCTCCTCCTTGACCCTAGCCATTCAGTCTCTCATATATTTTCTATGGTAAAGCTAGAGAAATTTTGAAACTGCTCGTATACCATAGCAATATATTTGGGTTCATATTGTTATATATCAAGTCGAAGAATTGTCAGGGGCTTTTCAGTGCAAAGCTTGTAGTTTCTAGTGACCTTTGCTCTTTGTAAGCTGGGCAACGTACCTCCATCAGAAGGGGAACACTGAGACATTTCGCTTGCAGTTCCTTTCTGAGCAGGAGTCTCACCCCTAGTATGCCTGTTGCTCTGTGTAAATTAAAATACAGCCTGTCATAATTTGAATCCTCAGAATATTTTGTTCCTGTGTTCCCTTTCCTCCTTTTGCATGTCGTTTGCATTTCATTTTTCTTCGTTAGCAGAGGATGACTGGAGCAGTCAGTACGCTGTGCCTCAGTCAGACTTTTGATGCATCAGTGTGCGGACCCCTCCTAAGCGAGTGGCTTTGTAGCTGTTCTGGATCCCATGCATTATGGAGCTCCACTGGCTGACTCCATGTCTGGAGGCAATATGTGGTACATGAAGAGAATTCCAGTTAATGTTAGTCATGCAGGTTTAGTCTTACTGAGTGCCTGAAGAATGAATTAGAAAATATAACATGCTTAAGAAAATCTGTATTTATTAAAATACATCACAGTATACATAAGGCAATCTGCACTAAAGAAGAAATTTGGAACATAATATTGGTAATTTTATCAGTAGAGAATTAAAAATAATTTTTACATGGGAGATTTTTCTGTAGGCTATGCTCTGCTCTCCCCTGCTCTTCTTATAAACTACTTTCTTGAACCGGTCTGGAAAAAGAACCTGTTCATTTCCATTCTTTTTTCTTTATGTTCTTACCAAGGATTTAACAAAATATAAAATACCTGTGACNTCTTTGGTAAATCTGATTTCACCAGAATTTGCTTAGTCAGGTAGTAATGAAGGAGTAATAATTAAAAAAATATATATTCTATTTAAAATTACAAAAATCACCTAGAATATATATGTGGGTGTTCATGTGGCTGTGTGTTGATTTCAATATGTTTGTTCTCACCTCTAATGTGCTAATACCTCTCTGCACCTGCCTCATTGGATTTTGGGGTTTTGGGTGGTTTGTTTTCTTTTGGATTATTTTTTTTCTAGTACTTTTCTCCTGGATGCACATACATCCAGGAGTACATTACCAATTCAGCAGCCTTTACCTGATATTCTTAGGTTCAGCCTAGTGCTTTTCTTCTGTAGGTTTTGCAAACTTTTGTAGTACCCCCAACAGTGCACAAGGGGCAATGGGTCCAATCTGGAGCACAGGAGGTTCCATGTGAATATAAGGAAAAACTTTTTCATAGTGAGGGTGATGGAGCTGCTCAGAGAGGTTGTGGTGTCTCCTCCTCTGGAGACATTAAGAACCTGCCTGGATGCATTACTGTGTGATCTAATCTGGGTGATCCTGCTCTGGTAGAGGGGTTGGACTAGATGATCTTTTGAAGTCCCTTCCAACTCCTAATGGTCTGTGATTCTGTGTGCAAGTCAGCAGGTGTTCTAGAAAGAGCAGAATTCAACTTCAGCTAAAAACACCAAAGCAGCAGTATGTTTTCGACACAGTCACAGAAAAATAACAAGTTAGAGGCAGAGACCACTTTGTAGTTCTAAACAGAACAGAATACCAAAACTCAATCATCTAAACGAGAGATTCATGACTTGTTGAGTCTTGTATGATTTTGCAAAGAGCAATTTACACCTGAGATGCTCTTATATGTAACGGGATAGCCACACTGGCAAGGGTTACCTGGGTGGAAGGTTGGCTTGGGGTAGGCACTGGTAGAGTGTAAAAGAAGGCACCTATGTAGTTTTCTGACAGTGCCTGTCATATGAGATGAAAAAAATAGAAGCTTGTGAAGGCTAAAACTTGATCAATAAAATACTAACACCTCCCCCCCCAGCTGTCAATAATGTGATCTTATTTCCCTGGCAGTCTAAGGAAAGCATGGTAAAATAGGAGTGAAGTAGATTCAGTGAGAGTAATAGAAAATGATGTATATTGTTATTTTTCATTTGTCTTTGTGTAAAGATAATGATTTAAACCAGTAGCTTTCACTCTTTTGTACTGCAGAAGTTTGGATTTTTTTTTCAGTGGAAACATGTAGTGAATAAAGCCTTCTGCTGCTTGGTTTGCTTCTCTTAGCCATCACTTGCAGATATCTGAAGTGTGATGTATAGACCTCCAGGCTGTTATCGATCACTGTTTCTACATCTGTCAACTTACAAAATATAGTTGGCTTGAAATAATGGCCACTTTGTCCCATGTGAGACAACTTCAAAATTGAAATCTCAGCAGATATGGCATATAAGTCCTTTCTCAGACTTTCCTCATCTGTTCCCTTCAAAACAATCAGTGCAGTCCTCTTTATTATAAGAGTTTCTGCTGTTTGCTTTCTTCACTGTAGCGGGAACAGCACTGTTGGGCACAGCACTGTTTTTGTTTCACTGCTTCTTTTGCCAATATAGAAAGCGTTTTCATTAATTTTTTTGGCTTTTTTTTTCTTGTTTTTATTTGACAACAGTTTCCACTAAGAAGAAAACTGTAAGAAAGAAAACTTCCAGTATGGAGTAGCTGACGTATTTATTTCCTACTAGTTGTTGAAATGCTTTCTATAATTTCCTGCTTGGAAATTAAAATTCTGATGCTCCCTTAGTAGACTGTGTGGAAATAGGTAAACTTTCAAGTATAAACAACAAGCCCAGCTCTCTCAGACTGTCTTCGTAGGAGAGATGCTCCAGCCCTCTAATCATCTTCCTGCCCTTCCTCTAGACCTGTTTGAACAGTTCCAAGTCCTTCCTATGTTGAGGAGTCTAGAACTGGAAACAATACTCTAAGTGGGGTCTCATGAGAGCAGGTTAGAGGGGGAGAATCACAGAATATTATCTTTTTTTTTCATTTTACTAATTTTGCAGTATTTTATTGCAGAGTTGCTATGAAGAAATGTGGATAAGTGATTAGATTAAAAAAAAAGGAAATTAGACATGAATAAAGGAATCGCATCACATCCTCATTTTCATGCTTTAGTTCAACCCATCTGATTCACACATTTATACCTTTGCTCCTGTTTCCAGTGTGACATCTTGAGTCCTGTGAAAATGCAATGGAAGTAACAGGTTGCTTCTTACAGTGTAAGCAAACATTAAAAATCCTCATCTTGGCTACCACTGTACTCTTAAAACTGGTCTGTATGTACCTTGCAACTCCAGCTTACTGTTTTTCTGTGGCTGGGTTGGAGCATCAACAGAAGCATTCTGGAGAAATTAGCTATGACTAAGCAGAATCTGTGAACATCTGCTCCAACTACTTTTACATTTTTAATTATTTCAAATCCAGGGCCAACTTTGGACATGAAGTATTGTATTGTTTGGGAATGCAGAATTGGTAATAGTAACTTCTGGCAGCCTTGAGAAACAGGGCTGTGATGTTAAGTGTACATAGGTTTCTATTTAAAGTTTTCTTTTAAAAATGTCCAACTCTCTTGGTAGCACCTGATTTTTATTATCAGATGAGTTTTTGATTAAATGCTATTTGATAATGAATGTGAGAGTGAGTATGTAACAAATCTGGAGAACGATTTGCATTACTGACTTTAATCAAGATTTCAAAAAATGTGTTTGCCTTGCTGTCTGTGTTCAAAAAACCTTTTGCTGAGCTAATGCTAAGGGCTTCACTTAGGAACTTTAAGTAGAGATCTTTGGAGTGTATTGTGGAGTGTTGATTATGCCAACTAATCTTGTCACTCTGGCTGAAGTGAGGAAGATGGTGGGTCTCTGAAGAGGGACAGGAGGAGGATGGCTAGATTCCTTATGCAGGAGGTAAAGTGAGTGGAGGGAGAGTTGGGAGCATGAAAACCTGTTCAGTTTCTGTGTGGGTCTAGATGTAGGAGCTTTGAAATAGAGATCTAACCACAGAGATAGATGTGGTGCTTGATCTGTGCACTAATCCATTCCTGGGAGCATCTAAACACATTCGGCTGGCCCATGGCATAATGCAAATATGGCATACGAGTTTAGTACTGTAATATCCAAGTTAACAAGGGGCTGCCATTTATAGGAGGATTTTGGGAGGGAAGTAAATATAGAAAAATGGAGCTACTTGGTGCCAGGTCACAAGAAGGCATGCCTTCCCTACGTAGACTTGTGCTGCTAAGTCACAGTGCGGAATTTCCAACTAAAATGTCTGTGGAAATTGTGCTTGGCCAAGGAGAGTGTGGTTGAGAATGAGAGCATTGGCAGGGGTGCCTGATAGTCACTGAGATATGGGTGTAGTCTGTGGGTACTTAAATAACAACAAATGTTTGAGGCTGAAGCTGTTTGGAAGCTCTACAGCTTGGGAGCATGGAAATGTTGCTTCCAAGTTATGTTCATCCAAATAATTGCCAGATTTACTATACTGTGGTTAACTGACTAGTTTTAATGTTTGTATAGGATGTTTTTTTAATGGTGTCAGATGAAACACCATCAAAATCTCTGAACAGGTGACAGCTGTTCAGAAGTACTTGCCTTTTCCTGCATATGCTTACATGATCTGTGTCTAGAAGGCTGCAGAAAACCACTTCATCAGTCATGTGCAAAAATATGGCTTTGCAAGTTATGCGTCATGGGTGCACACTATTTTTTCATTCCAAATGTGAAAAAAATGAGTAGCAGTATTCCAAAATATTTTATGTCGCCCCCAAGCCTTGTTTGAAGTCTCTGTGGAGCAGAGTAACAGTTACCCCATGTAAGGGCTGTTGTAGGAGTAGGTGTCCTCCCTTGTTGTGTCCATGGGTGATCTTATCTTACAACATGGCAATGGAAAACATAATTTGCTTTTTATGTAGTAAATTAAAGGTGATGGGTGATACCTGTTTACCTCTCGTACATTTAAAATAGTGATGCAAAAGTTTGAAGGTCTTTAGCAGTTCTTCATTACTTTCAGAAATTCACAATGCTTAGTCTTAATAAATTAATTGGATTTCATCTTGCGTGTGAGTCTTTGTGACTTAGGCTTTCTGATGCGTGGTTGTGCAAGTTTAATAATATGTACATGTCATGAAGTAAAAGGTGTTTTAGGGAGGGGGGTGGTTATTTCCTTTTCTAAACTGCACCATTTTGCTCTCAACAAAAGCTTTCAGAAAACCACCTTTTACATTTAGTCCAGCTGAGAAGGTGGAACTGAAGCAGAAATTTCCCTGTCATTAGTAGCTCTCAACAATTGATTAAATATCTATTTGCACCTTTACTAAGATGACAATGTCACTACGATTGTGAATAGTTTACATAGGGAGTCCATCAGATAATGTCTAGTCCCACATTTAGGAGGATTAAGTGGGCATGTAATGCTTGCACTGGAGTTCTTTTGGTCTTGCAGACTGTTGCGCTATTTATAAACCTTTAATATAATTATAATACAGTGGTCATATAATTAATATTAACTTTAATTGCTTTGCTTCTGTTAACACCTCCAGGGCTTTGTCTTGGCATTTTAATTTTCTTGTTTGACATTTATACTGTAAAAGTTGTTTGAGCATTGGATGGCCAGCACAGTTAATCCAGTATAAAATGGGTGGGCATTTTGATCGCATTAGTCACGCCCAGGCTTTCAAAATCCTATGTCTAGAGTCCAAAACATTTCAATTGTCTTTGTGGAATATAGTCCATCGCTCTAAAGTCAAAGTTCTGCATGTCTGTCGGTAGAAATATTTTGGCTGCCATATTTAACCAAGCTGAAGTTGCATTCTGGGTAGCAATAATGCCTTTTTTAAGAGACGTTGTCAAGAACAGATCTTTGCTTAACTGGAGACAAGCACACAGTCACTTTGTGCAAGGTGATGTCCATTGGCTTTGATCAGCTGCAAACTTTTTCCCAGTCTCTCTGTTCTTCAGCCTACTTTAAAAGTTTTACTTCATCTGTCAGGTCTGTTTGCCTCAGCTGTCAACAGAGTTTTTAGTCACATTTTGATGTGCTTTTTCAGTGTTCAGATTGCTTTTTTTAGTCGTTAAGGATGCCTCAAGGAGCCCTCATTCTAGTGCTCAGATTAATTCTACAGAAGACTTCCCAGCAGGAGCACATGTGATAGATGAGTTATGTCATTTCTCCATAGAAGTTTATGGAAATATAGGAAATGTGAGAGGTAGGTGAAAGAATTCATAATTTTAAGATTGACTCATTGCCAGTGTGACTAAAAACCCTGCTAGTGTTGTTGGAGGTGGCTCACACCGCAGAAGATCTTAAATGATCATAAATGTTCTGCGGAAAGATTTTGTGTTTTCAGCGTAATAGAGACCTTTAGCTTCTCCAGCTAACAAGAGTCAGATACAAAAATATTTGATTCCTTATCATTATAAAATTTCAAAAAAGATTTTATTTTTTTTAGCTGAGGGAGTAGAAGGAGATATAACCAGCTTTTCAGCAGTGATTTAGTGAAAAAATTAGCAGTGTGTTTTCCAGCTTGAAATCTGGAATCAATTTGAATTGTTGAGGGAGATGGCATGAAATGAAGCAAGTCTCCAGCCTCACTGACTGCAGTAACAGAGGAGCTTGTGCTCTTCAGAAAATGAGTAAAGAAGAAATAATGCTTGACAAATTCTGAGAGTAACGCCTAGAAGTGGTATGGCAGTCAAGAGAGAAATTCAGAAAAGGTGATGATTATCTCTGTGTGTAATTCTAAGAATAATGCCACACAGTGGTTCTACACTATGTAAGCTTACAAAGTAGGATTAATGGGACTTACACAATGGCTAAGCCTTGATCTCTGAATAGTGGAAAGTGTAATCAAGGCGATTCCAAGGAGGAGGTTGGAAAATTAAATGAATGAGAAGTATTTTTTTTTTTGTATGCTAAACATGCGCGGTTCCCCCTCCCCCCAAACCAGCATAAGTGAACAAAGAGTACAGCCACATAGACTTAATTACCAGATATAAATTGTACCTTCATAATTACTGACAAATTTCACAAGACTTCAAGCCACATCTGACACTCATTGGGCAGTTATGAATACAAGAAAGTAAAGTGGTATGAGTAGCTCACCAGTGTGCTAAACATCCTGCTTTCCCTCGATGATAAGTATGAATCAAAAGCATCTTTGATACCAGAAGGAAGTGTACATGCACTCCTCAGAGGAATGTGCACACAGTCTAGATTGCGAAGGTGTTAAATACAGAAATGAGAAGTTGTACTACATGACATCCTGCAAACTCAGTGAATGGAAGGCAGGAGTTAGCTGGGTCATGAATTTTGCAGGGACATTTTAAGAATCGCAGAAGGAAAGTGTCTTTTGGAGGGCCAGGGGAAGAAGAAAGGATTGTGAGAAAGAAGCGATGGTTTGACAAACTGTTGATAATTCATTGAGTGAACACAACAGCCAGCTGGCTCCCAAAAGGTTCCTTTTGCTGGATGAATATGGAGAAGAGGCCATGTCATCACAGTGTGTTAAACAATACTACAGGGAATGGCCATATTATCACTACACTTGTGTAAATAAATATAAGACCTTGCTAATATTTCTTTAGACTCTGTACTGATGCCTGTCAATGTAATATTTGATCACCTTCTGTAGAGAAATACGTCAGGAGTAGTCAAACTTCCTAGTAAGTTTTGTAAACTTCCTTCTTCATCTTTTTAGAAACTCATGGATAATATATGTTGTTTTAGGTACTGGGGGATGTGTGTGTGTGTGTGTAAATTTGATGGCAAGAGGAAATGGTTGATGTAATTCAGCTGTAGATTAAATCCCACATAGGCAATAACTATCAAGCTCTGGAACAACTAATCATCAGATAATTTCTTGAGTGTGACTCAGTCTGTCAAATGAAAGGGTTTAAGAAGATGAAAGATGATACGTTTCCTCAGAGATATACCAATCACAAACTAATCACAGTATCCTAGGAAGCATCTAGCCAAGCAGAAATTAAATCTTTGCTGGACTTTCCAATTACACAGTTCTAGTCCAGATGTTCATGTTGTTGAAATATCTTTATTTCTAAAGGAAAATAAAGACATGAAACACCACCATCATGGGATGTGTACTGGCTGTGACAGTTGCTGTCAGGAAGCGGGAGAAACGTTCTTTCCACACTGCCAGGGCCGTGAGTCCTGCTGTCTTACGAGGGAAGTAGGGCAGAAGAAAGTTAGCAGGTTTGGCTTTCTAGCAATCTTTCTGAGTGTGCTCAATGCTCACCTAAGTAGACAACCTTAGAATAAATTTTGTAGAACCTTCACATAGCTTGGCAGCTTCACTGCCAAAATATGATGGAATCCTTCATATTTTAGAGATCACTATCAGGAGAGTGTAATAATAATCCAGGTAGTGTCAATTCATATGATTTTGGGAAGAAATGACCTTTTTGAATGCAGTCAGTGAGTGTAGCAGTCCATAAAACATAATTTGGCTTCTGTTCAGATTATTCAGGTGAACAGGTTTTCAGTTTAGTTTCGTTTTAGTTTTTCAGTTGGGCATTTACTGCTTGTTGGTTTTCTCTTTTTTTACCCATGACATGGTCAGTCTGTATAGGCAGGTCCTTGATACCTGGGGGCTTTATAACCTTGCTGACAGAGCTGCAGCAAAGACCAGCAGTTAGAACTGCTTATTTAAAGGAGTGAGATGTAATTTTCATAGCTGAATTGTGGTTGTGGAGGTGGGGCTGTGAACACTGGTTGAAATTGCTGGGACCCACACAAGCAAGCACCTTGAACATGTTCTCTGCTGCCACTTTCACTAGAACAATCTTCAAGTGTATGAAAACACAAGGGAAAGGGGAAAAGGCTTTCTGGGGAGAGCCATCTCTCAAAGCCCCAGTATTTGTAGGTTTTTCTATTTTCCAAGACCTTATGGAGGAGAGATGATTTTCTTGCTGAAAGCAAGAGTTTGTGATAGTGCATCACTGTATTATGATGATTTCAAATGCCAAGACTTCTGAAGGCTGTTGGTAGAATCAAGAAATAACTTCCTGATCATGATTTCACACTAGGCTGTATGTGTTCTTCTGATGTTTTGGTTTTTTTTTTTTTTTTCTGTGTACATTAATTTCTAAGTTTCTCTGAAGAACCAGAGGATTGTTGCCATTGATAAGGAGATTGGATTCAGTGGTCTGTGCTTTGAGGTAGTATGGATACTTTTTTTTTTTTTTTAAAGATGCCTGGGCGATCTTATTCATATGCTAAGAGTATTTTGGCTTCAGGAGAGTGTTTTTTTCCAAGATAGAATGACAGTGATTTTCATGTCTTTTGCATTTGCTGTGAACAGGCGTAGTCTGCCTATTGGAAACATGGGGATGTGTTATCCACATGTTCATTGCTGTTGTGTGGTCCTCAGGCATTGCTATACTTCATTCTTTCTTGTTACATGGAGTTGTTCAGGTGTGGTTGTTTGATTTGGGCTGGAGGCCAGATGCCCACCAAGGTCGTTCTATTACACCTCTCTCAGCTGGACAGGGGAGAAAATATATATTGAGAGGCTTTGGAGTTGAGATAAGGACAGGGAGAGATCATTCTGCAGTTAACATTATGGGCAAAAAGAAAACTCTCTTATTTATTACATTACACACATGGAGAAACCTGAGTCAGATAATGAGAAGTACAAACAGCTCTTAAAACACCACCCCCCGCCCCTCCTTTCTTTGCAGACTTCAGTTTATTCATGATGTTTCTCTTCCCCAGAGAAAGGGGTAAGGCGATGGAGGCTTCAGTCTTCAGTCAGTTCCTCATGAATTGTTTTTCTTCTTGGGGGACATGGGGGGGGCGGGATGAGACATTTCTCACACTTTTTCCCTGCAACAGCGTGGGGTCCCATCCATGGGATACAGTCCTCCATGAACTTCTTCAACGTGAGTCCTCTCTCACAGGGCCTTGGCTTTTCACCAACTGCCCACCGTGGGTCACTTATATGAACTCATAAAATGTCTCTCAGCCTCTCAGTCCCAGACTGCTGGCCCCAGCCTGGTCCCTGACAGTCCCACAATATTCCGCCACCACCTCCCTCAGCAGCAAACCTGTTCCAGCATGGGCCTCCATCTCTCTCTGCTTCTTACTTCTCTCCACAGGCTGCAGGTTCTGTCAGGGACTTGCTCCAATGTAGGTCACAGATTCTTCCATATTCCTCCCCTTGCTCCATGGTGGGCTCCTGCCTGACCCAGGTGCCTCTCCATGAGCTACAAGTGGGATCTCTTTGTCCTCCATGGGCTGTGGGGGGGACACCCGCTTCACACGTTATTTTCCACAGGCTGCAGGGAATCTTCTCTCAGTGCCTCTTCCTCCCACCTTACACTGACCTTGGTGTCTGCAAAGTTTCTTACTTCTTCTCACTCCCTTCTCTGGTGGCAAAATGTTTGTGTTTCTGTCTCTAAAACGTGATTCCCAGATGTGCTGTGACTGGTGCTGATTGGCCAGGCCACCCTTGTTGGCAACAGGGTTTGGGAGTTTGGTCTTGGGAGCACAGCTGGGATTTACTCTGTTGGACCTTGGACAAGCTCATAGCTGCTTCTTGCAGAAGCCTCCCTGCAAAACCATGACATCTTAGAAGCCTGAAATGTATGGAATAAGGGAGAGGACTTTATATATGAGTATTTCAGTTTAGTGTCATGGCTTGTAATACACAGAAGGTGGTATATATGACTGCATGATTGCCTTGTCCTGTCTAGATTCATGATCTGCTAGTTCCCAGTAAAGATTTATATAGATTCCCCCCCCTCTTCCCTCTCCCCCTTGCTTCCTTCTAGAAGAGTTTGTTTTCTGGGAGAGGAAAGAGACACTGTATTGAGCTTGCTTGACTCTTTGTGACCTTTCTGTGTGGATGTTGTATAAACTTTCTCCTTCTGATAGCCCTAGGACTCTCCCCTTGACTCTCCTGTGGCTCTTTTCCAGGCTTTCTGTATTAAGTCTGCCTGCAAACTCGGCTATTCATTGGATTTGGAGTCATGCAACATGCTGTGATATTACTTCTTTAAAGTGCCGTGCAGGCTTACATCACAAAATCATAGAATAGTCTGGATTAGAAAGGAACCCAAGGATCATTGAGTTCTAAGCTCCCTGCCACAACCACCAACCTCCTTGCTAACATCTAGACAAGGTTACCCAGGGCCCCATACAACCTGGCCTTGAACACCTCCAGGGCTGGGGCATCCACCACCTCTCTGGACAGTGCATTCCAGCACCTCACCACTCTCTCTGTGAGGAACTTCCCCCTGATATCTAACCTAACCCTTCCCTCCTGTAGCTTAAATCCATTCCCCCTTGTCCTACCACTATCTACCCTTGTAAAAATCAGATTCCCCTCCAGTCTGTATGTTCCCTTTAAGAACTGGAAGGCTGCAATGAGGTTCTTCCACAGCCTCCTCTTCCCCAGGCTGCACAAGCCCAGCTCCCTCAGCCTGTCCTCACAGGGAAAGTGTTCCAGCCCCCTCGATCGTGTTCGTGGCCTCCTCTGAACCCTCTCTAACAGCTCCACATCTGTCTTGAATTGGGGCCCCCAGATCTGGATGCAGTACTCCACATGGGGCCTCATGAGAGCAGAGAGGGACAATCAGCTCCCCGTCCCTGCTGGTCACTCGTCTTCTGATGGAGCCCAGGATACCATTGGCCTTCTGAGCTGCAAGAGCACACTGCCTGCTTATGGTCACTTTCTCATCTACTAGGAACCCCAGGTCTTTCTCAGCAGGGCTACTCTCAAGGCGCTCTTCTCTCAGCATGTGTATATGTCTGGGATGCCTCTGGCCAAAGTGCAAGAGTCATCGCACAAGATATAAGATATTATAACTCATATTTTAGAATTTTTAAAAGATACTTTTTGTCATTATGTCCATCATGTCTTTTCCAACACCAGTTCCAAGAGATGACTTTTTGCATGTTGACAAAGTAATAAGTTTTTATAATCAAGGAGCTTAAAGTTAAAAAAAAAGTAAGGGAGAATTTAAAATGACAGCAGTAATGGTAATTAATAGGTCACGTAATAAAGCATCTTGTATTTTTAGGTATTTTTAAATTGTCTGCAAATTGTAGTGTGTTTAAATGGAGTGGATAAATATATCTGTAAGTGAATTGTCACATAATTGATTTACATCTCCAGATCAATGATTAGCAAATTACACCTCTAACATGTAATCTAGAACTTGGAAGTGGTAACCTACTCTGGTTATTTCATCATTATGCTTACTTGATGAGCCTTGACTGCATCCTAAGCAACAGAGACAGACAAAAAATATAGATTTTCTGTACCTAGCAGTTACATTACTTAGCCTTTTTACTTTGCATAATGTAATTGCAGTAATAGACCCTTTTCAAGAAGAAGACAGTTTGCTGTGAGGATATTTTACAACCCTTAAATACTGAACGGAACTTTAGTAAGCAATTCAGTGTGAGCTGTGTCAGGAAGCACGCTACTGTAAAGCCCAGTACTGCCAGGGTGCAGGAGTGGCACTGGGCCAAGTCATGGTATAACAAACACCTATGGGGAGGGGGTGTGGGGGTGTCATTCTGTCATTTGATCATTGAAGACTTGATCCTACTTCTGTTGGGGAACATCCCCC